>CANTUT010001247.1:0-237620 GCA_947687605.1 Reutealis trisperma | reverse complement strand
TTATGGCAGTGAATTCGTCCGACACGGTCTTCCTCCTAGGTTAGCGAGTGTCAGCGGCAGGTGAGAGTGGCAAGTGGCGATTTGTCGGGTCAGAGTTTTCTCTCCTTTCTCTCTCTCTTACTCAATAGCATCTAATTGGTCTTCCTTGATGAGTCAGACCTACTCCCCATATATAATAATAATAATAATAATAATAATAATAATAATAATAATAATAATAATAATAATTGAAATTTGATTCAAATAAATTCTCCAAAAACAATATTTAAATAAATGAGCGCACTCCAAAATATTCAATTAAATTTTGGAACAATTTCAAGATGTTACGATCTCCCCCCTTAATAAAAAATTCATCCACGAATTTCAAATAATAGTAAATCATAAAATTAAAGATAATGAAAATTTAAGTTCAATTTCTTAAATATTTAAATATTTTAAACTAATACATATCTAAAACAAAATAGTAGTAAAAATATATCAACTAATCCCCAAACAACAAGGGTATTTCTCTCTCATCTCAGCCTCAACTTCCATGTGCACTCCCTAGTCGTGTGATTACGCCACATAACCTTAACCATAGGAATCTCCTTAGAGCAAAGCCTACAAATTTGAAAATCCAAAACAGCTACCTGAACTTCTTCATAGGATAGATTTTCACAAATTTGGACCTCTTGTGGTTGTAATATGTGAGAATGATTAGGAATATATTTTTCTCAATATAGAATATAGAACACAAGATGAACATGCGAAAGCTCATATGGCAAATCCAAATATTATGCAACTGCTCCTAATGTGCATTTTGTGACACCAAGAGTTTTACATTTATAATAGCTCGACGACTAATTCTACCCTAGCTCTAGGCAAGTGCACCTATCGTTTTGCGTAATATAGCAGTAATGAGGTCGATCTATAGAGACACTGACACAAGTACTAGCTCAAACTTAAATTATTGTCTAGTTGAACCAAATTCAAGATTAATTAAGCTAAAATATTTAAAAACTAATCTATGAAAGCAATAAAGGATAGATGACAAAAAATCAATAGCGAAGTTCATCTAGATATTGAATTCCCCTAGCCTCTCATGCATGTCAAGAACAATGATATGAATCATCCAAATAATGAATTGAATTGGACTCTCACTAAATCAAATAAAAACCTTTCTCAAGTGGTTAAATCCCTAACTTCCTAAGAATTATAGGGGAATCTCTTCTCAACCTATAATCAAATAGGAGCAACATTAAGTTCAAGAGATTAACATCCAAAGAAGTCCTTATAGGTTTATCTCTAGCATCCCAATCAACACTCTATTTCCATGAGTGATCGTATCCATTATCAGGGTATCTCTACTCATCCAATATAGAAACAATATCTAATCAACAAACTAGTAATTGCTAATCAGAATAAATATCATAAATCATGAAGATAAAACAATCCAAAGATAAATTGATTCAAAACAAATTATTCCTAGTTCATACAATTAAGAACTAGGGTTCATTTTTATCTAGATAAATAACAAATTAGTTCACAGCAGAGAATTGAAATAAAGAATACAAGAGAAGGTAAAGGACACTCAAACAATCCGTGGATGATAAGAAATCCCTACTTCAATCTATTCAAAATCTACAGCATATTGGATCTTCACTATGAAAATTTTGCACAAAACTCTCTCTCACTTTTTGTGAGGGTGGCTGCTGAAAACCCAAGAAAGAGCTCCCTTCTTCTGATCTAAATTATGTGTTCTTTTATTGCTTTAAGGCTTATCAGGGTTTGGATAGGTGTCAAGCATGGGTTGGCCATTTTTTTGCCATGTCAGCACAGCTAGGCTAGATGCTAAGATACAATGTCCTATATTTCATGCCAATTTTGGGTCAGGAAAATGAAGGAATTAGAATTTATGGTCTTTTTGACAATTGTAGCTCTTTATTTTAGCTTTCCAATGGTGAACCATCTTAATCAAACCTATGTAGCTCAAGTTATGCTTGAAATACTATAAGGTGTTCAAAGATGTCAGACCTCGTTAGCATGTTACACGGCCTAAGGTTGCATTTTACACAGCCGTGTAAAATCCCTGATTGGCTGTGTAAAAATCTAAAATTTGGCTAAGAGTTTTTATTGTTTTACATGGCCTAAACATTAATTTACACGGCTGCGTAAAACTAAGGTTAGGCTATGTAAAACTCAGCAGAGTGGCATAATGTTCCCTTAATGCTCCATTCGACACCAAATCACACCATTTTCGTTCCATGGCATTCTAACTCATAGAATTCCACAAAGAACTGAAAGACAAGCTAAACAAATGGATCAAACTTAATTTAATGCATAAAAATATTTTAGAACAAACGGGGAGAAACATAGACATTTAAGCATTTATCACAATTCTCCCACATTTGAGTTTTTGCTTGTCCTCAAGCAAATTAAATCATAATAACAGCAAGAAATAAAACTTACCCTTTCTAGTTAAAGAAATTCAAAAAGATTTACAACAACTTAAAATCAGCAAGGCTCAAACATGGAAACCAAATCAAGAAATCTCTAAAACAAATCTCAAAAATCTAAAACCTAAATTCTAAAGTTACAAGCTTGAGCAAATAATTCTATAAAGATTAAAGTTCAAGCAAAGTAAATTTATAAGGATTTTTCCCTTAGGTACCTGACTACTCACTTGACTTTTCATTGATTATGTATTTCAATTCATGTTTTTCTTTTTAATTAACTAAGGAGCCCGACTTGTTTGAATTGTCATTTTAGCCTTTTTACGCGAATGTAAATACTTGTGGTGTCAGCCTCCGATTACTTAGCTAGAATCACACATTCAAATGGCTACTAGCACTATTCATAATCTCATAAAAGAGTTAAGAACAATGAAATATGTAAATATTTTTAAAGCTCCTTTACATAATCTCTTAAATTTTTTTTTGAAGAATGACAGTCAAGCTACCTAAGGTATTAAGCATCTTTACTAAACTAGAACAAAAGTAACAGTGGAATAAATAAGCTCAAAAAGTGTAACTAAAATTTTAAATTTCAGGCAAAAAGATTTGTAAAAATTTAATTTCCTAATCATGACCACCACATCCAATCCACATTGCAATAAGTCATTATCATAGCAAAATTAGATCAATTAATCACTAGAGAGAGTTAATTTCAAATCAAACTATTACCACAACTCAATTCACTCGATCTCAAGAGTCAATAAAAGATTAGGGCGCAATAAAATACCTCTCCCCCACACTTAAGTAACACATTGTCCCCAATGTGTTATAAACAATTAAAATAAAAAAATAGAGGAGAGAATGAACTACCCTAAACGATGTTGTACATGAATCTTTGTGCGGTGTTTCTTCCAGTTAGAGTTTGCCATGATCATTATTTTTGCACGTAAAAAATATTAAATTACAACCAAGATAAGATCCATTCAATTTAAAACAAAAATAAAAACAAAATAAAATAGAAAGGAAATAAAAAGAAAAGAGAAATAATAAACATAAAAAGAAAAACCATCAATGGGTTGCCTCCCATTCAGTGCTTCTTTAACATCATATTAGCTGGATGTTATCATTATTCATCTTCCACCAAGGGAGTGGAGGATTCCTTATGCTGGATACCTCCATAAATTAAGATAAAGAAGAATATGCAAAGGTTTTGGCCTTTGCATAGCCTTCTTTTAGCAACAAATATTTTTTATTCTCCATTTCGTGCAAACCTAAGCTTGCGAGTTATAGAACCATCATTGAAGAGCTTTACCCATTGGCTTGGTATGGGAAATTTTAGTTAGGATGCCAAGAGATTGAGCATGCTGTGTTTATCATCCACCTCATGTAAATCTTTGATGTTCCACCCAAATCCACTAACTATCTGCTCTAACACCTTTACAAAACGAATCTCCCTCTCTAAAGAAAAGTTAGAGACTACAAATACTGGCCAAATACTTGAGTCTCCCATAAAGTAGCACTATGAGAAGGGTGGTAATGGGTTTAGATTATATGTGGTGGGTTGTGGTATTGCGGGAATTTGGGTTATGTTAAGGGTAGGTGTTTGAACTATGGGTGGATTGTTGTCAATCTCCTCAAAAGGTGGGAGGTTTGGAACGATAAGGGAAGTATAGTTTTCAGCATTCATAGCTTCCCCCTCCATGCTCTCACACAAACTGCTGTCATCAAAAAAGAATTCTTCGACACTTGAATCCATTTTACCTATGTCACATTGTTCAATTTGGGATTGCACATCTAAACAATCATCTTCATCAAGTTTTTTGTGCAGCATTCCCAAATTGCCTCACCATTCTCATTTTCCTCAATTGTCATCATCCCAAAACTAATTGATGGTAATGGTCTTTTATTGCTCTTCCGGAATGGCTTTGGTATCGTTGGGCAAATTGCCTTTAGGTCTTTCACTTTGCAATTTCAAAATTTGTCCAACGAAATTTTCTAGATTGCGAAGAGAGTTCTATTGGTATTCCAAAGCTGTCTTTGTGCTCTAAAATATTTTCTTTGTAGTTTTCACTAATTTTATACACATTTCTTCCAACCTACGCTCCTCTTGTGCACACTCGTCATCCTTTAATGTAGTGTCTGCTGCAAATTGAGTTGGGAAGCTAGCTCCTAATGTATCATCACTTTTGTCCACTTCCTCGACCCAATTCTCCATAGATTCAGTGAATCTTTCTAATGCAAGCTCAAAGGATGACCTCTCTTTTGGTGCTTTCCATGCATATTCCCCTAGAAAATTAGTTTGATATATGTATCCATGATCGTGATACTAATTTTCCTGGTATCCCCATTCTTCACTTGGGCAATAACTCCACTGATGTTAATTCCATTCAGCCATGGAGAATTTTCTTTTTATCTGAAACACAAAAACTCAAAAGAAACAAAAACATAAAATAGAACAAATAGATGAAAACAAACAAACATGAAAATAAAAACTAGATCAATAATCTCCATCATATTACTAATATTGTATATAAGTGTCCCCAGCAACAATACTAAAAACTTGATGTGCATTTTGCGACACTAGGAGTTTTACATTTATAATTGCTCAACAACTAATTCTACCCTAGCTCTAGGCAAGTGCACCTATTGTTTAGGTAATATAGCAGTAACGAGGTCGATCTACAGAGACACCGACACAAGTACTAGCTCAAACTTAAACTATTGTCTAATTGAACCAAATTCAAGATTAATTAAGCTAAACTATTTAAAACTAATCTATGAAAGATATAAAGGATAGATGACAGAAAATCAATAGCGAAGTTCATTTAGATATTGAATTCCCCTAACCTCTCATGCATGTCAAGAACAATGATATGAATCATCCAAACAATGAATTGAATTGGACTCTCACTAAATCAGATAAAAACCTTTCTCAAGTGATTAAATCCCTAACTTCCTAAGAATAATAGGGAAATCTCTTCTCAACCTATAATCAAATAGGAGCAGCATTAAGTTCAAGAGATTAGCATCCAAAGAAGTCTTATAGGTCTATCTCTAGCACCCTAATCAACTCTTTATTCCCATGAGTGATCTATCTATATCAGGGTATCTCCACTTGTCTAATATAGAAATAATATCTAATCAACAAATCGGTAATTGCTAATTAGAATAAATATCATAAATCATGAAAATAAAACAATCCAAAGATTAATTGATTCAAAACAAATTATTCAATTTATACAATTAAGAACTAATCTTTATCTAGATAAATAACAAATTAGTTTATAACAAAGAATTGAAATAAAGAATACAAGAGAAGGTAAAGGAAACTCAAATAATACATGGATGATGAGAAATCCTTGTTTTGATCTTCATTCCTCTTAAAAATCTACAGCATATTGGATCTTTACCATGAAAATTCTGCACAAAACTCTCTCTCACCTCTTTGTGAGGGTGGCTGCTGAAAACCTAGGAAAGAGCTCCCTTCTTCTAATGTAAATTATGTTCTTTTATAGTTATTTGAGGCTTGTTAGGATTTGGATAGGTGTCAAGCATGGATTGGCCAATTTTTTTGCCATATCAGCACAGCTAGGCTAGATGCTAAGATACAATGTCTTTATTGCATGCCAATTTTGGGTTAGAAAATGAATGAATTACAATTTATGGTCTTCCTAATTGTAGCTCTTTCTCTTAGCTTTCCAATGGTGAACCATCTCAATCAGACCTATGTAGCTCAAGTTATGCTTGAAATATTGCAAGGTGTTCAAAGCTGTCAGACCTCGATAGCATTTCACAAAGCCTAAGTTGCATTTTACAGAGTTGTGTAAAACCTACGATTGGCCATGTAAAAATCTGAAATTTGGCTGAGAGTTTTATTGTTTTACATGGCCTAAACATTAATTTACACGGCCGTGTAAAACTAAGGTTAGGTTGTTATGAGACCTCGCCCGAGCACCAGTCTGATAAGTTAAAGGGAATCAAAATGCTCGTTTGAGAAAGAACTCATGAGTAAACCCTTGGGTTATCTTTGACAGGTTTGAAAATTATTTCTTAGAGTCGCCATCTTAATTTATTTTTATTTGGGAAAATATAAGGAAAAAGCCCATTTGACTCTAATTATTACCCAAAGGGAAAAAGATCACTAGCCTTGAAATTAAAAAGGATTCAGGGACTAGGTTTTCAGTTTATTTTAACAAAATAAGTTTAGCCAATGAATATAAGAGTGACTTAAAATATGTTTCATGAACAATTAAAATGCATGAACAATTTAAAATAAGCATGATCATTCAATCCATAAAGTTTACGCATAATTAGAATTCAAAATAAAAGAACTTAGGGGATACTTCCTCTAGCCCTTATGGGTTCTAGGGAAGTCACACATTCCCTAAACTAAACCTAATAACTAAGTAAAGGAAAGCAAAATAAAAGCAAATAAATAAGGTGATAGGAGGGAGAGTTGGTTAATTTTAATTAGATTTGATGCCTGAACCAAACATGCCTATGTATTCCTTTGAATGGAAATTAGAACCCATACAGTTTTCCCTTCTTGTGAAGGGATTAGTTTACCTAGTCACTTTATCATGTTTTGATTGATTGATTAAAAGAGAGTTGAGTTAATTAATTAATTTAATTGATTACTAAGTTGATTACCACTACTGCTACCATTAAAGCTCCTACCATGTTTGATTCAACCTTTATTCTTTCTCTTTCCTCTACGTCTCTGAAAGCCCTAAGAATCAATAGAATAAGTCCCGCAACGAATGTACCATTAGTACCAACAAACCTGATGTACCTTAACCCTCAACCTGACTGACTTTCCTGGTCTTCTTTTTTTCCTCTTCAAGTGTAAACTTTATATCACAGTGTCATCAACTAGCTCATTGAAAGGACTTCCCTGACTCTCACTAAGCAAAGATCTATAGTCATTTCCCAAAGCTCTAACATAGCAAAATTTCTTAATTTCTTCATCAGTGCACAAAACTAGGAGGGACAAACCAGGCTAAGAACACCATGCTAAAATTTTCCTAAGTCATATTATGATATCTCTACTTGATATAATCCTTATACCATGTTTGTGCAGGTCCCTCCAGCCTACGACTAGTAAAGTAAATAGATCTAGTATTTGAGCAGCCTAACTTTAAGTAAATCTCTTTGATGTTATCAAGAAAATTATAAGCATACTCTTCATTCCTAGAGAAGGTAGGAGGATGCTACTTAATAAATCTTTCTAGAGAAAGTGTAGCAGCGATAGCTGGGGCTGCTAAAGGAATGGCTCAATTCACATTAGCCATGATCCTCTAGAGCCCTGCTAGCATGGCATTTACTCTAGTATGTGCCTCATCTCGATCTTGCTTATGTCTGCCCTAGCATTCAGGGGCTAGAGTGTTGGGCCTAAGGAGCCCTCACCCTCTAGAGCAACATGCTCCTCAGCTGAAGCGGCTTGTGCTCTAGTATCTGCTCTTCTCATCCTAGAGCTCATATTACTGAAAAGAAAATAAATAACATATCAAGTAGAGAAAGAAATCTTCACTAATATTATAGTATGCAATAACTAAATGCAATCACACTATATAGAACATCAAGATAATGTAGAATCTAGAAGCAAATGATACATGAAAAGACATGCTGGAATCCTATGCTTCACAATTACAATTTTCAAGGAAAGTAAACCTAAGGCTTTGATATCAACTTTGTCACAACCTGATTCCAAGGGCACGTGACTGACACTAGGGCATAAGAAAGCTTAAGGCCTTTAGAACCTATAGTTAGCCAAACTAGAAAACACAATAATTTAAAAATCTTTGAATACATAAATATCTATATAGAGGCTATAGGTCCATATGCTGACACAGCCAAAATATCACATCATACAATATCCATTAAAACACACAAATATTCCCATCATATATAAACATCTGTCAGCAGGAGAAATCTCATCATATGATAATACAAACAAATAAATTTTGATCATAAAAAATGGTGACAGACTACAAACCCATATTACTGTAATTGCGGAATTCTAAATTAATAGTACAACAATAATTAAGTTCACATAAAATTATTTGCTAGAGAAGAAGGCAGGGAAACTCAACAAGAACAAAACCAATAAGCTCATCCTGCAACCTGAAAAATAAGGAGACAGGAGTGAGCATCTCAACTTAATGAATGATACTGCTAATATACATACTTGGTGCTCTATTAACATTTAAAATGCAATGCTTATACAACGTGTCATCCAAATAATCATTTGGCACAAACACAGAGGGATGAGGATTAGTCCACAAGAATCACACTAAACCTCAAACTGGGGAGTCGATCCCCCAAACCTGACTCTTTTAGTCTAAGTATTATCTCTTAAATCCAATAAGGCTGCAGCAATCACTAGCCTATGCCACGCAGCTTTGATCAGACTGGCAACAGCTCTGGGTGATGAGTAAGCTAAGCTGTCATCCACTAGTTATAGCTCATCAATCAACATCATCATCATAGCATATTCACATTCCTAAATGATTCTTATGTCATCCTAACTCCATCCAACATACACAAGTAATATGCAATATCAACAAGATGTACAATCACACATAGATGCTAAAACAATTAATTTATGTTCATAATTAATAATGCATAACTATACTATATATATACATACAATGGTTGCAAATGCATGAATAGCAAGAAAGTATATTAGAAGTATCACTCACAGTTCAATAGGATGAAAACAGACAAATCACTGACTTGAACCCAGAGCTACAGAAGATGGTCCTGGATGATCTAGAATATAAAATATCATAGGATTATCAAACTAGAAGTATAATGATCAATAAATCGACTCATCCTACTTTACAAAGGTATCTACCAAAAATCTGGCAAAGTTTCCTTAAAACAAACCTAATCCTCTAAAAAGTAGACAAATGACTCAACACATAAAATATCTCAGGCACTACAAGAAAATCACAGTTTACCGACGGAAATAATTTCGTTAGTAAATTTATTATATTACCAATAGCATACCGATGACATATGAAAAAAAAAATTTTAATTACCAACAAACTACCAACGGTTTACTAATAAAAAATTACCGACTATCAAATTTCATCGCTAAATAAGGTGAAAAAATGGTGAAAAAATTAGCAACAATTTGCTGACCAAAATTTTCGTCAATGAATTTACCGACCAAAATTTTAGTCGGTAAATTAGAAAGCAAAATTTTCTTTAATTAATTTACAAAAGTTTTCTAATTTATAAACAAAATTATTCTGTCGGTAAATTTACTGACAAAATTTTCAGTCGGTAAATTAGAGAATAAAATAATTTTTAATTTACTGACAATAAATTTTGAAATTACCGACTAAAATTTTGGTATGTAACTTTACCGACCAAAATTTTAGTTAGTAAATTAAAAATTAATTTTTTTTTTAATTCAATTATAAAAGCTTTCTAATTTACTGACAACATTATTTTGTCGGTAAATTTACTGACAAGATTTTCAGTCAGTAAATTAGAGAACAAAATATTTTTAAATTTATCGACAAAAAATTTTGCGATTAAAAAGCAAACTTTTCTTTAATTTAATTACAAAAATTTTCTAATTTACCGACAAAATTTTTAGTCAGTAAATTAGAGAATAAAATATTTTTTAATTTACCGAGAAAAAATTTTGAAATTACCAACTAAAATTTTAGTCGGTAAATTTACCGACCAAAAGTTTAGTCGGTAAATTAAAAAGCAAAACTTTCTTTAATTCAATTACAAAAGCTTTCTAATTTACTGACAACATTATTTAGTTGGTAAATTGAAAAATAAAATATTTTTTAATTTACTAACAAAAAATTTTAGTTGGTAAATTAAAAAGTAAAATTTTCTTTGATTTAATTAAAAAACTTTCCTATTTACTTACAAAAATATTTTGTCACTAAATTTACCGACTAATATTTTAGTCAGTAAATTATAAAGAAATTTTTTTTTAATTTACCGACAAAATAATCTATCAGTAAACGAAAATTTTAGAGGAAAATTTCCCTCCAAATTTTCATTTGATGTAAAAAATAAATTACTGACAGAAATTTATTCGGTAATCAGTTGATAAATAAAAATTTTGGAAGAAACTTTTCCTCCAGAATTTTCATTTGATTTTTAAAAAATAAAAAATAAATTACCGACAAAAATTTAGTCAGTAATCTATCGGTAAATAAAAATTTTGGAGGGAAATTTCCCTCCAAATTTTCATTTGAAAAATTTACCGATCGAAATTTAGTCAGTAATTTATCGGTAAATGGTGTAAAAAAAGTATAAATGGGCTTCTCTTCATCATTTTTTCCCACGCTTCTTCTCTTTCCCTTTTCTTATCTTTCTTTTTTCTTATTTTTCTCTCAATTTCTTCTATGCATTTCTTACAAATAAAATTTCTTTTTGTTTCTTTCTCTTTTAATTATTTCTTCATTTTCTTTTTCATCACTTAATATTTTCATACTCTTTAATACTCATATACTCTTTGTTTCATATTCTTTTTTTTTTATTTTATTTCTTAAATTTCAAACCCTTCAATACAAAAAATCTAATTTATTTCAATTTTTTATTTTTTAGTTTTTATAATTTATAATTTATATTTCTTAAATTGTTTATAGCATAAAAAAGTGTTGATGTGATTTTTTAAAAAATAATTATTTGCTATCTTAAATTTAATTTTTTGATTAAATTTTTTATATTAATTTAATAAACAAAAAAATAAATTTAATAAATTATTTATCTTACCTTTTTTTTTTACTCTTATTATTTTCTCTCTTAATTTTAGCTTCATTTCATTCTTTTTGTAGTTTTGAAATATAATTTTAATTTAGTTTTTCTAATTTAGTCATTTTTTATAATCTTTAAGCTTCCTAATTTATTTTATAACTTTTTATTTCTTAATTTTCATGTTCACTCTAAAAATTTTAATTTTTTAAATTATTATTCTTATTTTTTGAAGAATATGTATTTTTTAAAAAAAAAGAATTTTACCAACGGATTACCGAAAAAATATTTGATTTTTTAAAAATTAATTTGCAAAAGTACTGACATATTACCAACAAAATATTTGCTTTTGAAAAATATTTATTTAAACTTTACCGATAAATTATCAACTTTTTTTTATTTTTAAAAAAAAATAAAAATGTACCGACAGATTACCGGCTAAAAATTTAGTTGGTAAATTATGTTCCAAAAAAAATTCCGACAATATAAGTTATTTTACTGACAATATAAAAATAATTTACCGACTAAAATTTCATCGGTAATTACTGACAGTTTTGTATTTAGTCGGTAAATTGTATTACTAACAAGCTAAATACTGATTAAATTTTTTTATCGGTAAATAGTCGCTATATATATTACCAACTAAAAAAATATAATTTACCGACAGAATTTTTATTCATTTCTTATATTTATAATTTTTCATTTTTTAATATTTCACATATAATTATGAGATTTATTATATTTAAAATTTAAGTTCATCGTATATAGCTATCAAGTTCATTAGATATAACATTTAGATTTATTATATATTATATGCATATTCATTATCTTTTACTATCATATTCATAATTTAATTATTCTATAATTTAATTTTATTTATTTCTCATATTTATAATTTTTATTTTTTAATATTTCACATATAATTATAAGGTTTATTATATTTAAAGTTTAGATTCATCACATATAACTATCAGGTTCATTAGATATAACATTTAGGTTTATCATATATCACATGCAAATTCATTATCTTTTACTGCTAGATTCATGATTATAAATCAATACTAAATTATTTTTTTTATTAATCAATAACTAACTCTATTATCTCGATCGAGTAGAATTCAAAATAATATAAGCAATAAATTTATTAAGTATTATTTATAAATTTATCAAATATATGTGTAGATTTATCATTTGTAAACTGTAGATTCGTTAGTTATATTAGTAAGAGAATAAAATATATTCTTTAAAAGTGATAAACTTATACTCTATATATTATAAATATATTCTTTATAACTGATAAACTTATCATCTATAATTTATGAATTTTGATAGATTAATTTATAACCATAAAAAATTTTAGATATTATTTTAATAATATAAATATTACAACAAAATTTTAATATAATAAAAATTAAAAATATTAATTTATAATTAATTAAAATAATTATTAATATATATTATTAATTTTATATAAATTTATAGAAAGTGAATTATATTTGATGCATTAAATAATTTACCTAAATAAATATAAAATAATATTTAATAATTCTATTAATTTTATGAAATTCAACATAAATAAAAAATCAAACTGGTAATTTCATAAAAATAAATAAATAAATATTTATAAAAAATTGAACCATTAATATAATTTTTTCTTATAAAAATTAATATAAATTTAATTACAATAATTAACTAAATAAAAAAATTCAACCATTAATATAATTTTAATTGCAAGTATTATAAACAAACAAAGCAAAAATGCCAAAAAAAAAAAAAAAAAAAAACGACAAAAGCTTTTGTTAGGGATTTGAATCTGCAACCTCAGGGGAAAAAAAGTTATTTTAACCAGTTACACTAACCAACATTTTTGTTTATATTACTACGTATATAATATTTAAAGTTTTGGATCCAGATCTATGATGCAAGATGGACCTGATTCATGATGTAAGAACGTGAAAATTATCTTTTTTTTTTTTCTTAATCAACAACTATCTCTGTTATTTTGATTGAGTAGGATTCAAAATAATATAAGGAATATTAGATTATTTAAGCAATATTATCTCGACCGATTTAGATCCATGATATAAGAACTCTATTATAATAAGTTATTAGGTTGTCATATAGAGTAATTTTTAATTATAAAGATTATTTTTACATTTTTTTTAATGTTAAGGGGAAATAAGTGTTTCATTTTATATATAAATAATAATTAATGTAATAAGTTTAAAAGTTATTTTTTCTTTAAATTGATTTAGTAGCGATTAATATACAAATGTTGCTATGAAATTACAATTTCAACTTATATGTAAAAATAATTCTTATCTTCATAAATTAATTTTATATGTAAAAATAATTCTTATCTTCATAAATTAATTCACATCATTTCAACTTCTTAAATCCTTAATGTGATACTCAAAAACTAAAGATAACAAGTACATGTATTGATTAATAATATCAATAATATTCTCGATATTAATAACATATATATATATATATATATATATATATATATATATATATATATATATATATATATATATAAGAATTAATTACTGAAATTTTATTAAATAATAAAAATCAAGATGTTCCAAATTCATGGAATACATCACATATACAAGTATTTTAGTGTTTAATTTTTTAATTGTGGAATAATATACTTGTGCAATAATATAAGTGAAAATATTTTTAAATATTATTATTTAAAACTTATTATATTTATTACAGAATTTAGGTTAAAAATTTTTAACATACTATAAATAATTTTTAATTTAATAGAAATTTTAAGACAATAGTTACAAAATAATTTAAATTATTTAAATGCTAAAAATTTTAATTTTAAGTGTATAATTGAATTATCAAATACTAGTAGTAGTGTTAAACATTTGCAAAAATGAAGTCATTATATAAATAATAATAATAAAAATTAAAAAGTTAAACATTAAATGATAGATATAATGAATATGTTGTGATGAGAAGTATAAATTAAAAATCTTAAATTATTAAATAACAAATAAATTATATACCTTAGAAAATATAATTAATATAAAAATAATTTAATACCAACTTTAAATATTGACAAAATTTTTTTTTTTTTATTTCTTATTAGTTGCTGGTCATTAAACCTCTTCTTTACTAGTTGTTAAAAATTCACTGCTTGAGTTGGGAATTTTGTATAGATATAATGAATGTTGTGATGAGAAGTATAAATTAAAAAATCTTAAATTAGTAAATAATAAATAAATTATATACCTTAGAAAATATAATTAATATAAAAATAATTTAATACCAACTTTAAATATTGAGAAAAAAAAAAATTTTTTTTTTATTTCTTATTGGTTGCTTGTCATTAAACCACTTCTTTACTAGTTGTTAAAAATTCACTTCTTGAGTTGGGAATTTTGTTCTATAAATTAAAAAATCTTAAATTAGTAAATAATAAATAAATTATATACCTTAGAAAATATAATTAATATTAAAATAATTTAATACCAACTTTAAATATTGACAAAAAAAAAAAAAAAGATAAAAAATTTTGATTTCTTATTAGTTGCTGTCATTAAACCTCTTCTTTACTAGTTGTTAAAAATTCACTTCTTGAGTTGGGAATTTTGTTCTCGCTTCCCAAGAGCTCTGAGCAATATATGTTGTACTTGATTTTGCTAATTTTATTATCTTTTTCAACTAAAAAAAATTAAAAGGGAAAGTCATTCACACAAAATTTTATAGGTAATGAATGAGGTAAGTTTAAGTGCCTATAAACTAGAGGGAGATGAAATAAAAAAATAAAAATAAAAATTTTAAGTATTAGGAAAATAAAGACACATAAAAATTTAGAACTATTTTTAGATTTGCAATATTATCTTTTTAAAATTTAAAATTAAAATTTTAAGCATGTAGAGTAAAATAAAATCTTTAAAATAATGTATATTAATTTAAAAAATTTTAGTGAGGTTTAAATTAAATAATGATAAAATTTTTAATATATTTATAAAAAAATTTAAATATTAGTGGCCACAGTCCACCAGTCATTTGAATTTATATGTGGTGCCCCCTTACAAGTACCACCGACTTAAGAATACGAATATTACTTTAAAATATTTTCCACCTCTTCAACAGTTTATTATTATTCCTTTTTATATATAAATTTGATACATTTATTTTTCAGAAATCAGAAGGGAAATGAGAATGATTGCTAACATGGAAGCTATATGTTGGTTAATTTGGAGCGCCAACATATAGCTCGGATTGTAAGAGTTGAAGACAAGTGTAAGAGTTGAAGCCAAGTGCTGGATACCCACCCAATTTATAAATTAATCTACATCATTAAATAGTTAATAATATGACTTATAAAGTACTCTAAATAATTGTGTAACTTATTTAATACTAGCTAGATTGAATCAAGAAAGAATTTAAAATACAATTTAAAAAATTAAATTATTTTTGCCATGTCATTAAATTACAACAAGTTACCCTCAAAAAGTAAATTTAATTTGATTTATAATCTCAATACTAGTAAATATAATTGATAAAATACATAATTAATTAGTGCCATTAGATTTAATCAACTGGTTAAAAAGTTAGTAACTACCCAAAGATAAATATTACGACAACCATTGAAACCATACTCACATATATATATATATATATATATATATATATATATATATATATATATATATATATATATATAAAATATTCAATTATTCATTATAATCATTATACATAATTCATATTTAATTCTGTTTATAGAATATAATAAATATTAATAGATACTTCATCCATCCTAAAAATATTGTCCACTTTCTTTTCTCACAAAGTTTAAGAAAATATCATCAATTGCTTGCTAACTTATAAATTTTATTATATTTTTTCACTTATATTCTTGTATATACTAATTTATTATTAATTTTGAGAAAATACACCTTTCAATTAATAAGGATAAAATGGACAAATATTTATAACTATTTTTAGAGTGAACAAGTATTTTGGAATATTCTAAAAAGGAATAATAGACAATTTTTTTGAAATGGAGAGAGTAGTATATTTAATAGATGACATTTCTAATTATTACTAATTATTATAAAATAGAAAATTCTAAATAGAATTCATTTATAAAAGATGAAATTAATAATATTATTATTGTGCCCTTTCCTAAATGTAATTCTCCCTCTTGGATGAAAGATTTAAGGCCTATCTCTTTATGTAACGTACTTTATAAGATACTGTCTAAAAGTACTTGCTAATTGCCAAAAATCTATTTTGCCTAATATGATTTTTGATGCTTAGTTTGCTTTTATGCCTAGCTAGTCTATCTAAGATAATGTTATTGTAGCTTTTGAGATTTTCCATTATATGATGAAGAAAACTAAAAGCAAGAAGGCTGAGGTGGCTCTTGAAATTGATATTAGTAAGGTCTATGATTGGATCAACTGGTTTTACCTTTAGGAGATGAGGTTAAAGCTTAGATTTGATAAGTGGTGGGTTAAGTGGATTGTGTCATGTGTATCTTCTATCTAGTATTTAGTCTCTATGAATGGCTAGGAAGTTGGTCTAGTCACACATTAGATAGGAATTCGTTAGAGGGATCCATATATTTTTATTATTTGTGCTGAGGGTGAGATTGTTGTCATGCAAAATATATTTTCAGCTTAAAAGAGGGATTTAAGATAGGTAAGTCATGCATTTTCTTTAGTTATAATGTCTCTAATGACTTGAGAGATCATATTTCATTATTACTACATGTATCCAACCCTTTTGATATAGGTCGCTACTTGGGTCTTCCTTCCCTTATTGGAAGGAAGAAGAAGACATTCTTTGCTTTTCTTAGAGACATATTATGGAGAAGGCTTTAGGGTTTGAAAGGGAAGTTGCTTTCTAAGGCTCAAAGAGAGATTTTAATTAATGCGGTATTTGCTGTTATCTCTCTGTGATAAGTTGCAGAAGATGATGAATTATTTTGGCTACGGTATGAAACTCGATGGAGGTAAGAGGATTCATTGGTTCCATTGGTACACACAAAAGGATCAAGGAGGGCTTGGTTTTCATGACCTTTATAGCTTCAACCTGACATTTTTGGGTAAGCAAAGATGGAATCTTGTTTCCAGACCGAATGCTTTTGTCACAATCCAACATTAAGGGCATGTGATTGGCACTAGCAAATGAAAAAACATAAGACTTCCAAAACCTGTAGTAAGCATGACTACATGCTAAATCGCAAAACAACAATATAATAGTTGTAACTATCATAAAATAGGGGCTATAAGCCCATCTGTTAAGTAGAACCAACCAAACATCAAATCATATCAATGCCATGCAGGGCAATGATCTCATTTACATCGTAATCTTCAACACTAGGTTCATGCTTAGTAAAACAACACAACAATCAAGCAAACAAGATAACAAATAATGAAAAATAACAATGCGGTGTTCTAGAGTTTTAATATACGTAATAATATAAAATTAATTACATAACCGAGTAATAAAATACAATGCACTGTCAAAGAATGAAAAGAAGTAATAATTCAATTAAAAATTTACTTCTAGAGTTCATCCTACAATCCTAGAAAAAATATAAAATAGCGATGATGTTGGACTCAATGAGCTATATAGTTATCAATATAACATACCATTCAAACATCAGAAATGCTAACGTATTATGCCAAACATTCAAGTAATCACATAATCAACTAAGGATAGGAATTATTGATAGGAACAATACTAAACCTTAAGCTAGGGAGCCAACTCCCTATATAGCTCTCTTAATCTAAATTTGTCTTTTAAAATCCTATCTTGTTGTCATTAGCCTAAGCTATGCAGTACCGATCTGATTGGTGTGAGGCCTCGCCTGAGCATCGATCCGATCCACCGAGAAATCGAAATGCTCTTCGGGAGAAACTCCATGATTGGAACTCGCTGTGAGTTCAGAAAATTGATTTTTGTAATTTGAAAGTTGTGAAAGGGAGTCGCCATAATTTACTTGTTTTAATTGGAAAAATTAAAGAAAACCTAAAATGATTGACTTCAAAAAATATTTGATTTATCCCCAATGGAAAATGTACTAATCCACGAGTGACCAAAGAGGGCTCGGGGATCAGGTTTTGGTAATTACACAATTAAGAAAATATAATTTTCTTTAGTTTGGCTAAAAGTGTAAAATAACTCTTAAAAAAGGAATTTTCGTGTATGTATGAACATGAGTATAATGGTGCATAAAACAGATATGTATGGTAAGATGAAATGACAATTATAGATAAATAAGCAAAATAAATCTTACTTAATTATTACAAGTCAAAATGAATGAAAAGAAAGAGGATCTTTCCTCTAGCCCTTATAGGTATTAGGAAAAGCACACATTCCTCAATTAAGTTAGCACAGAATCAGAAATAAAAGATTAATATAAATAAATAAAAGAAAAAAAATGTTAAATAAAAAGATTTTGGAGTTGATGCCTTTTCAGAATGGCAGCCTGCGTATCCTATTGAATAGGAATCAAACCCTATGCAGTTCTTCCTTCTTGCGAAGGAGGGGTTCTGGAAAAAAGCGTTAGTTTATTTATTAATTTAATTCTAATTCTTAAATTAATAAATTTTAGATCTTTTCTATTTAGACCTAAAGATAATTTTAGATCTGAATTTGGAATTTTGAGAATGGAAAGGAGATTATACCTTTGCTTTTCTTATTTTACAAATAAATGGAACGAGCTTGGCTCTGGATTTCAACTCCACCTTGGATTCGAAACCCTTGGAATCTGAATCTTAATAGTAAAAGATTAACGAAAACAGTGTAATGAATGTAAGTCAAAATTGAAATTGAAACAACAGCTCTTTTGTATTAAATTTCAAAAAGAACTTAAAAGCAACAAGTATATCAGTATCAGAAAGAATTTCTGCCTTGAAATCTATGTCCAATGAACCTGAATGAGACTCTATTTATAGAGCTGCTGAGAAGAGCGTCGGCGATACAGATGGCAACACCGACATGTCACCAGCGGCACAGGCGGCACGTTGAGCATGCCGCCCTACCGCCGGCACACATTTTGTGCCGCCTATGAGGCAGCACGACCGGCGTGCCGCCCAAAGCGATAGCGTGCCTCTTGCGCGTTGGCTGGCTGATTTGACCTGTTTCTTGCTTTTTCATCTATTTTGGGTCTATTTCAGTTCCAATTCGAGCTCAATTTGATCCTATGGGTTCGTAACTGAAAGATGGGTGACTAGAGGTGTAATTTTGAGAGTTCACAGCTACCCCATTATCTAATTTGGCCAGACAAAGGCCAAATCTGATAAGTGTAAATCAAAATGCCTAGGACATCATTCTGAGCTTTCTGAATGTCCCTTTTAGCATTAGGAGTTCTACAAAAGTTTCATGTCTGATTTTTGGCTATTCTAACCTTGTTTGGACTGTTTTTCAATTTTTAAGTTATTTTTGAATTTTTAGTTTTTTTGTAATTTAAGGAGATTCTGAACTTTGATCAAGACCCCATATGTTTTGGGAGATGGATAAAAATTATGCAGATTCACTGCTTCAGACGAAACTAGATTCCGATTTAAAATGAGCCTGTTATGGTGAAACCACGTGAACTGGACCTGCGAATCAAAAAAGTTAAAAGATGTTATGAGGGGGGCCCACCTCTACTCTTATATATACCTTCATTCCTTTCCATTTTCATAAATTCATTTTTTTCACTCCCTCTTCTCTCTCTCTCTAGCTTTCATTTCTCTCTCTAAATATCTTTTTTTCCCTCTCTCAATATGGAAGTCCTCAATTAGCCAGCAATGGGTGCTCAAAACCTAGAGACATTGTTGAAGAAGCCCGATCGCCATGTCAACTACACCAAATCTCTTCAGGTATGTTTTCTTTTCCCTGCATAATTAGTAAAAAATTTTGATAATTATCAATATCTATTTATTTTATTTATTTATTATTTTTTTTTACAAAAAAATTATAGAGAGTATAGTTGAGGCCGTAGTGTCATGGAGCTGGTCCGCCTTTATTTGAGTAATCAGGAGGCTATCCGTTTGCACCTTGAGCCATCTGGCTTGCTCAGGTGGCTGGAGCTGGACATCAAATAGCCGGTTAATACCATTGTGGTTCAGGCACTGGCGGAGCGCTGGTGGGATACCACAAACACATTCCACCTTTCTTGTGGTGAGATGACAATCACTCCCCTCGAGTGGAGCATGCTTACTGGTATGCATTCTAGATCTCATCCTCTCGAGTATTATTCTTCATGGATTAAGCACTCTTCTGTAGAGATGACTGCTCTGATTAGGGCTGATCCCCCTCATAGAAACCTCAATGTCCTATGTTCTTGGCTTCATCAGGCCTTGATGACCATGGGTCAGACTCCAGGTCAGTATGATGTTAATCAGGGTGCCAGACTATGCACCTTAATTATTTTGAGCCGTACCTTTCTGCATAACAATAAGGATGGCATTAATTTGAATGTCCTGCGGTTATTGGAGAATCTAGATGAGATTAGCAAGTTTGACTGGGGAGGTGCCACCTTTTGTGCTATGTATCAGGAGCTGTGCAACATTTCCCGTGGCACACTTTGCGGCCATGGTGGTACTTCTATTATGCTCGAGGTGAGTATTGTACTCTATTATTCTGTTATCTGATCTTTGCCTAGTGACTAATAAAATTTTGGTTCTTACAGTACTGGGCTTATGAGCACTTTCCGATGCTGGCTCCACCACTGAGAGAGCCTGCTGCTGTTGACCCTCTCTATGGACGTCTTTAGAGGGTGTCCAATAGAAATTCTTTCGTGGCACTGTCATTTGATAATTGCAGACTATGTACCTTAATTATCTTGAGCCGTACCTTTCTGCATAACAATAAGGATGGCATTAATTTGAATGTCCTGCGGTTATTGGAGAATCTAGATGAGATTAGCAAGTTTGACTGGGGAGGTGCCGCCCTTTGTGCTATGTATCAGGAGCTGTGCAACATTTCCCGTGGCACACTTTGCGGCCATGGTGGTACTTCTATTATGCTCAAGGTGAGTATTGTACTCTGTTATTCTGTTATATGATCTTTGCCTAGTGACTAATAAAATTTTGGTTCTTACAGTACTGGGCTTATGAGCACTTTCCGATGCTGGCTCCACCACTGAGAGAGCCTGCTGCTGTTGACCCTCTCTATGGACGTCTTTAGAGGGTGTCCAATAGAAATTCTTTCGTGGCACTGTCATTTGATAATTGCAGATAGATCTTTGCCACTTTGATCGTGGACCAGGTATTCCTTTATTGATCTTGACTTGAATCTTACTGTTTACCTTCTACTGCTTATATTGCAATCTGTTTGCAGGTGAGATGGATGCCATTTACTAGATTTGCATAGTGGATTCCTGACCGTATCAGGCCTAGCATGGACTTGTCCTCTTGTCAACTCTTGCTCCATTATGAGTCTTCGAGGATGTTTTACTTGGGAGAGAGGGTGAGGGCACATGTTATAAGAGAGAGAGTTGTACCATAATCCCCTCTGGCAGACATGAGGTATGGGCTAGCTATCCTATGAGAGGATGGTTGGGCTGCCGAAATTTCCTATCTGGATTACCTGTTGCCTGACATGGACTATGATGAGTTCTGTGAGGCATCCTTGATGCAGGGCTCACCTCCCTTGGATAAATTATGGGGACTGTCACATCGGGGATCTAGCTCAGTGACTTCCCGAGGGCCTCCTTCCAGCGCTAAGAGTTTCATCTCTCTACGAGCCGGTAGTACTATTCTGATTGGCAGCATGGGTCCTAGGGTTGGACCTTTAGGTGTTATGGCTGGTCCTGCTGGTTTTACAGCTGATCCTTTTAGGATTGGTCCTTCAGGGGCTAGTGGCTCTACTCTAGCCCCAACTCTAGATGTTTCAGTGGGAGTTCCAACTGATCCAGTTCCCTTGCCTGCTGGTCTTATCTGTTTGCTAGCTCACCTTCATTATGTTTCTTGTAATGGCCGATCATAGTGTTATGATCTTCCTGAAGATCGACTGGCTTTCTTCCCCACTATTCCTGAGATTGTTATAGAGGTAAAATTTTGCATAGCTAGTGTTCTAGCCTTTGTCTGCCTTGTAGTGATATATTTTCCTTTCTTTTCCAGATTCCCATGGAGTTCGTTCGCTATCACTATAATCTCTTAGGCCGAATGCATTTGCTATGGGCTCTCTTCTGCATGATAGGGATTTGACAAAGGACGGTCACGAAGATGAGATGTCCAGGTGAGGATGTTGTAGACCCAGGCGTGGTCGTTAGCGACCTATTTTATCAGCTTCTACTTTTCATGTATATATGTACTGAGGATGATGCACTCATTTTGGATGTATGCATGATATTTTGGATATATGCACTCTTTATACTTATGTGACATCTTGGATGTATGATATGTATGATTTATGGATGTTTTGGATGAAATGGGTGCATGATATGGATGCAAACATTCGACTGAATAGGATTCCATTGTGCTATTCCTTACGCTTTTCTCTCATTTTAGCACCAATTTTGAAAAAAAAGGAATTATTTTAGGCATGAAATTTTGAAAAAAATCATGGTAATAATCTGTTGGAGGACAAATGGCGCAAGGAGGCACAGGATGGTGGGGTGGCATGACCGGCGTGCTGCTGTCTGGGCAGCACGGTCTTCGTGCCATCGTCCAAGGTGACACACTTGGCGTGTTGCCATCTTGAGCAGCACAATTGGCGTGCCATTGGTAGCGATCCAGGCAGGCAAAATTTCACCTATTTAAGCATACTTCGTCCTTTTTCCAGTCCGTACCATCGGTTCTCGAGCCTCCAAAAGTCATTTTCAATCATATTTTTGCTTTCCATTGATTTTATTATTTTTTATTCCTCACAATGGAGCCCTATTTCAGCCATGCAATGTTCTTATGGTGCAAGAACCTTACCAAAGTGGAGAGAATTAACCTGGAAAAGTATGGGGTAAGCGTTATGCCCACCCTAAGAGGCATAAAAATTGACTGGAAATTTCTGCGGGCATGCATGCGCTTTTAGGATCCAACTGCCCATGTCTTCAGATTTGGGGCATCTATGGAGGATATGTGTCCTACATTTGAGGAGTTTTCTGTGTTGCTCGGATATAATCTAGAGGCTATGCTAGCTTCTCCTATTGAGAAAGTAGGATATTTCGACTCTTTTAGGGGACTTCTAGACTTGAGTACAGAGACTGCTAGTCCCATGGTAGTAGATGATTGGGTAGATCTTACTGCCGTGATAGCAAAATTCCATGATCCTAAGGATTTTGAGGATGATGTATGGTTTTATTTGAGGATGCGGGCTTTATCTTTCTGTCTGACTGCCAGATATATTTTTCTGAGCCCCACTAGTTGGGGGGATACTAGAGTCACTGAGCTGATTTCACAAATGGAGGAAGGGAGATCTATTCCAGCTATAGTGCTGGTTGAGACCATCATGAGTTTGGACAAGTCTTGCACTTTTGATGGCCCATGGACAATCAGCCCTATTATTCTTTAGGTTAAACTCTGGCTTCTGAATTTCATTTCAACTACTTTTTATATTTTCTTATGCTTTTTTTTTGTACTTTTTCAGATTTGGCTGAGAGACCATCTCCGGATAGTGGGACCTCCCACCAAGGTGGATTATTCTGCTTCCTGGTATAGGACCCGAACCATTGTGATTAAACAAAATTCAGAGAAAGAGTGGATAAAATGGTTGATGGAGCTGGATTCTGATGACTTGCTATGGAGGTCTGAATGGTACAAGATCAAAAGTTTCATGACCATGAGCTTTGGCTATAAGATGGTCTATCTGCTGGGGTTGAGGATGGTGACATTTTACCAAGCTACTAGGGTTATGTGCCAGATGGGACATAGTCAGGGTGTGCCCCCAGATGGTGCTCTGTTTGAATCTATTCTTATTACTGAGACCATTGCTCAAGCTGTCAGAAATGGATGGGTAAGGGGTTTTCATACTATTCGTCCTGCTGACCAAGGCGGTAAATCCTTGCAATATATTGACTAGTGAATAGCCAACTCGTGGAAATAAGAGAAGGTTAGGAGGGCTACTATACTTGAGGAGATAGAGCAAGAATCATGATTGTTGTTTTAGCTTAGGACAATGATTTGATTATGTCTTTATTCTTTTCTAGATGTTCCAAAAATTAAATGAGACAAATAAGACATCATTTTTGTTATCTCTTTTGTTGCTCTAACTTTTGCCTAAGCCGCCATTCTGGGTTTTCAACTTAGCGAGCTTGTGTTTTTCTTCTATATATATTTTTTGTGACACAATTAAGAGCTAAGTGAATGTGAAATGAAAATTTTATTGATGAATTGGACCGAACCCATAAGGACTGCCTATGTATCTCCTTACAATGATACATGATTTTTATTCTTTTTTCCTCTTTATGGAGAATTAGGTCCATGTAGTTCTGGTTTTGAGGAAAAACGTGAATGATTTCACACCTATTGCAAATTCTATGCATGAATTACAAGGATGCTTATGCAAAATATCTCTTGAGTTGATCCAAATTGCATGGGCTAGCAAATTCTATGTCATCCAAGTCCGTCAAAATTGTTGCTCCACCAGATAAGATCTTTTTGATCATAAACAGACCACTCCAATTAGGTCTGAATTTTTCCCTCGGATCATGAACAGGTGCCCTTATTTCTTTCAAGACAAGGTGACCCTCTTGCAATCCTCTGTCTCTGACTTTCTTATCGAAGTGCCTAGCTAGTTTCTATTGATTACCTTGCATATGATATAAGGCATCCATTCTCTTTTCATCGATGGCCAGAAGTTGGTCATGGTAGCCTTTCGCCCATCCCACTTCATCCAACTGACTCTCCCTCATAATGCGAGCTGACTTGACTTCTATCTTGATTGGTAGGACGACTTCTATCTTGTACACCAAAGAGTAAGGTGTAGCACCGGTTGGAGTACGCACTGTTGTTCTGTATCCCCATAAGGCATATGGTAAATGTAGGTGCCAATCCTTATGGTTGTCATCCATATTTTGTAGTATATTCTTAAGAGTTTTATTTGCAGCTTCAATTGTGCCGTTCGTTTGAGGCCTGTATGGAGAAGATTTGTGGTGTTGGATTTTCTCCTTCTTTAATAGTTGAGTGACCTCCTTTTAGAAGTGAGATCCATTATCAATGATGATCTCAAAAGGAACCCCATACCTACAAAGGATGTTGGTACGGATAAACTGGGCTACTCATTTGGAATCCAATATTTGGTAAGGTGCAGCCATAACCCATTTGGAGAAATAATCAATGGCTACAAGAATGAATTCATGCTTGCCGAAAGATTTCGGGCTTATCTTGCCAATGATGTCCAAGCCCCAAGTTGCAAATGGCCAAGGCGTGGTGATAGGAGATAGAGGTATAGGAGGTTTCTTCTAAAGTTTAGCATAGATCTGACACTTATGACACTTCTATACATATCTTGCACAATCTTGATTCATAGTGAGCCAGAAGTAACCCTGATTCATGATCTTGTGGGCTAAAGTAATACCGTTCATGTGTGGACCTTCGCTACCACCATGCATCCATTCCATGATCTGTTGGGCTTCTGTTTTAGTGACATATCTTAGATGGATGTTATCCCAAACCCTTTTATAGAGTACTTTCCCATTCGGAATAAAACTCTTGGACAACTGTCTTAAAGTCTTCTTTTATGTTCTAGAGGCCCTTTCAGGAGAAAGTCCATTCTTGATGTAATTGAAGATATCCCAAAACCATGGTTTACTATCAACTGCTTGAATATTCAAACAATGAGTTATGCATCCTGATTCATGCTTAACTTCAACTGTAACAGGTCTGATTATGAAGCCGTTGCTTATATCAAGCATTGAGGCAAGTGTTGCCAAAGCATCAGCAAATCTGTTCTTCATCCTCAGAAGATAATGGAAAGATAGTTCATAGAAATTGGTTGCTAGTTCATTTAAGCGTTTATAGTAAGGAACCAAATGCTCTTCTCTAATCTTCCACTTCCCCAAGGCTTGGGAAACTATCAAATTTGAATCCCTATAAATTTCAAGGCATTTGATTTTGAGCCTTATTGCTGCTTCAAGACAGCAAATGCATGCCTCATACTCTGCTTCATTATTCATTACCTTGAAGTTTAGTTTAATGGCTATAGGTAGGTTTTTCCCACTTGGTGTAATGAATACAATACCGGCACCATACCCTTTGTTGTTAGATGCCCCATCATAGTAGAGCTTCCAAACTTCACTGTCAATTATTAGGATATCTTCATCAGGAAATTCAGGCTCGACCCAATGATCATCTACTGGAGCTGCAGCTAACTGATCAGCCATTATGCTACCCTTAACTTCTTTTCATTGTACATATTTCAGATCATATGTAGCTAATACTACCATCCATCTTGCCATCTTCGACTTCTCCATAAGGAATTTCAAAGGGCTCTTATCAGCAAGAACATGAGTTGTAAAAGAGCAGAGGTAGTGTTGTAGCTTATGACAAACCCATACTAAAGCAAGACATAGCTTTTCTATAAAACTATGCTTGAGCTCATGAGACAGCATCCTTTTGCTCAAGTAATAGATGGCATTTTTCTTGCCGGAATCAGGAGCATTCTGAGTAAGCATTGCCCCCATTGCTTCATCAGTCACTGATGGGTAAAGTAGCAAAGGCTTTCCAAACCTTGGTAGCTGTAATATTGGTGAGTTTAGTAAGTATTGCTTGATCTAGTCAAAAGCATTCTGACAGTCATCATTCCAGTGCTTGGAGGCTCCCTTTCTAAGTAACTTGAAGATGGGCCTACATACGTCAGCCAACTGATTGATGAATCGACTAATGTATTATAGCTGAACCTCTGATCTCCTTTTCTGTTTGAGGAGGTGGCATCTCTAGAATTGCCTTTGATTTAGCAGGGTCCACTTCTATACCCTTCTTACTGACCATGTGACCTAGGAATACTCTATATGAGGCTCCGAAGACACATTTGGCAGGATTGAGCTTGAGATCGTACTTGCGAAGTCTAAGGAAGAATTGCCTTAGTGCCTCTGAATGTTCTTTAGTAGTGGTGCCTTTTATTACCATGTCATCCACATAAACTTCAATTTCTTTATGCATCATGTCATGGAAAATGGTAGTTGCCATCCTTTGGTATGTTGCTCTAGTGTTTTTAAGCCCAAATGGCATAACCTGATAATAATAGGTGCCCTATTCAGTAATAAATGTTGTCTTCTCTTTGTCAGGAGGATGAACCATTATCTTATTATACCCTACAACCAGGTCAGTTAAGGAAACCAATTTAGAACCTGCCATGCGGTCTACCAAAAGATCAATGTGAGGTAAGGGAAAATCATCCTTGGGATAGGCTTTATTCAGATCCCTGTAATCCATACACATTCTAACTTTTTCATCTTTCTTAGGAACCGGCACAATGTTAGTAAGCCAGGATGGATAGTTGATGGGCTCAATGAAGTTGTGATCTAGTAGCTTGGTAATTTCTTCTTTAATTGGTATGGACCATCTTGTCTTGAGTCTTCGCAATTTCTGCTTGACGGGCTTAGCACCTAGGTAAACTGGGATTTTATGAACTGCTATGCTTGGATCTAACCCTATCATGTCTTGGCTGCCAAGCAAAATAGTCTTGAAATTCTCTAATCATCTTCTCAATATGATCCCTGTTTATGCATGCAGATGCAATGAATGTAATTTTTGGTATGTCATGAGTGCCAGCATTAATGGGCTCTTTAATTGTGTCATCTTTTATTTCATTTATTTCATTTTTACTTGATATCTTATTTAAGTCAGACACAGGGTCGTAAGAGGAAAGAGTAGACTTTTTATTGAATTCAAATGGGGATATGTCCCAATTTACATCAAATTTAAAAATTAGACCCTCAAGATCAGTTACATCATTATCAATAGAAGAAACAGAAGTGACAGACTTAAATTAAGAAGATGAGTCTAGTTCATATTGAGACCCTGATTCAGATTGGGACTCTAGTACGGATTCTGGTTCAAAAGGATAAAAGGGGTTCTCCTCAAAGCACCAATTTTGCGGCTCGGTCTTGGTGGGCTAGATTAAGGTCGAAGGGTCAGTTTTCTCCTCCTCAACAGTGAGCATGAACACTTCATCAAAAAGACTAGCCTCCATGTTCTCTTCCCAATCTTAACTGAGCATGTAGATTGGTTCATAGTCTTCTATATTGAGCTTGACATTAGAAAAGATTTCAAATCTGGGGATCAGTTTTTGGTAATGGGGTAGACCCAAGGCTCAGGAAAGTCACAGTAAGGAACTGTGTCGCCTTTCTTTATAAAATAGCTATTTAGAGTTTTGAAGTAAGGGTGCATGGGCTAGTCATAAACCTTACCTCTTTTAAAGGCAGCTGCTTTATCTTTAGCCTGGTTTTTCATTTTTGCAAGATCCTCATCAATGGGCTCATACCCTAGCCCAAATGGTGGCGTTGCGACTGGGTAGTTGAAGAAAGACTTCAAGCCTTGTTGGCTCCTTCCCAAACCTAAACTAGGAAAGTAATTCATTTTTCAGAGCATGTTAGTAACAACAATATTCTTAAAGGGGTCAAAATCAAATGGAACAAATTCTTTACCCTCTTCACCCTCAATGTATTGAATGAAGGAGAAACCAGAGAGTGGATAAGTGGACAGCTCAGGCTGGATCTCGAGAATGGGAACAGAGCTTGGGATGTCTAGTTTTTCATGCATGTCCCCTTTGACAATCATGACCCCATTTCTAAAAGGGAACTTAAATTTCTGGTGTAGGGAGTAAGGGATAACCTTTGCTTGATGGATCCAGGGCCTTCCAAGTAATAGGTTGAAACATGAAGGTACATCAATCACTTGAAAAGGTATAGTAAAAGATGTCAGCCCAATGGTCACATCGATGATAGCCACCCCAAGGACTTCTCTCTTGGTGTGTCATACGCCCTTACTATATGATTTGAAGGGGTAAAATCAGTAACTTCCAGTCCCAAGCAGCTTGCTACCTTCAGAAGGCATACATTTAAGGCTAAACCATGATCAATCAGAACCATTGGCACAGTCTTTCCTCGAGTTACCACCGTAATGTAAAGGGCATTATTGTGGCTAGAGTCTAATTCTAGAATATTAGTTTCTCCAAAAGTGATGGACACCCTTTTAGCAACAGAGGTAATAGAGGCAACAAGGTTTTCAGGTGTGATATCAATTGGAGCTTAGCACTAATTCAATGCCTTGTAAAGAGCTTGGCGATGAGGATATGAGGATTGGATCAAACTCCAAATTGATATGTTGGCTTGTGTTTTCTTGAGTTGTTTGAGAATGGGATCTTCATCTGGTTCAAGAATCCCTTTCAATTTGTTGGCAGGTGTAGGAATGGGTTGGATAGGTTGAGTGTTTGGGCTCAGTTGGTTCTAGATGATTCTACTACTTTTGATGATGGCATCAATTTCCTCGACTAGGTTAGTGAGGTCCAGGACATAGCAATAATTGGGATTTGACTCAATCGAGGAGACAAGGTCAACTCCCTCATGATTATTTATGGTATTGACTGTGTGGTTAGGTAAAGGGTTGGTATTGATATTGGGTTGAGCTTTTGGTGGTATCAGGTCATTGGAATCAATAAGGTCTTGAATTCTGTGTCTAAGGGCCTTGCACGCATCTGTTTTGTGCCCAGGTCCTTGATGATAATCACACCTCTCGTTTGGGTTGTAATTTTTTGGCAATGGATTGGGGACTAATTTTGGCTTCAGAGGTTTCACCATGTTTCCCTCAAGCAGCTTTTTAAGGATAATACTCATAGGCACACCCCCTAGATCAGAAAACTGCCTCCTTTCAATCCTGATAGGCTTTTTGATAGTCAGAGCATTAACTTCCCCCCCTTTCTGATTCATTGGGGAAGTCACATTACCTTGATGAGTTGGCTTTTTATATCTTGACCTTGATACAGACTTTTCTTTAATCTGACCATTCTGAATCAAGTCTTTAATTTTTGAAGTAGTAGCAATAAGGGCTTTGAAGGAAGGCAGGTATTGAGTCTGTAGCCTTTCTAGGTAAACTGGCAGAAGATTCTTGACAATTATGTCAATTTGTTCATTTTCAGGAGGCCGATTTACCATTTGAGAAGCCTTTTTCCTCCTCCTCATAAGGAACGAAGAGAAGGATTCCTTTGCATTCTGCTTGGTAGTCTCGAGGTCTCTTCTTGTTACATCAATCTCAATGTTGTAATGATACTATTGGACAAAGATGTTGCAGATGTCATCCTAGGTCCATTTTTTGGAGACATCCAAGTCTACAAACCATTTCATTGCTGTACCGGTCAGTGACTGCTGAAATAATTGGGCTAGGAGTTTGTTATCCACACCCAAAGGATGCATGGCCCCCACATATACCTTGAGATGAGTCTTGGGGTAGGTAGTCCCGTCGAACTTGTCAAACTTAGGCATTCTCAATTTGGGAGGAACTCTTGCATTAGGAAACAAGCTTAGGGATCCCGTATCAACTAGATCCTCTTTCTTTTTCATACCTAACAACATTTTCTCCATGCGTTCCATTTTCTCCATGCATGCTTTTATTTCAGGATTAACTTCCTTCCCTTGGAAAGGATCTGCGGGCTGGGAAGTGAAAGCAGAGGTGAGATTTGATGGTTGTATAGTCACAGGTTGAAAAGGTGAGTTATTTTTTTGGAACTCGGGGGACGGGATAGGCAATGGTGGAATGATATTGGTGTTTGCAGGTTCTTTGTCTCTGAATTCAAGTTTGGAAGTGGATCCATAGGTAGGATAAAAGGCAGGTTTTGGGTCAGCTTTGAATGGTTTTGGGTCAATTGGGTTTTAAACTAGGGACGTTTGTTCTAGCATGGTATAGACATCCTCCATGATAGCCCTCCTTTGGGCCTTTAGCATATCTTGGAAAAGGGCTTCTTGCCTCTTTATCATGGTTTCTTGGTGTTCAAAGAGCTTAGCAAGAAGCTCATCAAAGATTTCATCAGCTCTAGTGGTAGTAGTCTCATCTTCGGTAACAGACATCTTGTCAACCTTTAGATATAGAGATAAAGCTGGGTCAGTTTCTAGCTTAGGTATGGAACAAAGATCATGGAATATATCAGCTTTTGATTGGGACCATAAGTTGACTTGGGTTTATGATGGGACTAGCAATGTTTGAGTGAGATTAAGACTCTCCAAATTTGTAAGGTCTTATGCTTACATGCATGTATGCATGAATAGAAAAGGTTTCATGATAATGACATACCAAGTTCTAGTATTATGGTACATACAATCCTAAAGGAAGGTTTTATGAGTCATTACATGAGAGGGTTAAGGTGGTTTGAAGGCAACCCATCACATTAGAGATGCGATATACCTAACCACATATGAGACAAGGAGCCTCGCGTGGGTCAAATGATACATGCGTACTCGTTACACCTCTAAAAGGATTTAGAGGATACATCATGGGCTGGATGATTTCACTATCGGCAAGCAGACTTAAAGAAGGTTGCCCACTTGATGTTACTTTCTATCCTTTGTTTTCCTAAAACCTAGGCTTTTATGGACCAGGAGTCCGATGTAGTGATGCATGACAGAATTATTTTATATTTAAAGCCAAACTCGGTATTTTTACCAAAAGTAATCCACTTTATCTTTCATTTGAAAAAAAAGATTTTAGATTCCCCAGTGGAGTCGCTAACTGTGGGGCCTCACCTGAGCACTGATCCGATCCGCCGAGGAATCGAAATGCTCTTCGGGAGAAACTCCATGATTGGAACTCGCTATGAGTTTAGAAAATTGATTTTTGTAATTTGGAAGTTGTGAAAGGGAGTCACCACTTTAATTTACTTGTTTTAATTGGGAAAATTAAAGAAAACCCAAAATGATTGACTCCAAAAAATATTTAATTTATCCCCAATGAAAAATGCACTAATCCGCGAGTGACCAAAGAGGGCTCGGAAATTAGGTTTTGGTAATTACACAATTAAGAAAATATAATTTCCTTTAGTTTGGCTAAAAGTACAAAATAACTCTTAAAAAAGGAATTTTCGTGTATGTATGAACAGGAGTATAATGGCGCATGAAATAGATATGTATGGTAAGATGAAATGACAATTATAGATAAATAAGCAAAATAAATCTTACTTAATTATTACAAGTTAAAATGAATGAAAAGAAAGAGGATCTTTTGTCTAGCCCTTATGGGTATTAGAAATAGCACACATTCCTCAATTAAGTTAGCACGGAATAAGAAATAAATGATTAATATAAATAAATAAAAGAAAAAAATGTTAATAAAAAGATTTTGGAGTTGATGCCTTTTCAGAATGGCAGCTTGTGTATCCTATTGAATAGGAATCAAACCTCACACAGTTCTTCCTTCTTGCGAAAGAAGGGTTTTGAAAAAAAGTGCTAGTTTATTTATTAATTTAATTTTGATTCTTAAATTATTAAATTTTAGATCTTTTTTGTTTAGACCTAAAGATAATTCTAGATCTGAATTTAGAATTTTGAGAATGGAAAGGAGATTATACCTTTGCTTTTCTTGTTTTACGAATGAATGGAACAAGCTTGGCTCCGGATCTCAACTCCACCTTGGATTCAAAACCCTTGGAATTTGAATCTTAGCAGCAAAAGATTAGCGAAAACAGCGTAATGAATGTAAGTCAAAATTGAAATTGAAACAACAGCTCTTTTGTATCAAATTTCAAAAAGAACTTAAAAGCAACAAGTAAATCAGTATCAGAGAGAATTTTTTCCTTAGAATCTGTGTCCAATGAACTTGAATGAGGCTCCATTTATAGAGCTGCTGAGGAGGGCGCCAACGGTACGGACGGCAGCATCGGCATGTCACCGGCAGCACAGGCGGCACCGACAACACGCTGGGTCAACGTGCCGCCCTACTGCCAGCATGCATTTCTTGCCGCCTATGAGGCGACACGCCTAAGCGACGGCGTGCCTCTTGAACGCTGGCCGGTTGGTTTGACCTATTTATTGCTTTTTAATTCGTTTCGGGTCCATTTCAGTTTCGATTCGAGCTCAGTTTGATCCTGTGGGTTCGTAACTGAAAGATAGGCGACTGGAGGTATAATTTTGAGGGTTCACAACCGGCAACGCCACTGAATGATGAGCAAGCCCATAACTGTCATACACCAGTCATAGCTTATCAACATATCTCAATCACTGTACCGTAACTAGAATCCCAATTATAAGTGGTCCTATGTCATCCTAACTTGATATGAATAAACACAAGTAATATGTAGCATTAACAATCACAGGAACTTTCTATGGTACCAACAATCATCATGCTTACTTAATCTAATGTTGATAATGATAATGATATATCACTATAAAAAAAATACAATTTACCGACTAAAAATTTATTGGTAAATTATATTTTTTTGGTCAGTAATACGTATATTTATGATTTACTGACAAAAAAATTTAGTCAGTATTTAGCTTGTCAATAACATAATTTATCAACTAAATACAAAACAATTGGTAATTACCGACAGAATTTTAGTCGGTACATTGTTTTTATATTATCAGTAAAATAATTTATATCATCGAAATTTTTGTAGGAAGATGATTTATCGACTAAATTTTTAGTTAGTAATTTTTTTAAAAAAAATAAAAAAAAGTTGAAAATTCGTCAGTAAAGTTTAAATTAATATATTTTGAAAGTAAATATTTTGTTGGTAATCTATCGGCAATTTTATAAATTAATTTTTTAAAAAATAAAATATTTTGTCGGTAATCTGTCTGAAAAATTCTATTTTTTTAAAAAAATACATATTCTTCAAAAAAATAAGAATAACAATTTAAAAAATTAAAATTTTTAGAATGAACATGAAAATTAAGAAATAAAAAGTTATAAAATAAATTAAGAAGCTTAAAGAATATATAAAATGACTTAATTAAAAAAACTAAATTAAAATTATATTTCAAAACTACAAAAAAGAATGAATGAACCTAAAATCAAGAGAGAAAGTGATAAGAGTCAAAAAGAAAGGGTAAGTTAATAATTTATTAAATTTATTTTTTAGTTTACTAAATTTATATTAAAAATTTAAACAAAAAATTAAATTTAAGATAGCAAATAATTAATTTTTTTAAAATTGCATTAATACTTTTTTTATGCTATAGAACAATTTAAGAAATATAAAAAATAAATTATAAAAACTAAAACAATAAAGAAATTGAAATAATTTTAATAGATTTTTTGTATTGAAGGGTTTGGAATTTAGAAGTAAAATAGAAAAAAAATTATAAAAAAAAAAAGAGTATATGAGTATTAAAGAGTATTAAAGAGTATGGAAGTATTAAATGAAGAAATAATTAAATGAGACAGAAAGAAAAAGAAATTTTATTTATGAGAAATGGAGAGAAGAAATTGATAAAAAGATAAGAAATAAGAAAGAGAAGAAGTGTGAGAAAAAATGATGAGAAAAAGCCCTTTTATGCTTTTTTTATACTATTTATCGACTAATTACTGACTAAATTTTTATCAATAATGTTTTCAAATGAAAATTTGGAGGGAAATTTCCTTCCAAAATTTTCATTTACCAACAGATTACTGATAAAATTTTTGTTAGTAATTTACTTTTTCTTTAAAAAATCAAATGAAAATTTTGAAAGGAAATTTTTCTCCAAAATTTTTATTTACTGACCGATTATTGACTAAATTTTTGTTGGTAATTTAGTTTTTTTAAAAAAATCAAATAAAGATTTGGAGGGAAATTTCCTTTAAAAATTTCATTTACTAACTAAAAATTTTGTTGGTAAATTAGAAAGTTTTTGCAATTAAATTAAAGAAAATTTAGCTTTTTAATTTACCGACTAAAATTTTTGTCGGTAAATTTGCCAACGAAAAATTTACTCAATAAATTCAAAATTTTTTATCGATAAATTAAAAAATATTTTGTTTTCTAATTTATTGACTGAAATTTTTGTTGATAAATTAGAAAGTTTTTATAATTAATTAAAGAATTTTTTTTTTTAATTACGAACTAAAATTTTTGTCGGTAAATTTACCAACAAAAATTTTCCTGAGGAATTGCCAGGTTTGCCACCAGAAAGGGAGATCGAATTCAATATTGAAGGGTTACCAAGCACTAATCCAATCTCTATACCTTCTTATCATATGGCACCAGCTGAATAGAAGAAGTTAAAGATGCAATTATAAGATTTGCTTGACAAGGATTTTATTCGTCTGAGTAGTTCACCTTGGGGTGCACCGATTTTGTTCGTGAAGAAGAAAGATGGGTTTTTACGATTGTGTATCAATTACGGGCAACTCAACAAAGTCACTGTTCGGAATAAATATCCATTACCCCGAATAGCTGATTTATTTGATCACCTGCAAGGAGCAAGTCATTTCTCAAAGATAGATTTGAGATTGGGGTACCACTAGTTGAGAATTCGAAAGGAGGATGTGCCTAAAACAGCATTTTGAACAAGATATGGACACTATAAATTCTTAGTGTTGCCTTTGGGGTTAACGAATGCACTAGTTGCTTTTATGGATTCAATGAATCGAATCTTCAAATCCTTCTTAGATAGATTTGTCATCATATTCATTGATGATATTTTGGTATATTCAAAGAGTAGAGAAGAGCATGAAGAGCAAACCTTAAGAGAACATCGACTATATGCTAAGCTCTCCAAGTGTGAATTTTGGCTGGATAGTGTATGTTTCTTGGGACATGTAGTCAGCAAGGAAGGACTTCAAGTGGATCCAAAGAAAGTAGAAGCAATTCTCAAGTGGCCTAGACCTACCAATGTGACAGAAGTTAGAAGTTTCTTAGGTTTAGCAGGCTACTATCAGCAATTTGTTAAAGACTTCTCTAAAGTAGCAGCACCGTTGACTAAACTTACGTAGAAACAAGTAAAGTATTAGTGATCAGATGCTTGCGAGGAAAGTTTTCAAAAACTTAAGACTTGCCTCCCTACTGCACCAGCGTTAGCATTGTCATCTGGTGAAGGAGGATATGCAGTCTATTATGATGCCTTATGAATTGGACTAGGTTATGTTCTAATGAAACATGGCAAGGTAATAGCCTATGCTTTTAGACAGTTAAGGAAGCATGAACTAAATTACCCAGTCCATGATTTGGAGATGGCTGTAATAGTATTTGCATTGAAAATATGGAGATATTATCTCTATAGGGAGAAATGTGAGATTTATACAGATCACAAAAGTCTAAAGTATATCTTTCAACAAAAAGAGCTAAACCTTAGGCAAAGGAGATGGATGGAATTGCTTAAAGATTATGATTGTGAGAGCCTATATCATCCGAGTAAAGCAAATATGGTAGCAGATGCCCTAATTCGAAAGTCATTAGGGAGTCTGGCTCACATTCATGTGCACCGAAGATAATTGGTGAAAGAAATGCAAAGCTTGTATGATCGAGGTGTTCGGTTTAAAGTGTCAGATTCTAAAATACTGCGAGCTCACTTTCAAATCAAACCACTATTGATTGATCAAATTAAAGTTGCATGGGATAGAGATCCTTAGATAGTGAAGTTGAAGAATGATGTGGAAGCAGAGAAAGGTCTAGGATTTATTGTTGTTGATGGAGTATTGAGATGTGGCACTTGATTGTGTGTTCCTGTAGTTGATGAATTATGGGAACAAATCATGAAAGAGGCTCATTATGCAACTTACAATGTAGACCCGGGTGCAACTAAGATGTATCATGATGTGAAGAGTTCTTATTAGTAGAGTGAAATAAAGAAAGATATAGAAAAATATGTGGAAAAATGCTTAACCTATCAGCAAGTTAAGTTTGAACACCAGAAACCTTCTGGGTTGCTTCAACAATTGCCACTACCAAAATGGAAATGGGAAAGAATCACCATAGACTTTATGGTTGGTTTGCCAAGGACATCAAGTGGGTATGACTCCATATGGGTAATTGTGGATTGGTTGACCAAGTCAGCTCACTTTTTGCCAGTTAAAACCACTTACTCAGCTTCTCAATATGCTCAAGTATATATTGATGAGATTGTGCGACTTCATGGAGTTCCAGTCTCTATTATTTCAGATAGAGGAGCACAATTTACATTAAGATTCTGGCATAAGTTACATGAGTCACTAGGCACTCAATTGAACTTCAGTATAACTTTCCACCCTCAGACTGATGGCCAATCAGAAAGAACCATTCAAACTCTAGAAGATATGCTGAGAATGTGTATTCTAGACTTTGGAGGTAATTAGGATAAGCATTTACCTTTGATGGAATTTGCTTATAATAACAGTTATCACAATTCAATCAAGGTGGCTCCTTATAAAGCATTGTATGGGAGAAAATGCAAATCTCCTATATGTTGGTATGAAGTTGGTGAGAAGTTCATTGAAGGACCTGAATTAATTCAGTATACTATAGAAAAGATACCTCTCATAAGGAAAGATTGAAGATAGCGTTCAGTCGTCAAAAGAGTTACACCGATTCGAAGAGGAGAGATTTACAATTTGTTATCGATGATCATGTTTTCTTAAAGATCTCACCAATGAAGGGTGTTATGAGATTTGGTAAGAAAAGTAAATTTTCTCCTAGATACATCAGTCCTTTTTGAGATTCTAGATCGAGTGAGAGAAGTTTCTTATCGGTTTGCATTACCACCTAATCTAGATAATGTTCATCCTATATTTCATGTTTCGATGCTTTGTAAATATGTTTCGGATCCGTCTCATGTTCTGTAATCTCAACAGTTAGAAATTAAACAGGATTTGTCTCATGAGGAAATCCCTGTAGCTATTGTTGATATATTAGTTAAGAAGCTTTGTAATAAAGAGATCCCTATGGTTAAGATATTGTTGAGAAATCAATCTATGGAAGAGTGTACTTAGGAGAGTGAGCAGAGTATGCTAGAGAGATACTCTTTTCTATTTTCAACCATTTGAAATAATATAGTATTTAAAAGTATTGAATTATTGATATTTCAATTATTGTTTGACTATTTTGTTAAAAAAAAATTTCGAGGATGAATTTTCTTAAGGGAGAAAGATTGTAACATTTTAGAAAATTTATTTTTTTATTAGATTTTTAGAGTATTTATTTATTTAAATTTAATAAATATTTTGATAAGAAAAATTTCAAGCAATATTTAATTATTGCTAATTGATAAATATTATTTATTGGTATTGTTTTGTTAATTTCAAATTAATTTAAGAAATTAACACCTAGTTATTATTTATTTATTAAAAAATATTTTGATTTTATTATTATTGAATTTTATTAAAAATTACTATTTTTAATAATTATTGATTAAGTTAATTTAAATTTTGTTATCAATAATTATTAATTAATTTAGTGAAATATTATTATTATTAATTTTTGGGAATTATTATTTTGAATTTATGAAAAAATATTATTATTATGATTTTTTTTTAAAAAAAAAAGGAGAACATAATCATTATGTTCGCAAAGGGAAGAAAAAGAAAAAGAAAAAGAAAAGTATGAGACAACAATGATGTTGTCCCCAACATCATCATCATCATTATTATTATTAAAAAAATTTAAAAAGGAGAGGGGGAGCTGCCATATGACGGCAGAGAGAGAAATAGAGAGAAAAAATCTATCAGAGAGAGAGAGCAAAACTAGCAGCAATTTTCGATCGCCGGACTGCCACCTTCCAGTCATAGTTACTATTCACATGCCATGCCATCAGAAAGAAGAGATCGAGATCTTTCCAACACCACCAAGAATGCCCCATCTGACACTGGACGCCACTGCACTTGCCGCCTGACTGGTCATTGACTAGAACTTTCTGTATCAAATTCTATCAACTTCCTTACTTTTATTTTTTATGATTTTGGTACCGTTGGACTCATGACATTCCCAGCTTTTATTTGGTATATCATTTGTAATTTTTGAACTAACTTGAAGTTTTGATCAGAATCTGGCGACAGACGACAAACCGGAATAGTTTCTCCAGTGAATCTCTGATGAGCAGTAGATAGCTAGGAAAACTAAATCCTAATTTCAAAACAAGATTTTTGATACTATTTTCATCAAAATCCGACATTAAATAGTTTTTTCAACGAATCTTCGGTAAGCGACGATCGAATTTTCGAACATGTTTCTAGTGATTTTTCTAACCTCAGAATGTAATAGAAGATTAAGTGATTGAATAGATTGGTATTGATTTTAAATTAAGATTTTTGAGTTAATTAGTTTAGATCTATAGTACAAAGATCGATAATAATTAAATCAAAAGTTTTATAGTAGGCTGTGAATCTGAGATTTGTTACATCTCAATTGGATTGCAGTGATTGGTATTTATTTGGAGATATTGCTTAGAGAGGTAAGTTATGAAATTTATCGATACATGGTAACCTACTATAAATGATTTATTGAAATTCCCATTAAATTAAATTGAATTATATTGCTTATTGACTATTTTTGTTAGTATTGATATTGACCTTTGAATCTATATTATTATTCACCATTGAATTATCATTTTATTTTATTAACCTATTTTAATTGCTAAATATTATTTATTGATTATTAAAAGACCATTCAAGTCTAATTATTTATTGATTATTAAAAGACCACTTGAATCTAATTGTTTATTGACTATCAAAGGACTACTTGGGTCTAATTGTTTATTAATTTATCGAGAGATCACTTAGGTCTAGTTATTATTATTATTCCTACTGAGCTATTGACCGAGTCATTGACCATATGTATGACAAAACACCTTACTAATGGGGGACATACTATTAGGCTGTGTGCACTGATGACTTAATTAATAAGGTCAAATATATCAGTGTCCTACATAGAGAGGGCTATGTACTATAAGCGTATGCTCAGCCAAGCATACATAATGAAAAGGGAGAAGTTACTGCCCTAATTGATAAGTTATGATATGATGTGATTGATTAGTTCTGTCTCTTTAGTGCCATTTCTTCTAGGCACATATCTGTTATTGTTTCCAAACCCATTTTGTTATATATGTTCATTGTTCAACCCCCAGGTATGGTTATATTTCATAATTTATTGAGTTGAAGGCTCACTCCTCTTCATTGTGGATTTTTTAGGTACTAGAGTAGAGGAGGCTAGATATAGAGAAAATTAAGCTCTTATAATCCTTTCTTCTTCAAGAAGCTAATTATATAATAATTTAAATTACTACATTATGTTTCAGTATATTATTACCTTAATTACTCTGTAGTAGTTAAAAGTGATTTAGAGATATTTATTGTGTTATTTAAATTATTATGGAATATATGTTTGTATTGAAATTGATTTAAGTTGATTCAGGAAGTTTGTTAATATTATTGGGTTCTACAAGTGTATAATAGTCTTAAACTTACTCTTATCTTAGAACCGTTGCATCTTTAAGATTTCGGGGTGTGACAAAATATTTGATCATCTTTATATATATATATATATATATAAAAGCATAAAAGCAATATATTACAAAAGACACAAAAGAAGCTCACATGCATTTAAAAAAAAAAAAAAAGATACCTTTTGGGTCCTTCTTTCAACAGAAGTATTTTAACCCATATGAGAATATGCTTCCAACTCCTCTGGTACAAATTCTATGGTCTCACAAAAAGAGGAAAATTCCTAAAACATGATAACAAAATCTTTATATCAACCAAATAAAGAAAACAAACAAACAAACAAACCCATATGTCCAAATTTGGTAATGAAGAACATTCACCTTTAACTTAGTTTGAGAAGCCTTAACAATTTGTAATCTATCATTTTGTTGAATTTTTTTAGTGAGCTTAGCAAGATAATATGGAACTTATAAGCACTTCATAAATACAACCTTATTAGTTTGCCAAACTAAACCATTTTTCAAATTCTTAAAGAAAATTCATTCATATGAATACACTCCAATAATTTTCATTAATTCATAGAAGAAATAATACTAATTTATCATTTTTTTACCTTTAAATTTTATTTTAATGGTTTTTAAAATTGTGTTTGACATACACACACAAACATATTAATATGAATTCCAAGTATATTAAATTAAGACCCAATATTTTTGCACTTGGAAGCAACTCTTTGGAAAGCTAAATCAAATTTTTCTAAGTCCCCGCAATCCAAATCCAACTTGTGATAGAGTACTCTGGAATATGATCTCCGCGACACAATATCAACTTGTGAACATGGACCTTAAAATTAATACTCTCAAAGTAATTAGCTCTAACTGTATGAACTTGATTCAAGTAAGAATAAAAAAAAAACAAGAAATACAATCTTAATATGAACTGAAATTTATTGATCAAAACTTGTGAATTTTATAAGATTGATTGAGTTTATATAGTGCTCAAACCAGAGTCAACAAAGGATTAGGAAATCTTCTTTCACAAGGATTAGGAATTCCTAATTAAAAACTAATACAAAACTGAATTGGGCCATTAAATATGATAAGTTTAGGAGCCAAAATATCAAAAATAAAATTAAAATAATTAAATTCAGAAAACATGAGAAAAGGAACAAAATTCAGACATAATTGATTTCAATTAAATGACCATGTGGTTGATGTATTATATTGCTTTGTAATATGATTTACTTCTACTACTTTTATTCTTCTTCACTCGGTCATGTTGAAACTCGAGCCTCTACGTTTTGACTTTCCTTTGCTTGAATCATGGTCATTAGGTGAATAGAATAGGCCTAATCAATTAGAACTATAGTTTAGCCTCTTTATCTTGACGTTGGGCTTAAACGTATTGATTAAACCCTTGAAACTTTCTTGAATACAATTGGATCTATATACAAAGCTCATGATCCAAATATCTTTAATTGGTTTGTAGGAAACTTCATGCAAATTCATATTTCACTTGAATGATCCATCAAACAAGTACAATGGTTAGATTGCACTCCTTTGTAAGCTATTTTGATAAAAAAAAATGCTCAAAGAAGCTTTTTAAAGTTTTTATCATGCATATGTTTGTAAATTTTTTGCAAGGCATCTTGATTCTTATCATGATAGCTTTACATATGGATCCAATTGTATTCAATGAAACTTTAAAGGCTTAATCAATATGTTCAAACTCATTTTCAAGATAAAGAGGCCAAATTACATTCCTAGTTGCTTGGCCTAATGACCATGATTCAAGTGAAGGAATGTCAAAACTTGAAGGTTCGAGCTTCAAGCATGACCAAGTGAAGATGAACAAAAGTGGCAGAAGTGAGTTGTATTATGGTTCTCTCTCTTCCCTGACTTACTTGACTCACCATCTCTGTCCACTCTCTTTCTCTGTCCTTTCCTTTTTGTTTATAGAAGGCGAATGGCAATGCATGGAGAATTGGCAGAGGAAAGAGAGAAAGAGAGTGAGGTTTTTTTTTTTTTTTTTTTTTTTTTAGGATAAAAATGAGGGAAAGGGACTATGCAAGATGAGATATGGGAAATACAATAATAGACACATTAAAATGACACCGTTTTAGGAAGCTCACAGTGCAATAAAGAGGACTTAAAGATAGTTGCAAAATAATATCATTGGAACGTAGTTGTTTTGTGTCAATGCTAGGCCAGATTTGACACAAAACTAGGGTCTGTTTTTATGTAAAGCCAAAGATTGGGAGATAATTAAGTAAAATCAAATGGTCAAAATTAAGGACCACAATTTCATTGTAGAGATGAATAGTGATGTTCATCTTTTGATTGTACAATATCTTATATAATCCTAGTAGCCCATTAGATAAGGTTTTTAGCTTCCTAGTGTTGTGTTCTTAGGCCATTGGTCTTTTATTGCCGTTAAAAAAATAGAGAAAAGTGCACATGACCTTATGTATTTTATTTTTATAAGTAAGATTGAAGTAATACTAAGAGAAGAAAGCATAGAAAATATAATAATAATCTGCAAAAAAAAAAAAAAAACATAACTATAGTAGAAAACTAGAAATTTTAAGAAAACTAGAAAATTTTAATTATATTCTTGTAAGGTTGAACACTAAGTTTTCAATTTTTTGGGATGTATATGTATGTTTTTTTTTTTTTACCTATTATTAGAGAAAAGGTTCTCTGAAAATTTATTATTCTTTTCTTGCGTGCTTTAGTCAATAATAAGCATACTTAGTATTTTTAAGATCCATTTAAAATAAAAAAATGATAGAATAGTCGATTTAAATAATTAATTTAAGAAAGGGAGTGCTAAAAATCTAAAATCATTTGGGGAGTGCCATCACCTCCCTATATTAAAATTTCTTAACTTGAAGATTAAAATTTTTGATTTTCCATTAACGAGATGATTTTTAATGTAAAAGACAAAAGGAACCTTCTTATTTTAAATTGATTGGTTTTAAAAATAATTCCTTTCAAAAAACACATAGTTAGTATTATATTTAATTAAAATTATTAGGATAATTTATGATTTAGTCCCTCAGGTTTACCTAAATAAATGACTTGGTCCCTACAGTTTGAGAAATGCACTCTTTAGTTCCTGAGATTTATTTCCATTACACTAATTGGTCCTTCCATCAAATTTTCCATTAAAAATCTATGAAATGTCTAAAATGTCCTTTATTTACAATTAGATTTTTTATTTAATACCATTTTTCTCACACTAATCCTAGAAGTCATATCACTCATAAAATAATCTTCATAAATTGGTATGACTATTGGATTGCTATGCAAGCAAAACTTGCATTCAATAATAAACAGCTTCATTAATCCCAATAATGAACAACGTCGTTTATCACATGGTATATCAGCTTCTTCAGACAAGTAATAATTAAAATAAATACCTTCATCATCACTATTGATTAATTAGCTTTCATCAAACAATATATAATGTGTAAAGTATGAACCCTTTCAAGCTCACATACCCATTCAAATTTCCAACCACAATAATACTAAAATTCAACATCCAAATGTTAAGACAACCACAAATGCAACTGTGTTATTTTTACTAGTACAAAGGTAAAAATTTAGGATTTAGGAGCTAAGCAATATAAACAATAAACTAAATTACTTGAGTCAAGAAAATGAAGATGATCAAAATTAATCAAATGCAAAACAATTAGATCCCTTAAAAGGGCCACTCTTCCCAAGCTTTTAGGCACATAATTAGCCACGATCGAGATCAAAATCCATGGCATTATGGTTTGATTTCTTTACTCAATAACACAGGGCTATGACCTTGGGGAAAAACATATGACTCAAAGAGAAAAAAAAAAAAAAACTATTCTTAGTAGATCCACTTTATTACATAGTACAAGTTGCTCGCCTTAAAAGGTTTTGGATAGGGCATTATGATATGAAACAAAGCACAAAAGTTCATGTGGCAGATGCTCAAATACTCATGCAAATATAGGATGCTATGCTTACTAAAGCAAACTAAGAAATTGAGTGTCTTTGATTTTACAGGTGTAAGGCTAACCCGCCACTCAATTCTAGCAGCCCAATTGTCGTCAATCTCCATGTCATAAAAAATTCAGCTTTTTGCCATCGTCCTTATTTTGCTTTTTGCCACCATAATAGGTAATGGCAACACAAGCAGGCAATTCTCGATCTTTGTCTTCAATTGCGGCATGGATCCACTGGTTAGCATCGATCATAGTTGAGCTTCTTTTTGCCGTGAGGCTTTATTGGTTAGTGTCAACTAGAGCTGAGCTTCAATTAAAATCAAATTGCCAAGTTTTTCCAATTGTTTAATCACCAAGTCAATTGAGATGAGCTTCAATTAACTCAATGATTGATTCAATGAGAGTTGGTCGAGTTAGTGAAAGGAAAAATAAAGGGGCAGAGAGAGGTAAGTGGGTAAGCTCTCTAATAGTAGGGGTATTTTTGTATTAAAAATTATTTTCTTTGTTTTTTATTATTTTTTAACAGAAAGATGTAAAAAAAAAATGGACAGAAGGACCAATTAGTGTAACGGGAGTAAACCTCAGGGACCAAAGAGCGTATTTCTCAAACTGCAGGGACTAAGTCATTAATTTAAGTAAATCTCAGAGACTAAATCGTAAATTATCCAAATTATTATTTTATTATTTCTTGTCTTCTAAACAAAGTCAAACTCTTTTAAAAGACTAATAAAAATCCTAACACAAATAAAGTTGTAATTCTAAATATATTCTAATTTATGTTTCAATAATGATTGTAATAAATACTTTCATTACACACACATGGTTATGAGAACATTGTTTCCCCGTATTTGTATATATTTCACAGTATCAATCTCTCAAATTCGTTCAAATTAAAGATCAATCTCTCATATATTCCTTTATTCATTCAAAGATATGGTATTTTTTTTTATGAATGTTTTTATTAGTGTTAGTTTAATTTTCTTTATTTTTACATATTTATGGCTTAATTTACATTTACATTTATATAAATTAATTCTTCAAAAAAATATTCTTAAACATGTGTACAGATTAATAATATTATAACTAATCTATCTCCTATAGTGGTGATTGGATATTCTAATTTTAATACAGGCCAAAGGCATATTTTTTTTTCCCCTCTGAACTTGTTATTATTGGTCACTTTGCCCCCTGGTGTTTTATTTTAACCACTTTAATCCTTCAACTTGGCAAATATCATCTATTAGCCCCTAAATATCCAGTCAGTAATTAGTGCGAATGCACATGCACATACAATGAGTTAACATAAAAATGAAGTCTTCTATGGATTTAAAATTTAATTTTAACTCACTATCCATTCTGTCTCTCATACTCTCATTTAGCTCTTACATTTCATCATTGATTCTCTAAAACACACACATCTTTCTCACAAGTGACCTTTCTATCAAAGACTCGATTAACTCACCCATCTCAACTGATTGATTTCTTTCCCTCTTTGAAAGACTCGAACACCCATTCCAAATCTTTCATCACCTCTGCTAGTCTCTCTCTTACATAATCCTCGAATCGATGATTATGATTGTGAAACAGGTAGATCTTATGGTTTTAGATTTGTGAATTTCAACGACGAGAAATCGATGAGGGATCCTATTAAAAGAATAAACAATCAAAATCTTGACAATCACAATATCACTGTGAATGACGCTCAGTTATGCGAAAGAGGTGGAGGTGGCAATGACACCATGGATATGATGATGGTGGATCTCATTAATTGAAGCTGGAGGAATTGTTTAGGTTATGAAGTTCTATGCTGGGTTTGTGTTTTTCATCTTATGAATTATGATGATTCCTATAGGAGTTGTGTTTAGTTGGGTTTCATTTTCAATTCATTATCAATTTTGTTGATGAACATGTAAATCATTTTTTATTGATGAATACTATTTGTTTGTTCTCATTTAGAAGAAAAAAAAAAGTTCTTGGCTTGCATATTTAAAAAAAACAATAATAATTTCTTTGTCTCTATGTTTTGCTTTGTAATTTTTTCATTTCTCTCTCTAGATTTTCTTTTGGTTTATCAATTGGGTTGTTTGGCTATCGAGAAAATGGCATATAAAAGTAAGATTACAAAAAGAAAAGTGATATTTCATGGGTTGTAAAACCAATGTTTAGCCTTTTTTCTGTGTATTTTACTGGAAATTGATGTGCACTAAGATTTTAGTTATTATTATTTTTTTTACTTTGTGAATCTAGATAGGGGCAATAAAGTAATTGAGGCAAAAAATTAAATAATATTGGTAAAAAAGTTATCCACTCAACAGAAAAGTCAAATATTTATAAAATTATTATCACATCAACACCTTTGAAAGCCACGCATTTCCAATTCACTCAAATAGATACCTAATAGGTTCAATTTATCAAGTCCAAGGTTTAAATTAGTTATTTTAAAAATTTAGCAGGCAAAATGACCAATAGTAATAAGTTCAAAAAGAAAAAAATACATTTAGCATTTTAATATATATTGTATAATATATGAAAGACATCTTAATTGACAATGGTAAGGACGTATACTTTTAATATACATTCCCTATGTTTGGGAAATTTCCTAGGGAATAAAGAAAATAAAGAAGAAAAATAATTTTTATTTTCCTTCATTTATTTTTCTCTTTTTTGTTTGGATAAGAAAGAAAATAAAATTATTTTTCACTTACTAAAATATATAAAAAAAAAGAAAATTTATAAATAAAAAATTATTATTTTAATCTCTCATTTCTAAAGTTTAAATTTGAATTTAAATTGTATTTAATTATTATTTTTTCTTCTTCTTTTTTCATTTTCTCTCCATTTTGGAGAGAAAATAAAGAGAGGAAAATAATACATATTTTCTTTCTTTTATTTATTTTCCCTCCATTTCCAAACAATGAAAAAGGAAAATAAAAGTTATTTTCCATTTTTATTTTCCTTTCTCTCATATTGTTTTTCATTCTAAACATAGGGTAAGGGTTTTTGGCTTTAATATCTTCTCCATATATATATTTTTTATTCCACCAACAATTTTTGTGTTTTACAAAAGATAGAGTTAGACCTAATATGATGGAAGATAATTAATGCTAGATTTTTTTTATTGTAAATTTTATTTTTAATTCACAATTTTAAGTAGATTATTATTTGTTACTTTGATATTGATAGTGTTATTTTTTATTGTTAATTATTTTATTTACTTAATAATTGATTTTGTTACATATTTGTATATTAATAAAATACTTTTTAGAAATAAAATATAATACATTAGAAAATCATATATAATTATGCGTCCAAAATTTATTTAATCTATGCTGAATGAATATACAAAAAATACTAGTACATTAGTAGACACTCGGACAAAAATATCCTTGATTATATTTCACTTTTTTTTTTTTTTAAAAAGGCAATAATAATATAAGTTAGATAATGACTATTAATTTATTTATTTTTTATATTCTCAAGTTAATTTTAAATTCCTTTTTGAATTTAAACTCTATTTAAAATTAATATTCATATTTTTTTTTATTCTAACATAATTATTAAGTTCTTGATTAATTTTATAATTTTCTAAATTGTTATTTTTTGCTCTCTTTCCACTCTAATTTTTTTTTATATTTATATTTTCAAGTGTACACATTAATTGTTAAAATAAATAATTTTAAAATATTTATTATATAAGAATTCAATCTACTCGAGAATAAATTTTATATAAATAACTATTAAAATACTTATTATATTATAATTTCAATCAATGATTATTAGGACTATTCTGAACAAATTCTACATAAATAATAATTTTACTACTTATTACATACATATAGGAATTTTGCTTGTATACATTCACAGAAATTTTTAATTAATTGAAATTTTTCATATATTTATTTGTATAAATCAAGGTTGACATTATTTTCAGAGCAGAAATTGTTAAGTCATAGTAAAATTTGTTAATAACTTTTCAATTGACAAAATTATTCTTACGATTATTAACGTCTTTGACTTACTTTTTATATCTTTATTAATTTTAATTATATTCTTTCTGTTTATATTAATTTTTCCATATAAATTTTAAATAATATATTTATTTTTATAAACATATAATAATTTATATATATATTATTTATTAATTTTATCATATTAATTAATAATAAAATTTAAAGATATATTAAAAATTAAGAAATTAAAATAAAGTATTAAACAATATATCAATTTGAAAATTTAAATTTCAAAATTTCACTTTTTTTTTTCTAAAATACTATCTATTTTATCAATATTTGTATACTTATTTTTATTAAAATATTTAAAATATCTATTTTGTTGGTTCTGAAAAAAATTAGTTGATATTAATAATTTTTATAATCTATATATATATATATATATATGGAAGGGAGAGATTAAGCACATTTACGTAAAAATCTCTCACTAAGTTTTTTTTAATTATATATTTATGGTGAACAATATAGTTATTTATTAATTAAATAATATAATTATCTAATTATATTTAATTTAAATAACGAATAATAAATTCAATTAGAATAAGAAAAATAAAATAATTATTATTTAACATATAATTAATTATATTTGATATTTAATTATATTTAATTTAAATAACGAATGATGAATTCAATTAGAATGAAGAAAAAATAAAATAATTATTATTTAATATATAATTAATTATATTTAATATCTAACTATATTTAATTTAAATTAGAAAATAATAAATTTAATTAGAATAAGAAAAGAGTAAAATAATTATTATTTAATATATAATTAATTTTATTACAAATTTATAATTATATAATTATTATAATTTAATAATTTAATTATCTAATTTAATTTAATTTAATTTAAATAAAAAAGAATGAATTCAATTAAAATAAGAAATGAATAATATAATCATTGTTTAATATATAGTTAAGTATATTTAATTTAAACAAAAAAGGATTCAATTAGAATAATTTATATTTCTTAATTTTTTCGAATATTAAGAAGTTAGAGAAATTCTTTTAACTTTAATTATTTGAATATTACAAGTTAGAGAAATTCTAATTTGATTTTCATGTGTAAATTATTATTTTATCCATTATAAATTTTAAAATTAGTTGTTTTAATTATTTGTAATAATTTGTATGTTCTAAAAAAAATATTTTGTATTAATGAATTTAATTAGAATAATTTATGTGTTTTTATATTATTTCGAATATTGAGAAGTTAGAAAATTTTCTATTTAACTTTGATTGTTTAGAAAAATTTCAATTTAACTTTAATTGTTTCAATATTAATAAATTAGAGAAATTTTAGTTTGACTTTGAGAAAATTCTCTTGTAAATTTGAAAAATTACTTTTAATTCTATAAAAAGATGCACTACTGAGAGTTCATTTAACAATAATGGACAAAATCCTATTATTTTATTATCAAATATCAAAATTTTTATATATTATAGTATGTTCTAACAAAAATCAATTTATTTACAAATTTTTGAATACTTGAATTTATTTAAAATTTTCATTACATTAGAGTTTCAGGATTTATCAAAATTGAAAGTCAATTTGTAAGGTCTCGCCCGAGCACCGGACCGGTCCGCTAGAGCAAACCGAGATGCTCATTTGGGTTTAAACTCACCATGGAACCCTCGGGTTTAGATTTGGTTAATTTTGAAAAATAATTTTTGGAGTCGCCACCCTAATTTATTTTTAAATGGAAAAATTAAGGAAAAACTCGTTTGACTCTAATTCATTAATTTTTAATTAATTTGCCCATGGATAAAATTACTAGCCTTGAACTAGGTTGAGCTCGGGGACTAGATTTTTGGTTTTAAATAATCAAAATTTGGCTCTTAAGTTTAATTTGACTTGAAAATTGGATTTCATGAATGACATTTATGAGATGATTTTAAAAAAAATGCATGAATATGACAAAATATGAATGAATAGTGAAAATAAACATTCACAAATTAATTGAAAAGGGAAAAGAGATTGATTGGGATTTGGATTTGAGGTTTGGATTTAGATTTCAAACATGCCTATGTACCCCATTGAATGGGGATCAAAACCCACGTAATTCGTTCTACGGTTAAGTGGAGAAGTTTAGGAGTTGATCAGATTGATTTTGGTTTAGGTGTGTTGAAAGTGAGAAAAAAGGCTGATACCTTGACTTTTAGTGGGCGAAGGGTTTTACTGAACCGAAATTCCGTTTTATCGGGACCGGGTGATTAGATGGATTGAAAGATTAATTAATTAATTAAAATGATTAATTAATTAATATAATGAAAGGGACAGATGGATTAATTAATTAAAAAGATTAATTAATTAATTTGGATGAAAAGTGAATTGAGAAAAATCATTAATTTGATTTTTGAAAAATGAATGATTTTTGAAAAAAGAGTGATTAATTAAAAAATTTAGTTAATTAAAAAGATTAATTAACTTGGTTAGGGTGAGATAATTAATTAATTAAAAAGATTAATTAATTAATTAGAGAGTGATTGGAGGGAGAATAAGAGAAGAATTTGAGAATAGTAATCTACTCAAATTCAAGAGGTGTCTTGGAAAGAGAAGTAAATGGGGTATTTATAGGAAAAGTGAGTGAGGATAGTTTAGGTAATGAAAATGTGAAAAGACCATGAGGGGTAGGGCTAGAAACGGCTGAAAATTAGACTGAAATAGGCAAAAAGGTCATTTTCTGTGCAGGTGGGGCCTACAGAGAGGCAGAAAATGTAGAGCTGGCCCGGCACTGCACCAGGCCTGTGCAGCGCCGCATCAGACGTACCGCACAAAGGGGATGTAGCGCCTCACACCATGTGGCGCTGACACACTTTTCGAGGCAGTTCTTTTTTTTTTTTTTTTTAGAGATTGGTTGTTAGTATGGAGTTTGAGAAATTTAGATGTTTGGTAACAATATAAATGAAGTCTAAAAAATTTTCTTTCGAGGGCAGCACCCCTGCTCGCTAACTGGTTAGCGGGACCACTGTAATAGCTCTATGCAATGAGTTAAATTCAGCAAGTGTTAAGACTGCGGTTGGATGCTAAGGATGTAAAATTGAGAGTTCACATAATTGAAAACCATTTATAATATAATACATATTTTTAGTTTTTAGTTTGGTCATTCATATATATATTGTGTTTTTAATTTTTCATTGGAAAGTCATAATTAATTTTGAACAAAATTGAAAAATCAATTTTAGGTATATAAAAACTAAAAGATATGTATAGTAAATTACAATTTATTTTTTTAGTTCAAAATTATTTTTTCTTTATATAAAAAAATATGAACTTAGCCCAATACTAATTAAAAAAGCAAAAATTGAATAATAATTATATTAATATTCTGAAAATAAAATAATAAATTATTTATTTATTAATTATTAATAAATTGATATTGTCAAAATATTTGCAGTCAAAGCAAAGAAAAAGATTATAAACCTACAACATATAAAAATGTAAACCAATATATTAAAAAGTGAAATAAATATATTTAAAATTTATGAAGTATATTTAATCATTCTTAAAAATTAATTAAATAGAAAAATCAAAATTACAAAATTTTAAATTTAATAATTATATGTCACTGTTTTTGTTTATAATATTATATTTAAAATATTCACAAATATTCATGTAATATAACCGTTAAATAGATTTTTTTTTGAGTTTATGATATAATATGATCTCGCATGATAATTCAATTGTATATAATTAATATTAAATTAATATTGATGTTAAATTCACAAATGATGCATTAATCCTAATGTGAATAAATAATAAGTTTTTTATTGAAATAAAAAAATAAATATATTCTATAAACTAGATATTTATTAATATAATCATTAAATTAAAGATTTTTTTGACCTATAATATAATACGATATCATATGATATAATATGATATCACATTATAATTTAATTGCATACAATTAATATTGAATTAACATTGATTTTTTTTACGACTAATTAACATTGATATTAAATTCATAAATGATGTATTTAATCTTAATATGAATGTATAATAGATCTTTTATTAAAATAAAGAAAAAAATAATGTATTTTATAAGCTTGTCAAATACAGTTAAATAATAATGCATATAAATACTGAAAAGATTATTAATTTTTTAGATATAATATGTCAAAGAGATCAAGTTTATTAAAATTAATAAAAATATACAATCTACATTGAAATTATAAGAAAATAGTAGACATACTAAGTGTTAATATGAAAATCAACCTATAATTAATACAATATAATAATAATATGCATATAAATACTGAAAAAATTATTGATTTTTTAGATATAATATATCAAAGAGATCAAGTTTATCAAAATTAATAAAAATATACAATCTACATTGAAATTATAAGAAAACAGTAGACATACCAAGTATTAATATGAAAATCAACCTATAATTAATACAACATAATAATAACAAAATAAATTTGAAAAATATAATAAAACGTACTTATCAATTCCTTTACTTTTTTTTCTCTAACATATTCTTGGACATAAAAATATCATTTCAAATTGTAAGAAATGATTTATTTTGATATATCTGACTTATTTTCTTTCATATTATAGATGTATTAAAATGTAGATTTGTCTTTTTTTTCTTACGAGGAAGAAGGGTAATTATGATATTGTTTTTAATAATGGTTATAGGATGTGATGACTGAAAAGTCTGAATTTAGCATAAACCTTGTATCATGTGTAAAATTGGTTTATGGAAAATATTTTGACGCATTAGGAAATTGGTTGGAGAGAATTATTCATGATAACTGATAAGGACATAAATACAAAAACGAGTAATAGTGGTTTGAATGTGGGTAGACTTTTGATGGAATTGAGATCTAATTTTAAGAGGTTGATGTCAAAAATATCAAAGTGAAAATCTAAACTTAATGTGAATGTCGAAACAAATTTAAATAGGAATAACAAGTGTATTGTTAATGATACAAAATCTATGCATATAAGTGAAAAATAGAATTAGAATAGTTGGTTTAACTTATTCAACTGAAAATTAGCAGTAAGCCTGTTTCAGTAAAAACTAAAATTCTAGTTAAATCGTTATTTCACCAGTTTTTAACTGGTCGAACCTATATTAATGAAAATCTTTTATAAAATGATAAAAAATAAAAAATTGAAGAAATTTTGTTTAACTAGTTTGATCGATTAAACTGTGAACTGATAATTTATCCGGTTCAACCATCAGTCTGATTTTTTAAAATAATAGTGCATATATATACTGGAAAGATTATTATTGATTTTCTGGAGAAATAGAAATTAAGCTATAATATGTCAAAGAGATAAAATTTATTAAAATTAATAAAAACACACAATTTACATTGAAATTATGAGAAAACAATAAACGTATCAAGTATGAACATGAAAATCAACCTATAATTAATAATTAGGCAATATAATAACAACAAAATAAATTAAAAAATTATAATAAAATATATCTATCAATTTCTTTACTTTATTTTCTCTAACATATATTTGAATATAAAAATATCATTTAAAATTATAAAAAATAATTTATTTATATATGTTTGATTCACCTTCTTTTAATATTGTGTATGTAGCCTTTTAAAATACATTCATTTATATAGAATATATAATTATTTTGTATCATCATTCTAATTGTATTAAATATACATGACCATATAACTTAAATAATATTTATTGCATATAATTATATTTTCATTGAATTTTTAAGTTTTCATATAAAAATTTAACTTAACTTGAGTTTAACAACTAAAATGAATTTAATAATCAAGTTATATAAATATTTTTCAATGATAATATTAAAAGTCAAGCAATAAGATTTTAGTTTTATAATATTTATTTGATAAGTTTTATATCATTTTAATCGAAAACTTAACATAAAAGTATATATAATTTTATATTTAAGTAATAAAAAATTAGGCATTAAATTTTTAATAAGGAAAAAATGAATTTTAGAATAAATATTTATATCCTTAATGAATCATAATAGCAATCAATGCGCAACGTTAAAAAAAAAAAATCTAGTGATTTAAAAAATTATGTATTCAACTACTTTTATAAAATATTATGAGAAAACATAAAAATATTTATGTATTTTTAAGTATTTACTTTTATTTTATTTACAAGTATTGACCAAAGTATACATATAAAACATTATGAAATTTTTAATATAATTAATTAATTTACTTTTATTTTTATGCAAGTACATATTACTTATATTTTATTTTTAAATTTTAAAAATTTACAGTTTTCCAAAAAGTTGTAATTTTCTTATTTTATTTAATATTAATATTTTTTGCACATTAGTATCTTTCATTTAAAAAAAAGGGGAAAGTAATACATTGGAAAGGAAATAATATAATTACTAGTTATTAATAATATTTCAAAGATATCTACAAAAAAAAATATTTAAAAAATATATAATGTACTTTTAATATATTAAATATAATTATAATTTCATCCATTGAAAAGTTACTAATAGACTTTACTCTTACCTTAACAATTTTTATTCTGCCAATAACATCACCCTAAATCAATAATACTTTTAATATCAAAAAACGTCTATTATCATTAATAGCACAGTGGGAAAAAAAGAGTTAATTATAAATTAAAAATAATGAATTATTGAAAATTTCATGTTTTGTGAGAATAAAATTAACACACCACAAAAAACAAATTGCTTTACAATTGTGTTAATTTATATTTCTTTATAAATTTTCTCAATATTTGACTTAATGTATCAAATTTCTTAATAAACACGCGCGTTGTAGAAAGAACAGTAATATTAAAAAATTCAAGATCTTTCTTTTTGGCAATTTAAGCCTTCATTTTATTTATGTATATTTTTGCTTAATAGTAAATTATCCGTTTGATTTTTCCAGTTTCCCAAGCCTTCATTGTTTCTGCATCTAACATGTTAGCATAAAACTAAAAGAATCGAGTAAAAGCACCATCAGAATGCCTAGTACATCATCACACATGATTTTCAAAAGCAAGAAGTATCGTAAGTACTTGGCCAAGAAACCAAACAGTACAATACAATTGACGTTGGATAAAGAATGGTCAATTCATGCTGCCGCCAAATATCATCAAGAAACTATAAAGAAAACGTCTGCTGTTAAAATTGAAGGAACATTTTGTCACCACTGTTGCTTAAAACAAAATGTTTAACAAACCAGACAGGCCGCCATACTCATTGAAAATAAAGGTGTGAAAGAACAATAATTTCTGGAACAGCCTTAGCTTCGGCATCCCAATTTCCGGTATCCCAATTTCAGCACCAACTGGCTTTAGTGTTTTGTTTTTGTTGTCTGATACCTTCCAAAGCCCACAAAATACAGACTGGAGTGAATTCAGTTGGCAGGGCTGACTCTTTTTCAACTCACTGAAGATATTTACTTCCACTACAACATTAATGATCTAGAAAGTTCTAGAGTATTTCCTGATTTCATACATGATTGATGAAATGGACACAAGATCCTTGTTCAGTGCAGACCCACCAACAATCCGCTTTATGCAATCTGAGAGCCTAGTATAATATAAAAGGAGCTGGGTCAATGCAGCCCTCAATATCTCCATTCCACATAAGAAGTTGCTGAAAGACGTTATAACGTCTTTATGCATCAGCTCTATTGCAGCTTTCCATCTACTTGCAAAATCCTTTACAATTGTCTCAACTTCAGCAACAGTTATGGGCTTCTCAGAACTGGAACTTGGATCCTCAGCTGATAAAAAATCACAGGATAAGGTCATTTCCTTAAATAATTTAAGGTTATGTATGTGAAAGGATTTGTATTTGAATTTTTTTTTTTTTTAAATTGCTTGGACAAAATAAGGAGATTTGGTTGTTTAGTTAGATTCAATAATGTCAAAGAAACCTGTTATATGATAATTTGAACTCCTTACAAGAATGGTGTAATTTTAAATACATTGTTAATATTCCGTCACCTAATGTATTTTTAGTTTTCTCCTTCGCAAGTCAACCTTTATTTACAGAATCTAGACTAACACAAGCTTCAAATCTCCAATCTCAAATTCGATTTCCAGACACAAAAGTAAACAATTATTTAGATCTCACAAGATGCATTTGCTGAAATATACTTACAGGCCCGGGTCTTGACAAACTTGATGAGATCACTAAAATGCTCGAGTAGCAGCTCTTCCTGCAAGTAGAGAAGAACAATTAAGAAAAACAGCAAGTGAAATGCAGGTATGACTGCAAAAGCCTTATGCAACCACTACATACATTTGGTCATTTCCAGAACTTCGTACATAGGTTAATCTCATTCTGGTCATAGAACTTATGACTCAATTTGGTCGTTTCCAGAACTTCGTACACTAAGCAAATTCATATTTTTTAGTTTAGTTTTAAAAGAAGTCATTACAACTAGATTTTAAAAAAGAAAAATTCAGTTGAATTTTGCTTTATCTAGTTCCACAATTAAAAATGGACCATAAAGCCCTTTTACTTGGCCAGCATATCAAAAACCTGGCCACATCATTACAAGAACCTATCAATAGTGACCTACTAAGACACAAACTAAACTGAATGATTTTTATATTACAAATTGAAGTTTAACAATAGCATTGAAATTCAGTGATATGTCCAATGGCTGTTGGTTAAAATAAACCTATATATTATCTTACCACAACCAATATGCTGATTCATTACTACTGTTATTCTCTCGTTGAAGCATTTTCTCTGGGAGCAAGTAAAAAAGAAAAAGGCAGTTATTGCCATTGATGCATAACATAACCTCTACCATATATCTTCTTAAACAGGGGGGTTTTCAAATCTAAATTTAGGACTGCTTTTACCACCCTTCAGACTCATAAATAGCATCATCATCAGATGAAAAGTCTTCTTTTTCTTTATTTTTTTTCTAGAATCAAATTCTTTTACCCCCTCAGTTTCCTTGTATGCTTATAAATACATAACAATAGAAAAATTAAATAAATGAAATGCACACATAAAAACTAAACCAAAAAAATTTAGCTCAATGCAAACAATGCAGTTTTTTTTTTTTTTTTTCAGCAGTAGTTGCATACCACAAACAATGCTGTATTACTCTTCAGCAGTTCCTCAAAGTGCAACTGAATTTTCCCACCTACTGGACCAGCTTCCTGAAATTCAAATCATAAAAAATTGGTAAATCATATGCCTAAAGAACCATGATCATAAAGCAGATACATAGTCCATCCAAAAAGCTTCATTAAATGATTCCTAAAATTATTTCCATCAGCTAAATTAATAACAGTCTTTTCATGGAGAAAGATTTATGTTGCCTGAATATTATCCTAAAACAGAAATTGATATTGATCCTTACCTTCAGTACAGAAATTGTCATGTCATAATTGTTTATGAGAAACACAATTTGCAGTTTTGGCTTTGGGAATGTTTTAGCAAGCTTGATGATCAGGTCATCAACAGCCATTCTCAGCCGTTCCAAATTCAATTCAAGCTGCATACACAGAGAGTAAAAAATATAAGTATTATCACATGCATAAATGCAAAAGAAGAGGAAGGAGAAAAAATAACACCTTTTTCAGTTCCAAAAGGATCTAACCTGCCCATCTCCATATTCAACATTAAGATGAATAAGAGAAGCTGTAAATTCAGCATAACGCCTCATGACATAATGAGGATGAACATCATCTTCCCACAATGTCTTCACATTTGCATTACGCAGACTGCTAAGGTGCAAGTCAAATACCATCTTAAAACGGGGCCACAGCGCTATATTGACCTGCTCAATTCATTTAGGAATTTGAACAAATTAGGACCACATTTGTCGTTAGGCATGGTCACTGAAGAAATTGCTATAGAAGAGATTCACAATTATTCACTGCGTAGTTTGTATGCTACAATAGTCAAGCATCATCATCTGCAAGCATGTCCCATTATTAACCCTACACATTTTTCTTCCACAAGTAAACCAGCTCCAGATAACACATTTACATGTGTTAACAGTATTAACAACTCACATTTTCACAAATGATCCATGGTCCACTAGGAACCATGCTTTCTGACCATGAGGCAAATTTTCAATATTACTTAAGTTATAAGACAAAAGCATACCTTATCCAAATATGAGTCCAAGCATGGAATCCGCCGCCGAGACATGGTGAGCTGGAAAATGAAATCAGTATCAGCAATAGATGAATTCAATGAAAAATGACAATTGACATAAAGATTGGGACTGAATTTGCATCACATACATAAAAAAAAAAAAAATTCAAACAGAGAAATTCTACAACATATTTTCTGGATTACTTTGTCAGCTTGAGTTTAGAACAAACAGATAAGCAAATGGCTCAGAAAAATACAGTTTAAACCATTGTAAAAAAAGTACAAAAAATACATTACACTTACTAAAATATTCCTTTTTAATCATGATATGACACCCACTTAATATAGGCAATAAAACTTGACTAAGTCGAGAAGGTTAACCAATGGAAAAGCTCTTCTTCTTCTCCTAACTATATAAGCTTAATTAAATGTCACTGAAAGAAAGTTGGCCAAAGACATCTACTTTTTAGTTTAAAAAGTATTATTAATTTTTTTTTTTAATGACTGTATAATTATTAATGTTGGCTATTAATTATTGGAAGACTTTTACTAGGAGTAACACCTAATTCCTTAATAACAGTATTTTGATGTTTTATTTACAATGAGAAATTTTGTCAATACCCATTATGCATCTATCTAATTATATTTTTTTCTATTTATAATATTTAATTTATGTATATAATAATAATAATAATAATAATAACATATGAAAGTGTCTTAAGATGTAAAACTTTTGAATAGACAAAAGAATATGGTCAAAATAGAATATTTACAAAAATATTAATTAATATAAATAAAGTCATGAATCCTTTTGCAAACATACACCACCCAAAAGTTAGGGAATAGTTTTGTGCCATATAAATTCTCCATGCAGATTTAGTACATAATTAGTAAAAAAAACTAGATTAGATGATAAAACAAAAATATATTATAACTCAATGCATCTAATTTATATGTTATATTAATACATAAACTATAAATATATATCTAAGATATTAACAGAGTTTGCCATGTTACTCAAAAAGGATCTTTGAATCATAATAGTTGATCAAATAAGGTATCAACTTCAGTGCCATGGATACTAACACCCAAACTAATGAAGATAAGTGTTATTCCCAACTGGTTTTAAGTACTAATAAATTATTGATATTGCTTTATATAATCTATTCCTATCTTTATTTTCAAAATTCAAAGAGTTTGAAATTTAAAACTTCGAAAATAAATTAAAATGAAGATGATACAAACAAGAAAGTCAAGAAAATTCAAATTCAAAGACTTAAGAATTTTAGAACTATGGTCCATATTTTATCTAACGTTATGTTATATTTCTAGTCCTTTTAAAGTTATTTTAGTGTTCTATTTATATGCTTTTTCAAATAAATAAGCTGATGGTTAAGTACTTTAAGAACAAGGGCAATAGTTATTTTTGCAATAGTTATTTTAGTGTTATATTTATATGCCCTTTAAAATAAATAATTTGATGGTTAAGTACTTTAAGCAAAAGGGAGCAAAAGGGCAATAGTTATTTTAAGTTTTATTTTAGAGTCTTCATCAGTTTAGGATAATGATATTTCCTTTTAGTTGTCTTTAGGAGTCCACATCCTTAGAGGATTAGGACAAGTTTTGGATTTCCTTTTAAATTTAAGAGCAGTTTGGGTCTATTTACCCATACTAGCAAGACTTATCTTTGAGTTGTGTGATGCAATTCTAACCCTAGGAAGTGTGATGCTTTCTTAATATGAGCAAGTCCTAGATCCTATTAGTGTGATGCTAGTAGTTTATTTTTTGTTTGTTCAATTTATCCTTTAATTCCTGAAGACATTCAGTTCTGCCATTCTGATTTTGAAGCCCTAATTCTTGATTTCTACAAACTTAGCCCTAATTTCTAAAAATCCAAGTTGTCCCCAAGCTATCCTACATCTGATGATGTCAATGTATTTTCATAATTTTTTTGCTACTTTGTTAAATCATCTAATTCTAACATAAATATAATTTTACTCGTGTCCATATTTAAAGGAAAATTGCCAAATAATAGCTTTGTACAATAGTTACCATGAAAAGTGTTAGCAATCCATTAAATGTTTTTGGCAAATACTGTATACTTATGCTGTATACTTCCATCAGGGTAATAGTTGGGAATTTTAAGGCAAAGTGAATAAGTCAAAAAGCAATAGTTTGCTTTTGAATTTAAATTTTATTGTCTTGACTGGATAATTAGGTTTAGGACACCCAACACTCTAATGCATAATGATATTTTGCAATGGAAAGTGAACAACACAAAAATTATTAAAAAAAAAATTAACTAAAATTTTTATGAAAGACTGACTAGGTGACCAATATTTTGCATTTTTATTAATCTAAATATTTAATATTTTATACTTATGATAATTATATAAAAATAAAAATAACATGTTTAAGAATCATACAATCAAAATTTATAAGGATATATGTATGCATGCATGTATACAATTTGGAGCATTGTTTATATATAGAACTTGTATGCAATGGAAAGTGAACAAGACAAAGCATATAAAGGTTATAATTGTGATATAGATGTTTTCATATACCTCATCTGAACCGAAGTCAAACTAAAGAAGCTAAGACAACACATCTGACCAGCAGAAGAGACAACTCTACCTATGGAAGTGATGTAATTTGGCCAAACACAGCAAGTGCTTAGCTCAGCTATAAATCACATGGAGCATTTGATAATTGAACAGGCCACAACATATGCTCTGTTGGTTCTCCAAAAAATAAATAAATAAATAAATAAAAATGTGCTGCAATTGGTAATTATATTCTTCAGCAGCATTTGCATATAATTTTAATTATAAAAAAAAATAAAAAAGCAAAGGACCCTGGGTGGGTCCTTTGTCTTGCAACCAAAGGATTTAATGCATTTGGTTTTATTGCTTTTAGAGGAATATCTTATTTCTGCAAAATATCATTCCACTTATTGGATTGAACTCAGGCTAAGAAAAAGATTTAAGATTCTGTTGCAGTGAGAAAGGAAGGGAGAGAAACAAAAATAAAAATCAATTACCAACAACAGAGAGGAAGAACTAAAAATTGTACAATAGTTTCTTTTTCTTTTCTTCTTCATATTCGAAATAACATTTTCATAAAAAGGAAGTTCCTTTCTCGCTTACTCTCAATCACTACAAATTTCCTTTTTCCCTCATTTTACTCATAGCACATTCTGGTTACAGAATATAGCAGCTACTTGTACAAAAGTTAGCTGAAATCTCTAGTCAATCACCTACTTCCACTACAACCATGCTTATCCCATACCTGATCACTCAAAGCCAATTGAAGAAAAACCTATTACATGCTGCCCTAGCTTTCTGCTTAGAACAAGCTAAGCTACACACTTAAACATTCTATACATCTTCTAATAGATCAAAAATAAATCTAAAACACTGCTAATGTAACAGCAAATGTATCAAAGTCTTCAACACTTTCCCTTGGCACAATTGCTAGAGATTTCTTTTGATTTTTGATATTTGCCTTTTGTTCCATACTGTAAATAGGAAGTAATTAGGAAGTAATTGTAGAGTTTAATTATAGGGATCCTAATTAGTATACCTTCATAACTTAGAACCTATACTGTGTATATATATCTAACAGATTCCTCAATGAATGATATAAGAAAATTATCTTAGTTCACATGGTATCAGAGCCTCTTCTGGTCCATATGTGCTTCTATTTCCGTTTTGAGGCTTCTGCCTTTGTTTCTCTGGTTCCCTGTCTATAGACAGTAAGGTTTGGGTCACCTGTTTAGGGCAAGTTTTGGTTCTCACTGAAGCATAGAAGGAAGCGCCACCTGCCAATCGGCCTGTCGACAAAGTCCGGTGACTGGAATCCAAGCACGTGAGTCACACGCGCCTCAACAAGAATCTGCCGTCAGACCACACGCCGGCGCGTGCAAGTCCGTCATTCCCGGGAAAATTTTCCGATCTTTAGTTTCCGGCGTGCCTTGTCCTGTACTACACTCCTTTGTACCTGGTTGGGGCAGCATCCATCTGGGTGTGGGATTTCCTTTTGTGACAATTTCGGATGTTTGGGTTTTTGCTGTGTACTTAGTATTATGGTAAAAAAAAAAAAAATCAGTAATTATGTCTGATGTTATTCATGTGATGTCAAAGATAACGGAACATAAGCTTAATGGCTCCAATTATCTGGATTGGAGTAAAATGGTTTGTCTTTATTTGCGAAGTATCGACAAGAATAATTATATGACTGATGATCCCTCTAAGGAAGATGATTCTAGGCAGATGTGGCTAAGGAAGGATGCTCGATTATTTTTGCAGATCCAGAATTTCATTGAAAGTGAGGTAATTAGTTTAATTAATCATTGTGAATTCGTTAAAGAGTTGTTGGAATATCTGGATTTTTTGTATTCTGGGAAAGGAAATATTTCCTGCATTTATGAGGTGTGCAAAGCTTTCTATCAAGCAGAAAAACAAGATAAGTCCCTTACAAGTTATTTTATGGATTTTAAGAAAACTTATGAAGAACTTAATATGTTGTTACCATTTAGTCCTGATGTGAAAGTTCAAAAAAGCCAAAGGGAACAGATGGCTATCATGAGTTTTTTAGCTGGTCTCCCTTCTGAATTTGAGACTGCTAAATCCCAGATTCTTTCTAGTTCTGAGATCTCATCCTTACAAGATGTGTTTAGTAGGGTACTTCGCACAGAAAATTCTCTACCGGTTCAGTTCAGTAGTGCCCTTGTCAGTAGAAACAATGATTATGAATCTGGGCAGTCACATTATAGAAATAATAACGAAGGAGGGGGATCACATGGGTTTGAGAACCGAGCTTCAGATTCAGGAGGAATTGTGTGTCATTATTGCCATAAGCATGGACATATGAAGCGGGATTGTAGAAAACTTCAAAACCGAACACAGAGAAATCATTCGGCCCATATTGCATCCACTACTGAAACACCTGAAAAATCAGTTCTTATCTTTGTAGATGAATATGCCAAGTTCTCTCAGTACCAAGAATCACTAAAGTCTTCATCTACTCCAATCACTGCTATTGCTGATTCAGGTAAACCAATTGCATGTCTTCTTTCCTCTTCCTCAAAATGGGTCATTGATTCTGGTTACACAGATTATATGACAGGTAATCCTAGTCTCCTTTCCACCTTTCAATCACATTCATCTCCTTGTCAAGTTACTTTAGCTGATAGTTCAACTTCCTCTGTCCTTGGTTCTGGCATTGTCCATCCAACACCATTACTTACTTTGAATTTTGTATTAAGTCTACCAAGATTTGCATTCAATTTACTATTTGTGAGCAAACTTACCCGTGCCTTGAATTGTTTTATCTCAATTTTTTTTTCTGATTATTGCTTATTTCAGGATCTTATGACGAAGAGGATTATTGGTAAAGGACATGAGTCTGGAGGTCTCTACATTCTGGACAATCAAATACCTAAGTCCATTGCTTGTTTTGGATTAATAACCCCTTTCAAAGCACATTGTCGGTTGGGCCATCCCTCTCTTCCTTTGCTAAGAAACTTTGTCCACAGTTTAGTAGTTTGTCTTCGTTAGATTGTGAGTCGTGTCAATTTGCTAAACACCATCGTGTGAGTTCTAGTCCTAAGGTCAATAAAAGAGTAGGTTCTCCTTTTGAATTAGTTCATTATGATGTTTGGGATCCTTGTCCGATACTGTCTAAAACTGGATTTAAGTATTTTGTTACTTTTGTTAATGATTACTCTCGTGTGACTTGGTTATATTTAATGAAAAGTCGTTCTGAGTTGTTTTCTCATTTTTGTGCTTTTTGTGCTGAAATTAAAACTCAGTTCAATGTTTTTGTTCATACATTGCAAAGTGATAATGCCAAAGAGTATTTGTCAACATCTTTTCAAAATTACATAATTCAAAATGGTATTCTTCACCAAACCTCTTCTGTTGATGCTCCATCCTAGAACGGAGTAGCAGAATGGAAGAATAGACATCTTCTTGAGACAGCACAGGCGTTATTATTCCAAATGAATGTTCCTAAAACTTTTTGGGTTGTTGCAGTTTCAACGGCATGTTTTCTCATTAACCGCATGCCTTCCTCTGTTCTTCTTGGTAATAGCCCGTACAATATTCTTTTTTCAAATAAGTCATTATTTTCTATTGAACCTAGGATATTTGGTAGTACTTGCTTTGTTTGGGATGTTCGTCCACACATTACTAAATTAGATCCCAAGTCTTTGAAATGCATATTCCTTGGTTATTCTCGTTTTCAAAAAGGATATAGATGCTATTGTCCTAGTCTTAATAAGTATCTTGTTTCAGCTGATGTTACTTTCCTGGAAGACAAACCATATTTTCCCTCTTCTACTCCAGAATGTCAGGGGGAGGATGATGATTTGTTAGTTTATACTATCATATCTTCTGAACCAGCTCCTATCCAGCCTCTATCTGAATCGGCTTCTGATCCAACCCCATCAAACCTCCCATTCGTCAAGTCTACTCTAGCCGTCAAAAGCTTCCCCATTCATGTCCTGCACCTGCTCCTCTGTCATCAGATCCAATTTCAAGTAATGATCTTCCCATTGCTGTACGCAAAAGTAAACGTAAATGTATTTATCCTATTTCTTCTTTTCTCTTATCACCACTTATCATCCTCTTCTTGTTCTTTTATTGCATCTCTTGATTCTATTTATATTCCTAAAACTGTTCATGAAGCCATATCTCACCCTAAATGGCGTAATGCAATGATAGAGGAAATGAATGCCTTAGGTGAGAATGGCACTTGGACCTTGGTTGATTTACCTGCAGGGAAACAAGCTATTGGATGTAAATGGGTGTTCACGGTTAAGGTAAATCCTGATGGATCTGTAGCTTGCTTAAAAGCCCCGTCTTGTTACTAAGGGATATGCTCAAACTTATGGAGTGAATTATTTTGACACTTTTTCTCCTGTGGCTAAGTTGACATCTATTAGGTTATTTATTTCTATGGCAGCTACTCATAATTGGCCTCTACATCAGCTAGATATCAAGAATGCATTTGTTCATGGTGATCTCCAGGAAGAAGTCTATATGGAGCAAACTCCTAGATTTGTTGCTCAGGGGGAGTATGGTAAAGTTTGTCGTCTTCGCAAATCACTGTATGGTTTGAAGCAGAGTCCCCAGGCATGGTTTGGAAAATTTAGCCAAGCAATTGAAGAGTTTGGAATGGTGAAAAGTAAGTCTGACCACTCAGTTTTTTACAAACAATCTGGAATTGGCATCATTCTTTTGGTTGTGTATGTTGATGACATTGTCATTACTGGGAGTGATACTATTGAAATCTCATCTCTTAAGTCCTTTCTTCACACTCAATTTCACACAAAGGATTTAGGAATGTTGAAGTATTTCTTGGGTGTTGAAGTCACAAGGATTAAGAAAGGTATCTTTCTATCTCAGAGAAAATACGTGCTTAACTTATTAATTGAGATAGGAAAATTAGGGGCAAAACCATGTTTTGCTCTGATGATTCCTAATATGCAACTTACAAAAGATGGTGAGCCATTTGAAGATCCTGAGAAATACAGAAGATTGATTGGAAAGTTGAATTATCTTACGGTAACTCGTCCAGATATTGCATACTCTGTAAGTGTTGTAAGTCAGTTTATGTCATCGCCAACAATTCATCATTAGGCAGCTCTAAAATAAATTGTGTTATTTGAAACGAGCACTTGGTCGTGGTATTTTGTATGCAAATCATGGACATAGTAATATTAAATGTTTTTCAAATGCAGACTGGGCAAGTTCTAAGGTAGATAGAAGATCTACATCAGGTTATTGTGTCTTTGTTGGAGAGAATTTGGTTTCTTGGAAGAGTAAGAAACAAAACATTGTTTCACGATCAAGTGCAGAATCAGAATATAGAGCTCTGGCACAGTCTCTATGTAAAATAATTTGGATATATCAGCTCTTGAATGAAGTAGGCCTTAAGACTTCAGTCCCAGCAAAATTGTGGTGTGATAATCAAGCTGCTCTTCATATTGCATCAAATCCTGTTTTTCATGAACAAACTAAGCACATTGAAGTCGATTGTCATTTCGTACGTGAAAAAATACAGCTAGGTTTGATTTCCACAAGACATGTGAAGACCGGAGAACAGTTGGGGAACATATTCACAAAAACTCTAAATGGGGTTCGGGTTGATTATTTTTGTAACAAGCTGGGTATGATTAACATCTATGCTCCAGCTTGAGGGGGAGTGTTACAGACTGTAAATAGGAAGTAATTAGGAAGTAATTGTAGAGCTTAATTATAGGGATCATAATTAGTATACCTTCCTAACTTAAAACCTATACTGTGTATATATATCTAACAGATTCCTCAATGAATGATATAAGAAAATTATCTCAGTTTACACCTTTGATTGGAGTAACATCTGTCCGAGTCTCACAAATTAATTACACTTCTTGGAGCAACTCTTTCGCCAAGAACTAATTCTATATCTTGAAGCACTCTCCAAGATTCCTTTATTTTTTTTCTTGGAGCATCACAATCTCCAATCTTTCCAAATGACATTTTTTTTCCTTCTAGGAGCACATCTCCAAACTATCCAAATTGCTTTTCTTAGAGCACTTGTCTCCAGATTTCCAAATAACAGTCTTGCTGAATTTTTCTTGATGGAGCACTCTGTCCCCAAGCTTTCACTAATTTTCTGATGTACTTTTCACCCAAAAAATTCTTAAAATCTTCTCAATTGAAGGCTTTAGTTATAGCATCTGTTACCTTTGCCTAAAAAAAGGCACTTCTTTCTACTGCTTCATGTCACCATCTGAGTAATGAAATACCTTCATCAAAGGGTCACCGCTGGTACATGGCCATTTTCAGTAAACTTCAACAAATTTTTAGCATTTTTTGGACATGCACAGGTCCCTTCTCAAAATTTTGAGTTTATGGACATGTTTCTTTTTGACAGTCTTGCACAGCACACAGGCTAAGACAACAAAAACTTTCTTTAGACAATATAAAAAGACAGCACTTCTTCTCACACTTGAGGAAGTCATGCTATCCTCTTTTTTTTTTTAACTTAAAATGAAAATATCAGACTAAGTCGGAAACAGGTCCCTCAAGAGAACTCTGATATCACCTGTTGGAGTGACAAAGGAAGAAAGACAAAAATAAAAACAAAAACTAACAGCAGAGAGGAAGAACTAAAAATCTGTAGAATTTTCCCTTCATTTTCAAAAAAACATCTACAAAGAATCTTCATTCTCATTTACTCAATCACTACAAATCTCTTTTTTCCCTCTTTTTTACTCTCAGCACATTTCTGGTTACAGAACATAGTCGCTACTTGTACAAAAGTTTGCTTAAATCTCTGAGCAATCACCTTCTCCTGCTACAACCATGCTTACCTCATACCTGAATACTTAAAGCTAATTACAGTAAAATACATCCTGTATTTATTGTTCTAACAACTTAATCAAAACAAGCCAAGCCACACACTTCTAGATAAATCTTCTAAAATATTAAAAAATAAATCTAAGACAAATCTTTGCTAACATGACAGCAACTGCATGACAGTCTTCAAAAGATGCCCAACCAAAAAATTATATTATGCAGGTCATCCAAAATAAGGTTTGCTGAATACATAAATTGGGTAGCACCAATTGCTTTTTTACTTCTATTTTGCATCAGCAATATTAAAAAAAAAAAAAAAAAAGAGAAACCATGGCCAGCATTAGCAATATAGTGATCTAATAATTAGGTTGTTATGATACTTGTCCGAGAGAATATTAACAAATAATGCAACCACCACATAAAGGAATATCACCTGGTGCTGGTGTATGATACGAATCATAAGCATGAGGCCTATCGCATCATAACAATTAGGTAGTATTGAATTGAAGTGTTCATCAACAACAGCAAGTGGACCTGATGAATGTATACATATATGTATGTTAGATCTGTGGGTACTTAAAATTACACTTGTATATATATATATATATATATATACATATGCACATATACATATATAGACATATACACATATACATATGCACATATACATATATAGACACACACACACACACACACATATGTATAAGCACAAAGTTCTTTCACATTTACAAAACAATGAAAATGACAATTTCCACTGTTCAATAGTTTGAAGCTTCAAAATCATATATCTTGCTCTAAGGAAAGTAACTGCAATTTTAGTACATGATTAACTATTTAATTCCGATAAATTCATTTTAGTACTTGAGTTAGAAATATTTATGCAATTTTCAAGAAAATTTCTTCATAATTACCAGCAAATATTTCATAAAATATAGATTCTTCCCCAAAGAACTCATCACAGAAAAGATACCTGCAGAATGAGAAAAAAGCCGTAATGAAAATAAACAGACTTTACATTCACTGATATCTAAAACACAAAATCAAGGAGGAAAGCAACCATAGCATACTCTGAAGTTGCAGTGTCCATTAGCAACTTGTGCAAGCTCCTGAAGAGGACCTCATAAGGATACTTTTGGGAGCTGGCTTCAGCTATATGAGGAATTATGGCTGGTTGATCGATTTCCTGAAGCCAATTAAAATTTGAATGAGGAATCCAACTTAATGAAAAGGAATGTAAGAATCACAAAAAGGAAGTTCATTTTCCATCATATACAACCCAATGAATTAACCAGAAAATAGTATGCATTCAATGAAAATAGAAAACAAAGTTGGAAAAGGACTAAACCTCAACAACCGTGAACGAGACCAAAGCATTAAGAATCTCTAGGTGACATATCGCATATTCCTCATTATTCCAACCCCAGCAAACATGGCATTGAAGTTTGTTTTTATAGTCATATAAAATTGTCAGAATCCTCACTTAAAACGAATTGTTTGCCAGCCCTCAATTTCATTTTCTGTCTCTATGAATGACTTTTCAGTTAATTTCTCTTTATACTTGCATGTGTTAGTAAGCCTAGCATGCGAGAAAAGATTTTAAAGAGGGTTAGTGCTTGATTTATACTGCCAGTACATTTCCTGAAATGGATAGTACAAATTTTGAGAGCATTCTCTTCCTGCATCCCACTTGTGTCTAAACAAAAAAACATTAAATGTCCACGAAATGGGGTACAGATAGCTGCACCATGTCACATCCAGAAAGGAAAAAGCCTCACAATCCAAATGTTCTCATACTTTTTCATGAACAAATTTTTAAACTGAAGAGTCATCACAAAATGACTATCTTCATCCTTCTAAAGTAGACTTTGAACAGGGCTTGTTCAACTCATAAGAAATTTAATTTAAGCCTATCCAATTGTTAACATGAACACACTGGTACACTCCCTGCGAAATACAAAAACCCATGGAGATTTCCTGTTTCTTGAATGCTCTACCCAAATGACAAAGGAAACTCAGTTCATAGGGAATATTTGCAGAAAACAAAATCTAACCATAGAGACCTCCCTTTGCTGCAACATAAAGAGAACAACTTAATAAAAGAGTTATATTCCAATCCTCAACAGTTAACCCACTTTTACCTTTTATTTTTGTATTTTTTTGGAAAAATTATACCAGGACATTTCCCCAAGAAAGATCTTATTCACCAAGACATTTTATGAAGAGAAAACCAAATGCTACATGAGCCATGAACACATGAAGGACAGAACCCGCTGGTAGTTCAACCTTTTTCATTTGATATGCATAACTGATTGTTTAATTGCAGCTAAGTAGACAAGCTGCAATTAAATATGCATACTTGATTATCTAATTGCAGCTAACCAGACAAGCTCCTCGATGACATAAACTTCATCTCAAAAGATGTCTTGATGCACTGAAAAACTTAGTTATTCATCTCAAAAGATGTCTTGATGCATTGAAAAACTTAATTACCCTTCTCCATCCAGATCCAGATCAAACATGAGGAATAGTAGTTCAAGTCTAGAATAATGGGAGCTCCCAACTATCTAGCAAACTACAACAGCGTAACACATCATTTGTAATCAAAAACCAGATTGAATGACTATTTTCTTGTACTTTATTCAACAGTTGTATGGGTATTTATACAAGTACAACAGTTCTATTCTAGGAAGGAATCCCTATAAATTAGTTAGCCTATCAATTAGCAATTCCTACAAATCAGTAAACGATTAACTTCCTAAATATACAGCCTGTTGGTTAATTTCCTATACAGTCTGTAACACTCCCCCTCAAGATGGAGCATAGATATTAATCAAGCCCAACTTGTTACAAAGATAATCAACTCGAGACCCATTTAGAGCCTTTGTGAAGATATCTCCTAATTGTTCACCTGTTTTCATATATCCTGTAGAAACCAGACCTTGCTGAATCTTTTCACGAACAAAATGACAATCAATCTCGATACGCTTAATTCATTCATGAAAAACTGGATTTGATGCAATGTGAAGTGCAGCCTGGTTATCACAACATAATTTAGCTGGTACTGAAACCTTAAGACCTACTTCAGAAAGAAGATGATATATCCATATTATTTCACACACAACTTTGCCATAGCCCTATATTCTGATTTTGCACTTGATCGTGAGACAACATTCTGCTTCTTGCTTTTCCATGAAACCAAGTTCCCTCCAACAAAAACACAATAACCTGAAGTAAATCTTCGATCTGCCTTAGACCCAGCCCAGTCAGCATCTGAAAAACATTCAATTCTGGTATGACCATGACTGCCATACAAAATTCCTTGCCCGGGTGCTCCTTTTAAGTAACACAAAATCTGCTCTACAGCTTTTCAGTGATCAACTGTTGGAGAAGACATATACTGACTTACCACACTAACTGAATAAGCAATATCTGGACGAGTTACAGTGAGATAGTTAAACTTTCCAACTAATCTCCTGTATCTTTCAAGATCTTCAAACAATTCACCATCTTTTGTATGCTGCATATTAGGAACCATTGGAGTGCTACATGGCTTAGCCCCCAACTTTCCTGTCTCAGATAACAAATCAAGCACATACTTCCTTTGAGATAAGAGAATTCCTTTCTTACTCCTCATCACTTCAACACCTAGGAAATACTTTAGTACTCCTAAATCTTTCGTATGAAACTGACTATGAAGAAAATATTTAAGAGTTGAAATGCCTCTAGTATCATTGCCAGTAACAACAATATCATCCACATAAACAACCAACAAGATAATACCATCTGCAAACTGTTTGTAGAAAACAAAATGATCTAACTTACTCTGTTTCATGCCAAATTGTTCAATAGCCTGACCAAATTTTCCAAACTAGGCTTGAGGACTCTGTTTCAAACCATACAAAGATTTTCGAAGATAACAAACTTTCTTATACTCCTACAGCAACAAAACCAGGTGGTTGCTCCATATATACTTCCTCCTTAAGGTCACCATGAAGAAAGGCACCCTTGATGTCTAACTGATGCAAAGACCAATCATAGGTGGCTGCCAGAGAGATAAATAACCTGACAGAAGTGAGTTTAGCAACAGGAGAAAAGGTGTCAGAATAATCAATTCCATAGGTTTGAGCATATCCCTTAGCAACAAGCCGAACTTTCAATCAAGCAATAGACCCATCAGGATTAGCTTTCACTGCAAACACCCACTTACAACCTATAGCTTTCTTGCCTTGAGGTAAATCCATCAAAGCCCATGTACCATTCTTCTCTAAGGCATTCATTTCTTCAATCATAGCATTGTGCCACCTAGGATGAGAAAGGGCCTCATGAGTAGTCTTAGGAACAGACACATAATCAAGAGATGCAATACAAGCACAAGATGAGGGAGACAAATGTTTGTATGACACAAAGGAGGATACAGGATACGTACTAATGTAGGACAGATTTAGATAATCTGTTCTACTTTGAATTTTTCAGAAATTAAGGGGTTAAAATAGAAAACCAGGGCTGATTTTACAGGAACTAGAGATAAGTAAAGGGAAAAGGGGAAAAAAACTTCTAAGAGTCACACTTAGAAGGTCTAGGAGTCACACCTAGGGTTGAATTGAGTCACACAATTCTTAGCAATAATGCAGGGTTTATTTTATTGAATCTGAAAGTTGTCTAATAATGGTTACAAGCCTAAGTATTTATAGAGTTGAAACTAATCCAAAGCATGTTTGGATTAGGAATCCTACACTAGTTTTCCAACTAGAAAAACAAATTAATACTAACTAGGAAATACTAAACCCATTCTAAATCCACTAAAACTCCTAAATAAAGACTGCAAAATAACAATAATAAAAAACCCTACTGTTCCAGCAATTCTGGAAATTACAGAAATACCTTTAATACCTAAAGTAATGAACCAGCAGCTGTATTATATAAATATACCCATTATAATTCTAAAAAGGCTGAAATTACTTTATAATTTCTCCAATAAATCCCATATTAAATCTAACACATAATTCTATGCTTGAATCCTTGAATTTGAAGTTTCTTGTCTTTCTATTCTCCATCATTCTCCCCTTGTTGGAAGAAACTCGACCTCGAGTTTTGAAGTGCCTAAGAAACAAACAAAACAATTCCTTGAATGACCATTTTGTTTCCTTGGTACTCAATAAAAGTAGAAACATTTGAAATCTTATATTGCACTTGCTTATTAATTTACTTGGAATAACAGAGTCCATTTCTTGCATCCCAACATCTTTGGTATCTTCAACAATAAAGTTAAAATCTTTTGTCCCTCCTAATTTTCCCATGTCTTCTTGTTTTACTTCAACATGCTCTGCCTTTTCTTCATCCATACCCCTGTCTAAAGATTCCTCTCCTTCAAGATTCATCTTTACCTTTCCAGACACTACACATGTATTCATAGTAATATTAGCCTGCTGAATTGACTTTTCAACAAACATTGTTGCTTTTGGCGCTTGTTCTTGTGGATTCAAGTCTAGGAGCATATTTGGTCTTTTAAGGCTTTGAGAAGACAATTCTAGCTTTTCAGCTTTATTTTCTGGTTGATCAATCTGCAGAATAGGCTCATCTATGTGCTGTCTTGGTTTTATTGCTTCATGATTTTGAGTCTCCAGTTGCAGATTTTGCAGTTTAAGCCTTTGAGATGGTAGTTGTGGCCTTTTCACTTCCCTTTCTGGTTGAACAACCTGCAGCAGAGGCTTTTCTTGTTGTTGGCTTAACAGTTTAGCCTCTATTGTAGACTCATGAAGCATATGTGAATGCTGTACAGCTTGTATGCCTTGTTGCCCTGAAATTCTTAGTGAAAGTTCCTGCATTTGTGCCTGCTTTTGTAGAGGTCGCAATACCATTGACATGCTGCCCTTTTGTAAAGTATTCACCTGTTCCCTCATCTTTGAAAGATAGTTAAAAGGCATATATTTTTCTTTTAATTTTGCTTTCATATCATCCCATGTTATCATTAATGGTTGTCCTGTTCTTTGCCATTCATTCTCAACACCATACCACCATAATTTTGCCAATCCCGTTAGCTTCATCTTGGCAAACCTCACCCTTCGATTATCATCCATATCATACCAATCAAAGTATGACTCGATACTATGCAACCAATCTGAAAATACTGTGGGATTTACACTGCCTTCAAAATCTGGGACATCTACCTTGACTTTCTTGGTGATATCTCCAGCTGTATCTTGTCCCTGATTTTGTAGGTTTTGATTAGCTTGACGTTGTTCTCCACTATTCCTATGAGGAGCTGGTAGTGGCTGGTTAATTAGTGCAGCAGGTCTTTGGGGAATGACTTCGGCAGCATTTTGGTGAGCTTGAAACATTCTCCCCAATTCATCCATCCTAGCTTCCAATGCATCAAGCCTATTATTTGTTGTGTTCATTCCATCAGTCAACTGACGTAATTCAATTTGCAATTCTGTAGTTGTTGTCTCATAACTTGCTTGCATCGCCTCAACCCTTGAATTCAGCTCTGCATTAGTCACCATTATTGTGGAGTTTTAATCAATAACTTCAAGGATCTTGAAGCTCTGATACCAAATTGATGTAGGACAAATTTAGATAATCTGTTCTACTTTGAATTTTTCAGAAATTAAGGGGTTAAAATAGAAAACCAGGGCCGATTTTCCAGGAACTAGAGATAAGTAAAGGGAAAAGGGGAAAAAAACTTCTAAGAGTCACACTTAGAAGGTCTAGGAGTCACACCTAGGGTTGAATTGAATCACACAATTCTCAGCAATAATGCAGGGTTTATTTTATTGAATCTGAAAGTTGTCTAATAATGGTTACAAGCCTAAGTATTTATAGAGTTGAAACTAATCCAAAACATGTTTGGATTAGGAATCCTACACTAATTTTCCAACTAGAAAAACAAATTAATACTAACTAGGAAATACTAAACCCATTCTAAATCCACTAAACTCCTAAATAAAGACTGCAAAATAACAATAATAAAAAACCCTACTGTTCCAGCAATTCTAGAAATTACAAAAATACCCTTAATACCTAAAGTAATGAACCAGCAGCTGTATTATATAAATATACCCATTATAATTCTAAAAAGGCTGAAATTACTTTATAATTTCTCCAATAAATCCCATATTAAATCTAACACATAATTCTATGCTTGAATCCTTGAATTTGAAGTTTCTTGTCTTTCTATTCTCCATCACGTACGCTTTCGTTTTTCTTTACAGCGAGCAATAGGAAGATCATCTTTAAAAACTGGATCTGGTTCTGATGGCACAGGGACAGGATCAGGCGAGATTGGATCTGACGACGAAGGAGCAAGTTTAGGACATGAATCCAAAGCGGGTGGTCACCGAGAGTAAACCTGTACGATTGGTGGTTTGAGTCTAGCAGAAACAGAGTTAACAGGTTGTGAAACAGTACAGATTAACAAATCATCCTCCTCCCCCTGACAAGGATAAGTGGTGATCAGAAAGAAATGTATGTTTTCCTGAAAAATAACATCAGCAGACACAAGATACCATACACAAGATACCTCTGAAGAGTGGGACTATAACATCTATAACCTTTTTGAACACGAGAGTACCCAAGAAAAACACACTTCAATGATTTGGGATCTAGCTTGGTAACCTGAGGACGAACATCCCAAACAAAGCAAGTACACCCAAAGACCCCAAGCTTAATAGGAAACAATGGTTTATTTGGAAACAGAACATGATAAGGAGTCTTATCCTGAAAAACAGATGATGACATACGATTAATCAAGAAGCATGCTGTGGAAACAACATCAACCCAGAAAGGTTTGGGAACCTTCATTTTGAAATAACAAAGCCCTAGCAGTTTCAAGAAGGTGTCTATTTTTCCGTTCAGCAACTCCATTATGAGATAGTGTATCTACACAAGAGGTTTGATGAAGAATACCATGTTGAAGCATGTAAGTTTGAAAGGATTCTGATAAGTATTCCTTAGCATTATCACTCTTCAATATTTGAACAGAAGCATTAAATTGGGTTTTAACTTCAGCACAGAATCCAGAAAAATGAGAAAACACCTCAAAACGGTTTTTCATTAAAAATAACCATGTCATTCAAGAAAAATCATCAATAAAAGTAACAAAATACTTAAATCCAATTTTAGACTCAACAAGACAAGGACCCCAAACATCGGAATGAACAACCTCAAACGAAGCACTAACTCGTTTATTAATTCTAGGACTCGAACTAAGACGATGATGCTTCACAAATTGACAAGACTCACAATCTAATGAAGACAAACTCCTAAATCGAGGACAAAGCTACTTTAACACATGGAGAGAAGGGTGGCCCAACCGACAATGTACTTCAAAAGGTGTTAAGACTCCAGAACAGGCTACGGATTTTGGAATTTGTGTATCAAGTATGTAGAGATCCTTTACCAATAGTCTTCTTCATCGTAAGATCCTGACATTAGCAGTAGTCAGGAAACAAATATGACAACAATTAAGAGTACGAGTGAGTTTACTGACAGAAATCAATTTGAAGGACAACCGAGGTAAACTAAGAATAGATGACAAAGAAAGTGATGGTGTTGGTTTTATCATGCTAGAACCAATAACACAAGATGTTGAACCATCAGCTAAAGTAACAAGTGAGGTAGATTTAAGTGACTGAAATGTAGAAAATAGTTTTGAATTACCTGTCATATGATCTTTAGCACCAAAATCAATGACCCACTCTGAAGAGGAGGAAACAAAACATGTATTAGGTTTACCTAATTCAATGAGGGCAGTAACTAGTGTGGATCGAGTTTTCAATGATTCTTGATACTGAGCAAATTTGGCATGCTCATCTGCAGCTATCATAACAGACTTTTTAGAAGTATCTGTGGTGGATACAATATGAGTAGACTGAGGTCTCTCATTTTGCAACTTCCTGCAATCCCGCTTCATATGTCCAGGCTTATGATAATAGTGACACACTATCTCTCCTGACTCCTGCCCACGAGTATTATTATTTCTGTGATAATAGCCTGTCTTCTCATAAGTACTATTTCCCATCCCCTTACTACAGCTACTACTCCTGTATTGCTGTCTTCCAGAGCTAGTCATATTATTGCGACTAACAAGTGCACTAGGTTGAACAAGTGAGGGTGGAGATTTCTTTGTGCACAGGACTCTACTAAAAGCATCTTCTAAGGAAAAAATCTCTTCACTATAAAGGACTTGAGATTTAGCTATCTTAAAATCAAAAGGAAGACCAGCTAGGAAGCTCATAACAGCCATCTTTTCTCGTTGAGTTTGTTGAACAATTATATCAGTGTTGAATGGAAACAACATATTCAGTTCTTCATATGTCCTCTTGAAATCCATGAAATAACCAGTGAGAGATCTATCACCTTTTTCTGCTTTGTAAAAGGCTTTGCAAACATCATAGATGCGAGAAATATTTCCCTTTCCAGAATACAAGAATTCTAAATAATTCATCAATTCTTTGACCGTCCCACAATGAGTGACCATACCAACCACTTCACTATCAATGGAATTACGTATTTGTAGAAACAAACGGGCATCCTCTCTTATCCAAGTCTCTTTCGAATCCCCAATTGGAGGATCTTCAATGAAGTGATCATCCATAGCAATACTCAATAAATATAGTTTAACAGTTTTACTCCAATCCAAATAATTTTGTTAACCATTAAGCTTATGTTCAGTGCTTTTCGACATCACCAGAACCGCATCAACAACAACAGTTTTTTTCTCATCCATAATTTCTCAAAATCAATGAAAAGACGGACAGCAAATGCTGGAACCACACAAAACCAAAATACAAATTTTGCCAAACACAACCAAACCTGTATGAATGGAGATCCCACACCAGAGAGATGCAGACCCAACCAGGTGTACGAAGCAAGATGAACTCAACGAGACAGGAGGTTATTCCGGCCAGGGATGCACTGTCACGTGCCGGAGCATGGTACTGTAGCAGAGAGCTTCTGTCGGCGCGTGCAGCTCACACGCAGGGATTCTGACCACCGGACTTGGAGGAGATGCTGATCGGCGGGGCGCGCTCCTCCGGGGACAGGTGGTGACAACGGACAATGGCTAGAAATTGGTAACCCAGAAATCACAAGCCTACTATTTGAAAGAAAAAAAAAATTCCCAAATTTCCCAAAATTAATTTCTACAGAAAACCCTAAATCGAAGCGGCTCTGATACCATGTAATCAAACACTGGATTGAATGACTATTTTCTTGTCCTTTATTCAACAATTGTATGGGTATTTATACAACAGTTCTATTCTAGGAAGGAATCCCTACAAATCACTTAGCCTATCAATTAGCAATTCCTACAAATCAGTAAATGATTAACTTCCTAAATATACAGACTGTTGATTAACTTCCTATACAGTCTGTAACAATTTCAATCTAAACAAAATAAGAGAAACAGCTGAGGCTGAGCAGACTTAGGCCTCTTAATAATCAATCTAGCAACTACTCTCTAACACATATAACACTGATCCACGATAACACTGATCCACGATATACTTCAAACCCTTACTCAAATGTAAACTCTTACTCAAATGTCAACTGAACTATACACCCCTCAGAACTAAAACTCCAATATAGTAGATACATCATGCTGATTCACAATATACTTGAAACTCTTACTCAAATGTTCCTGTTGAGAGATTTGCCAACCATCTATATCACATAAACAGAAACAAGTTTGGAAATAATGCATGAAAAAAAAAATCAAGTTTTGATTGCAACCCCACAGAATATAGAACTAAATTGATTTTCATTTGAAGTATGTGCCACTGATATGAAAACGGGTCTGTTAAATTCATTTCATTCGAATATGTGCCACTGATATGAACATGGGTCAGTGTTACAGTACAAAAATTGATGAAAAAGTTAAAGTAGTATGCAGAAGTTTCAGCAAAAGAAAATTGCTGGAGGGGCAAATGAACTAGTGGTCAATGCACAAAGAATCATAATGGAAATTTCATTTATGAGCAGGATAAATAGCTAGAAAAAAAATATTTTAGAACCAGTTGCGGAAAGACAAACCTTTAAAATATTAATCCTCTCCCCCAAAGCAAAAACAGCTGATCGATTCTTTAGTGGTTCTCTAGCTCTTGAGAAAAGACCACTGCTCCTCGTCTCCACACCAATCAAATCACTAGATGTTGCTATATCTAACTGTAATTTCTCCAATGCTTGAATATAAGTACGGAAATGTGCACTTAAAACCTGCAAAAATCCACAATAGGCATTGAAAAGATAGTTTTTAACAGGAACTCTAATATTAATTTATAAATGATCCTAAGATTTGCAAGATTTATTTAGCTGCTGAAATGTGATCATGTGATATACATGCACACGTAGAGAAAAGACAGCTGACAGAAGCACTGAAGTAGAATTGCAAGAAATTTACCTCAAAAATTAATCTACCATTTGGAAAATCCATGTGGGATTCATAACCATTGCAGCTTTATAGGCAAGTAATGCATACAGCAATAAAAAAATGGCTTAAAATATTTCCTTTTCACATTTTACCAATTTGATCTGATGTAATAAGGAAATGGAGTCAGAACATCATGAAGAGAAATTTTTTACTGGATAAGCTATTTTACAATTCAGAAATTTATGTAAGCCATCTTGAACATGCTAGAGCCGAGTATTGATATTTTTTAGCCCACAAATTAATTCAAATGATGAGGGTGTAATTTGGTTGCCAGTAACTTAGTTTCCTTTACAATCTGAAAGGAAGTAAAATGCAGAAGAGGTAGTTAAGAGGACCTAAAAGAAAAAAAATCTTAAGACCCCATTTGCTTAGATAGTTTTCTATTCTACATCTTCAGTTTTCCTTGAAAACTTCAATTTTCATTCTGTGAAAACTTTAGAAAATTTGAAGAATATGTTCACTTCTCAAAAATCAAAATTCAATTTCCAATTGAGAAAACAATAAAATATTGTTTCCTATCATAATTTTTTTATATAATAAAAATAAAAAGGTTCAAACATTAGAAAAAAATAAAGTTTAAGATGATGTTTGCATTATTTTCTACAATATTGTCTTAACTAGTTTACAATTAAATTACCGATGAATCCATTCTATTATTAGATACATTCACTGTTATGATAAAAGAAAATTAAAAAAAGCTGAAGCCTTGAAAGTAATCAAAAGAAATAAAGAATAATAAAAAAAGGATAGGGAGAAAACGAAACCTAGTACTTTGTAGATACTAGCTAACAAATAAAGGACTATAAAATAATAAAAAGCAAGCCATAACTAAGAAAAATAGAAATAACTAAGAAAAATAGAAAAAGAAAAAAACAATTAAAGGAAAAAATGATGTTGCTGGGTTTTGATACGAAGCAAAATGCGTGAGAAAAGTGAAAACATGGTAATCAGCGTGTTTTCCAAGTGAAAACAAACCATTTGCAACAAAGGAAAATTATGGAAATTTTGAATGTCAGATGGCAATGAAAAAGCCCAAGTTTATCACAATAGTTGCATTTGAGAAAAATTCACAGAAAAGTTTAGGGCTAATGATCTAAAAAATCCTGAACTTTTCACATTTTTTCAATTTTATCAAATCAACACATAAGCTTATGAATTGCTTTCAATTGCATCCAAATGGTATAAAATATGCCCACATGCTAATATAGCATTCAAATTGAAAGCAAACACGGACATAATTCATTCATTTAGAATAATATAGAACTGACCCCAGTCTAAAAAACCACCAAATGGTGAAGTTTCACAAAATTCTCTATTGTCCTGAAACTACAAAAAAATATCCATATTTTGACAAAATCCCACAATTTTGGTTAATTTTAGGGCTCATTCCTTCTAGCAATTTATATCCATATTTTACCTTCAATTTTCATGCAACATTAGCTTGGGAACATGCCTCATACTACTTGGAGCCAATGGAACCAATGCATCAACTTATGTGTCAATTTGATAAAATTGAAATAATGGGACAGAATTGGAAAAACGTTCAAAATCCAGGATTTATGAGATAATCAGGCCAAAAGTCTTCTATACCAACTGCAATACATATGCTCATAACTCTGTTGGATAGATGCCCTCTTGACAGCGAGAACAAAGAAAAATACTAAGCTTTGATAAATTTTTTTGGTTTAATGACCAAAACAATCCCAACATTTTTGAAAAGTTGTAGTTGTACCCAAACCTTTCAAAATGTTGAAATTATACCTATTTGGTCAAAATTGTACCCACCATTATTTTGCAATTGGGAAGTGATTAATTAATGGAGAGTTATAATAAAGTTGAGTTTAATGATGAGGGGCTAGAAAATAATAATAGGTATAATGGGTTAATATTTTACTTTTGTCAAATGGGTACAATTGCAACTAAGCTTCAAAATTAGGGTGAAATTGTATATTTTGAAAAGTTTGGGTACAATTGCCATTTTTCAAAAAGGTTTGGGTTTTTTGGGGCAATAAGCCTTTTTTTTTTCCAGTGCTATGTTTCATTTTCTTTTATTACCTATTCAATTTAGCAAGGATACTTTGTAGTTAGTCTAATTATGGTGCGAATTGATTAAAAATCAGTAACTTAGAGAAATAGTGGAGCTCTTAACTTTTCATATCCAACAAATTTTAAAATTTACAATTGTAAAAGATTTGCATGCATTAAGAGAAAAAAGAACTTAAGCATGTGTTCTTTATTTTGTTCATGTTAAATCATATTCAAGCATGAATAGTATTTACAATTTGACAAATTTCTAGTTGGCTATAAGATTTTTTTTCCCATAACAATTTGATCTTAACTTTCACTATTAGTTTTACATAGCATTCAACAACATATTAATGTTTAATAATATAAAATAAATATTGATTAATATATTAAAAAATATCACCATTGAAAAAGCATCATTTTTATAATTAACAAAATTAATCACGCATTAAATAACATTAATTATCATGTGCAATGCATGTGACAAAAAGGGGTAATAAACATAAATGAGGCATTAAAGTAATCATTCATTTACCAATCAATAGTAATTGAGTATTCTCCTTCTTACATAATATTATATCAGATAGAAATAAAAAGCTAGAGGCTGATTTTCTGCTCTTATGAGATGCAGAGAGATTATAAATGCTTTACTGCAGATTTTTGGTTCTATAAGGTCAGGTTTCTGAAGCTTATTGATTTTGCTAGTTGAAGTAGGATGCCTAGTTCTGATTCTTTATCAGCTACGAATCTGGGTACATTGAGAATAATAAACTAGGAACCCACCAGAATTAACCCAAAAAACATGGGATGCATTCCTCTGAGCATGAATCATGATGTGATGAGAAATGATAGTGAATAGAAATCCCCAAGTCCTAGCCGATGTTTATTCAAGGGCATATAATAAGTTTAAAGCATTCACCTTGTTCATTGTATCGATGTATGCTCCACGAACCTCAGTACATACCTCCTTGCCATGTTCCATGAGGAAGGAAATGACATACCTACAATGCAATGTGACCATCTAATAACTATAAGCACAAGAGTAACACGCACAACATAAATATTAAAAAAAAAAAGGACTCAAACATGCAACATCCTGAGAAAATGCTACTGACTGTTTATCAAAATACGCAACCAGTCATGGAACCAGAAGGGTTTTACAATTATAAAATCAGATTCAACCAGACAATTACTCAACTATTGAGGGGATATTGAATTACCCATCAAATTTGGATCTGCACAATAAGTTCATTTTTATCTCAAGCTGGTATACCTCACTGGTTGCTGGAGTTGTGAGATCAATATGAATAGACATGTGCAAGTGCAAGACTAGTGCGACAGTGCATGCATGCATACCCGGTGAATAGACATGTGGTAGATGGAAACGAATGAATGAGAGGCTGATTCTTATTAAAATGATAAACCCATTAACCATTTAACCAGAAAGACTAGCATTAAACGCAAATTATTTATATAAAAAACAACATTCCTATTGTGTTATCTTCAACTTCAACAAATCTTCAGAAGCCAAATCTTTGAACAAATTATGGATAGATCAAATACCACTGTCACAAGCACCATTAAGGAAGTGATAGAGACAACTTACTTGTATTTTAAAAGAACACTTTGTTGAAGAATCTGAATATTTGTTTTGGGTTTTCTTAGCGCATGAAGTTTCTGAACAATGAAATCAAAGACCTGCAACAAGATAATTACAGTTGCAAAGAGCTTTAATATATTGCAAAGAACTTTGCATTAAAATTGCATTTCAGAGGTGAAGAACATATCATCATGATGAGTATTATATTATTAAATACCAACTTTCCAGGTTTTAATTAGAGCCTGTACAACCATGACGCACACTGTTAGGGACAAGTACAATCACTCACAGCAACCAGACAACAAAAAGATAATTTACATAACATATGAAAAATGGAATTCACCATACAATGTCTACAGGCGAAAATGATCAACACGTGAAACCGTTTGGGAGGGTAAAAAGTCAAATTCAGCCATAATAGAAGTCAAAGATAAGAGTATGCAAGTAAATGATTAATCATACACCATTGAGGCATCATATAACTTCAGTAAACAACCTTTGAAACAGCTTTTTGCCTAAGCTTTTCAAGCTCAGGCTGCACATCTTTTAGAGCTTTTGAGCCTTTAACCAATGGATCCACTTCAACAAACTTCAGCTTCTTACTAAGAATTTCAAGAGTCCTCATATATTCATCATTGACCTGAATAAAAATTCCACACCAAACAAGTAAGAAGATGCAAAGGAACACAATAATTTCCATATTCATGAGACTAACCACAAATCAACATTGGAGGTTATGCATTTACTCCTTCACATGCAATTCAAGTAAAAACAGCTGAAATTTTGACATATGGAGGAGTAGAACATACATACACATGGCATCAAAAGTATTGTTAAATTTTATAGCACTGCAACAGCAAGATAACACTGGGTACTTGGACCTAAAATGATGTACATAGGAATTGACCAAATAAAAGACTTCGTATCCCAAATACTAGATGTATCCATAATTCCTTAAGTTTTCTTTTTTTTTTTTTTTTTAATTCTCTTATCTTGTTCTATCTAGATCTTCTTCTTGTCTATATTACTGAAGAAATTGGAGACAAGATTATTATTGACAAAGAAGCTAAGCCTATAATGAGGCCAGATCGAGAATGAAAAGAGAGAGAATGTGGACCAGTGTCACTTGGTCTCACATTAGTAAGCTTTATTCAAAGTATTCATGAAAAACCTTAATAGAGAACTAAACTAGTACTCATAGTAATTAAAGGCGCAAGGCACACTAAGGCACTAAGGGGTCCTAGGGCCTAGGCGCAAGGTGCAAGGCACAAGGCGCAGGCGTGCGCCTGAGCGACATGAGGCGCAAAAAGATGGAATTTTAATAAAATTTCAATATGAATGCCTAATTCATAATAAACTCAACATACTAGTAATATGTGATTGTTAAATTAAGTAGACACAAGTTAATGATATCCAAAGTTAATTTAAAGTTTAGAATCTAATAAGCAACAAACAAAAAAAAACACACACACACACAAAAGAAGATCATGTATTTCTAAATTATAAACAATTTAATTCATTATTTAAACATTTTTCAGACTCGTATTTAAGCTTGTCCATATCAGGCTAATATAATAACTCATATAGACAGATTTTAAAACCTCAAGAAATCAGAATAAATATTTACCTAATACTGTTGTGTCTTTTAGAAAGTTAAACTTAGAAAAGTAAATGGTAGAGAGGATCAATGACTGGAAACAAAATATGTGAAAGATAACCCAAATTAAGGCAAGAGATATGACCTATCAAGGTAAGAGAAAAGATGTTTGAGGTGAATGAATGCCAAGAATGGAAAGATTGACCATGATTTTGAGCCAACTATTCTCTTTTTCTTTTTCCTTTTTGTTTGTTGGATCAACTTCTTGCCCTAATTCCTTTTTCTATCATTTTTCCTTTTATTGAAAAAATTGAGTGTGATTAGACCTATCATAAGTTATTTTCAAACTTAAATCAATTGTTCCAATTATTCCACACTTTATTTTAAAAAAAAAATACAAATAAAAATAAAATAAGGATTTTGTCACAAAGGCGCGCCTGTAAGGCGCCTTGCCTAAGGCTCAAGGTGCACCAAGGCGCGCGCCTTTGTGACATTGCCCGCCTTTGGCAAATTGAGGCGCAAGGGGATGAGCCTAGTGCGCCTTGAGCCGCGCCTTTAACAACTATGCTAGTACTCTTCTTCACAAAAACATCTAAATCTAAAACTCATCATCCCACTTCAAATTTTTAAGAACTGCCTTAAATAAATATCCCCAAACCAGAATGATTTTTACAACATACGTAACTGTATCACGTCCTATAAACTGCAACATATACTCAAGACTTCAGGGTAGATAATGTGTATGAGCAAGAAACAACTAAATGATTAAGCAATCACATTTACATCAAGTAGATGAATGAACAAACCCAGAAGTACCTCTCCATCGACAATTATGTCTACCATTCTAGGAGGAACTATAATGTCTTCAACAAATTTTGCCAGTTTTGACTCAGCTACCTGTTAAAACAAGACATGGAACATTAGACATAAGCATCAAAAAAAAAAAAAAAAAAAAACTAAGAATACAGAGAAAAAGCTGATTTTTTTTTTTTAAAGAGAGATTTAGAAGGAAAGGAAATTACGATGCAAAGGATAAGGGTCAAAATAGTGAAAAAGCTGAATTAATTCAAAAAATGCAACATAAGAGGAAGCCTGGGGACATAGGTAGCTAGGAGAACAGCAAATTAAACTACAATTACCAGATCCCAGACTAAGAAGCACAAGCTAGTATGAGTGGTTTAGAACAATGACAAGAGAAAGAGACTCCAACCACTTCAAATCATCATTTTAAAATATTGACCAAAAACAAAAGGTGAAGAATGGATAGATCTAGATGGGTTTGAACAAGATGCAAACTCACTGGTTGCTCTGAACCCATTTACTCATTTATAACATATTTAATAATTAAATGGATGTACATAACCATCTACCCCAATGAAACACCAGACTTGTCACCCAAAAGTACTAGATGGAGCTCCCACTACCAATTTAGAAAGTGGGTCATGATGCCTAAGTCAAGCTTCACCACCACTAATTCACCCAATTAGGATTATTAACTATTACAATCAGTTCTGAAATTGGAAAAACATAATAGTTTGTTGCTGACACAAATAAAAAAATCTTCTCCCTCTCCCCTTCCCCACCCTGCCCTTCTCTACATAGCAGCTAGGACATTCCCATTTGGAAACACCTTTATATGCCACTCTAGTCAAACCCCTATGCCAATAACTAATGGCGATAACATGTAATCCTTGTTTATAATTTACACTGAATAGATAGAGAATGAGAAGAATTACAATAAGATCACCACCAGCAGTAGATAAAAGACTGCATCAAGCATTTCTAGTATTCACAACCACCAGCAGTAGATAAAAGACTGCATCAAGCATTTCTAGTATTCACAAGTCAACACAAACAATGAAAGTAACGATGCAGAAATTTTCCAATAAAATGACACCTTGCGATTCCTCAGCTTCAGGCCCATATCCATAGACTTCTCCTGGAGAATTTTAATATCTGAACTTATAGAACCAATCTCAGCCTGTCATACAACTTCTCAAAATATTAATAATGTAAATGTAACAAGACTCAATTGCAAGAAAAAACAAGCGTCCAAGGAATACAGAATTAACCGAAAGATGCCAATATGAATAACATAAGGGTAACGAGAATTTAAGCAACCAAACTAAGAATAAGCCTAAAATATTTTATATGTGCAATAATTAAATCAATATATGCCTAGGAGAATAATTAAATTTAAAATCAAAGAAAAGAAACATCACATAAAATTCCTCTCATAGATCTCAAGCAAATGCATGTTTTTTATTTGTATTACAGGTCAGCATAATACTAACAGGTTCACAAGTAACAGGAAAAGATCAACAATATACTTTTGTGCACAAATAATAGGAGATTGAGCAGCTTATGCATAGTCATTTTACAAATAGCATCAAAGACTGTAAATAGATATTCTATATGTTCCATCCAGTCATCAACTTCTTAATTCACTTGCATTTGAAGAGTGTAGAGATGTCACATTTTTTTTAAGACCCACAGAAAGCAACAATGGACAAATATGAATGAAATTGGCCAATTCATTAGTTTAAGACTTGGCATGATCTCATAGCCTTCACGCATTAAGTGAGCAATCGTTAAACTTCCAACATGGTCAATTGATCATCAAGACAAAACTCTCAAACACTATCATCTCTTTAAATCTTTGCTTCCTTCACCTGCTTATATTGTTTAATGCATGATGGCTATGAGATGCAAAAGTATTCAGCACACAATTGCACTTCTTCTCTAGTACCTGTTAGTATCAACTTTATATGTACACCAATAAGAACTTGAGTCTTGGAAATGCACTTGCACACGAATGATATGAAAAACAAGTAAAGAGTTTATTTGGAGACTTCATAAAATTCCAACTCAAATTTCTGCACTTCCATGGGTTTGAACTTTGAAGTTAAAGAAAGTCAAAAAGGCAGAAAGGAGCAAGAAACCCATCAAATTCCATCTCAAAAAACCGATCATAAAAACGTTTCTCTAATTCTCCATTAGTCCTTTTAGCACATTTGCATTCCAATTTTGAATTCTATTCTTTTTATTTCTAGTTTAGTTGTCAAGATGTTCAAGCTTTACAAAAGACAGCAAATCATGCCACAAATCTGCTTTCACCATCCAACTCGGCCCAAGACTTGACCCCATACTGCAATGTCAATCTTCCAGAATTGGTCTTCATTTGCAACTTGTTAGCATTTGATCCACTCCATGATTAGTTGTGATGGAATTCATGGTGCTCAACTATGGTGTCGCTATCAGGTACAATGCAATGGCACAAATTTAGGAGGTTGTGGAGAGGTTGGTGATATTATGCTGCTATAGGGTGTGCATGAAGGAGAAGAATTTCTGGGAAAGAGTTTTTGGTTTTTAAACTGGGGGATGCTGAGCATTTGGTGACACTTAAACATTTTGGTGACACTTAAACACATAAGCCAATGGATGTGCAGATAGTGCAGTTTGGTGCACTTGGGTTGAATATGACTTTTTAAATAAAAAATGCTCGGTAGCAAAAATAAAAAATAAATAAATAAATAATGAAGAAAACGGTAAATCAAAATAAGCATGGTCAATTAGAAATGCAAAATATAGTTTCTATACAGATAAATAAATTTAAAACATTACGAAGTTTTCGCTAGATAAAGTGATGCACTATATATTCCTCTTTATAGGTCAAGTTCTAATCATGGCCCAAGCCAATCACAACAGGGATTTGAAATTCTAATTCTCCTTTTAAGCTTTCTGGTAGTAGTAGAGAACTTCAAAAAGTAAATTGCTTTTGTAGGGTTATTTGGTAACTTTCTATTTTAATTCAATTAAAATATTTTAGGTCTGGGACGCTAAGGTTCAACATAAATAAACAACAGTGAAGCACAAATGGAAAAGGGAAAACCACACAAGCTAGCAAACAAATAAAGGGGAAAAGCAAAAGAACCATCAAAATGCTACTCCCTACAAAATATATCTACACATTCAAGAAAGGAATCAAAAAACTCCAGCTGCAAAGGGTCAAACTTAACCACACATATCCCCACAAGAACAAGTATACCTGAAATCCACTAAGAAGAGTTTCCATCTGTGACAAGATGCTGTCACAATCACGAATTTGATCATGAAGAGACACTAGATTATCACTTTCTTTTATGTAATCCTGCATAGTTGGAATAGTAGCAAATCTAATTATCACAGCAGTCAGGAACAATTGAAATCAAGCACATATGGCATAGATAAAAGCAAACAGATAAAGGATAGTTGAAACCATTAGCTTGACTGCCATTTGTCTGAACAGTATGATAAGCAACTCGTAAGTAAGAACAAAGTTGCTCCACATACAATTTTTTTTTTTTTTTTAATGCAAAAATGTGGAGTATGTGATTAACAAAGCATTCAACCATTTTATGCTAAAAGCACTTGGTAAATTTATAAAAAACGTAAGACCACATCAAGTGAAGAAGAAGAAGAACAGAACACTTCACAAGTGTAAAAATCAGATAGAACGTGCACTAAATAAGTGTGGCTTAAGAAGAGAAAATGCTCCAGACCTGAATCGAGTCTAATTCAACTTGTCGTAAATTGTTCTCAACCCCCTTTGTGTAGTCTCTTAATGTTGTGCCTTTTGATAGTATGTTTGCAACTACCTACATCAAAATGTGGACAAGAAAAAGATCTAAATCAAGATTCAGAGACCAATAGATGACAGATAGGTGAAAAATATACACTCAAAATACACTTATGTCAAAAATAAAATAAAGTGATGCAGCACAACTAAGAAGAGTCCTGTGAACCAAAGAAATTATGGCTTAAAGATAAGTACAGATTTGATTATTTTCACAATATCAAAGGAAACTGTATGCAAACAAAATATATTAGTAGGCTCACACTAGCAGGATCAAGACCTCACATTTAGCAAGAAAGCCTCATCTTTCCAAAGTTATAGTTGCATCCCATAACTCAAGAAGCACAAATGTTGAGATTTTGTTACTAGAAAACTTAATAAAATAAAGCATTACAAGCATTAGGTATGCATAAACTCAAAAATAGTAGTAAACACTTAAGTGACCGGCCTCACAATACATATAAGATTTGCACTAAAACAAAAACTATTTTATTTGACTACTGGACCTTTTTTTAGGAAAATTACCGGACTAATTAAGATTCCGACAAAACCTAAAACATAAATTAACTAAATCTAAGACTTAAAAAGTTATAACTCAACCCATCTCAACAAAATTATTAAATTACTGAAATACCCTCTGTTTATAGAACAATCAAAGCAGTTGTGCTATAAACAGCAACTTGCCAAAATCATTAATCTAATTCCCATAAGAAGCTTCCTTAATCAGAAAAAACTCAAGATTGAATTTTGAATTGCCTTAGTGACAAAATGTAAATGTAAGCCACACTTGACACTAACAAAAAAGAACCACTATAAATCTACAATGTTTCAATTCAACACACAAAAAATATTGCACCTAGAACAGATTTAGCATACACAGGCAAGGGGTTCAAAATCAAAAAGCTATCCTTTATCGAGGAAGGAACAATACTAGTTACACTGAAAATCTGAATTCACTTATGATAATCAAAAATCAAAAATGAAGAAACTTACATCATCATTTTTACATTCTTGCAATTCTTGCTCAAGCCCTTCCAATGAGATTTCATCACTACCAACAACCAAAAAAATCAACCACCAAAATAATAAAAGGCATACAGAGACACATTTGTCTCTTTTTGCCAGTGTTATAGCAAATCTTACCTGCTGGCATCCTCTTCAACAGTTAAGTCTCCAACAAAAGCTCCTAAATCAAACACATTTCTTGGTGTATAATCCATGGCAACATAAGATTGACCCCTGAATAATAAAATAATTTTTTTTAAAAAAAAATAGATAGTTGGGGTTTAACAGAGCAGAGAAAATATATTAAACAGATTAAAAGAAAGAATAGAAGCAATTAGAATCGGCACGAAATAAATCTACCCAATCAACCGAAATTCAAAACAATCGATTACAGAAATGGCAACAACAAATCATGTGATATCTGGTTAAAAACACAAAAAGTAAACCTGAAATCTGAACAGACAAATTTGCGACTTGAATCAGTTTTCTGGAGAGAATTGAATGAATGAATGAAAAATGCAGGTTAGAGATCAGGGCTTCATCAAGATAAAAAAAAAGAGTTGGCTCGTTAGTCAGAACTGTAGACATGTTTCCTGCTGTCTGGACCGGTTCGGACCATGCACATCTTTTCAAATTTAAGCCCGATCCGGCCCGGATAATCGGGCTCAACCTCTGCTAGGTCCGGATTCAATTTGAATGTACATTTCAGGCTAGCAATTCTTACACCTCCGTTAGTCTCATTTGATTTTTTTTATATAGAAATATAGTTTAAGGCTTTGTTTTGGTTAACAGATTGTGAAAATTTATAAATTTTAAAAATTCTACTATTTAGATTGATTATAAAATCAATTAATTATTAAGAACAATTCTAGAATAAAAAAAATATTACAATCTCCCATTCACAATCTTTTGGGTTGTCAAACAATGGATTTAGTTTAAATTTATGAATTTTGTAAAATCTCTCATTTAAAATATTTCATGCCAAACGAAATCTAAAATCTTTGTTTTACTTATTATTACTATATTAGTTTTTTATGAATTTCATTCTTATTTTATTCTTCAGCTCCTTTCATATTCCTTTCTTATATTTAATGCAATTGTTGATAAAAATATATATTAAATGAGATTATAGTAGTAAACTTTTTATTTGATTTCATTTTCAATAAGAAAAGTGAGCTATAATTTAAAACTCTCAAAATAAAAATATGAGATTATTAAAATGGGACAGAGGAAATGTAATTTTTTTTAAAATTAAGATGCCATATTAAAGAAAAAATGGAAAATTTTAAAAATGGCATATTGAAATTAAAAAAAAAAAAAGAAAAATCAGCAAATTAAATACAAAAGGGAGGAAAGGTAAAGCTTATACTAACTAAATAGAGAAGGAAGAAGAAGAAATTTGTGAGTTGAATAGAGATCTAACAAATAGACCAAGGACAGAAGAAGAACTAACTAAAAGAGAGACTGTGTGACGGTGGCTGATTATACCAGCAAGATGAAGAATTGGACCAAGCAAGCTATTAAGGCAACTACCAAAGTGTCACATTCTAAATTCAGAGACATGACGGTTCTAGAATATGGAAAGACATAAGATCACCTACGCCTATAGAACCCACTCATGAACATACAATCATTGCCTAGGATCGTACCAAACCCATACGCTAACTTAATAAAACCTTCTTGTAAAGGAAAAACCTTAAAATTTGCAGAAGTTAAAAATATACTTTAATACAGTTTATCATAAAATAATAATAAGACTCCAAGTATATTCTTCAACATAATATTCTAAAATAAAGATCCCATAATAATTCCTAGAGCATCTAGGAACTCATCGTAGCATGGTATTATTAAAGACTTGGACAAGAAATCCTCCAAGCGAAGTAGAATGCTTGAACCATCACCTTGCCTACTCACCTAGAACCACACAAAGAAAAGGGATGAGATAGATGATCTCAATAAGTAAACAATATGGCACATACGATAACATATATCCCTTTTTAAAAAGGAAACCCATAACTTATAAAACATAGTTTATGTTTTACAATCCATGAATCAAAGTTTGCAATTAAGCAAGTTTTTCAATTTAGCAAGTTTGCAAAAATCACACTTATAACACATAAAGAGTGAAGGTTGTTGCTTTATCACTCGAACACATAAAGGAGATATGGCATTGAACCAAATTCCAACTCTTATCACATAGAAGGCGTGAAGCTGATCAGACTCCATGGTTAGAACCGCCCCTTTCTAGCTGAGGTGGCTACACTACCCTTATCCATCAGGTTAAGATCATGTGCACGGGTTCCGATGATTACCCGCATTGGCATGAGGACTTCTGCGTAAAGGATTGAAGGTACCATAGCTAGAGTTAATGGTAATCACATATAACAATAACATTTAAGGCAACATTAACATGTATCACAATAATAATAGTAGTTTAACTTTTGAACAAAAGATATAAGAATAGTGTAGTTTCAGAAAGAATATAAGTTAGGGCAATAATCACAAAAGAATTATCATTATAAAATCAAAAATGGTTTTTAGACCAATTGTCCTTTGGCAACCCAAGCTTAACAAAGAAATCATAGAGTTTCATTTTATAATAGAAAGAACTTAGATTTCAAGAATATCAAAGGTACACATCATGATAGCTCATACTTGTAACAATATGATAATGTTTACTTACCTTGTGGTTCTTTCGCTCCTAGTACACGTATCTCTTTTTGAATCTCTAAGACTCCTCAAGCTCTAACATGATATTTAATTCAATGTTTAATATTTATTTAATCATGATGCTATCCTATCCCATAACTACCCCATGCATATATAACATTCACATATACTTAGAATTGCATATATAAGTGCACTTCATCACTGTCACATAACATGTTGACTTTAAAAGTCTTGTACACTTAGCCTTTACAGGCCCATATGAAAATACATTATAATTCATATCAATACCTTTCTAAGGTCAACACAATATCATTATCTTAATATCAATTCACTTTAATAATCATCTTAGTACAATTAACACTTCCATATATGTCAACTTAACAAATAACTTTTCAAGTGTCATGCTTTTCTCTTACGACCAATACATTCAATCAATCTCTTCATCAATTCAAGATCATTAATTCATTATCAAGTCATCATACAACCTACTTCCATATTATCCAATCACATTCACATATTAATCACAATATAAGGTTAAGATACCTTAAGTATACCAAATTATCTCTATTCTTGTCTAGAGTCATTCCTTCAACCAACATGCAATTTAACCATTTATCATTCATACATACATGTCAATAATCATCAAAATATATTACATGAAAACTATAGAAATTGGGATAAGAATTCTAATGTAGGCCGAATGCCCTTTAAAAAGAAAACTGAATTTTCTTACTTCTCGCACTTTCCGTCTATTACAGTAATATGTTGAAATATAGTTTGAACCAAGATTTTTCATGTAATCAAAACAAATATCATTTTAGAACATAAAGATATAGGAATCAGCACATATATAAATCCATATGCATGAAAATTTCTAACTTTAGGTTTTAGGATGAAAAACCATAAGTTTCCTTGGTTTTTGTACTTTTCAGTAATTACAACAATATATAAACATGTGATTCAAACCATTATTTTCCATTCAATCACAACAATTATCAGTTTACAACACTAATACACACCAATCAACAGCCATGGACAATTCTCATTCATGAAAATTCCAAGTTTAGGGTTTAGAGTGAAAATTATGAGTTTTATAACTTTTTGGTGTTTTCCGATCATTACAGTAATATGTAAACATATGATTTAAATCATTATTTTTCATTCAAACAAAACAAATACCAGTTTAGGATTCCGTCATGCACAAATTGGCTGCCATATGTATATATAATTATATAATTTTTCAACTTTTAAGTTCTAGAACGAAAACCTTAAATTTCCTTATTTTCTAAAATTTTTTTGTCATTACAGTAATATGCAAAAATATGATTTAATTCAATATTTTTCATCTAAACACATCAAAAATATGCAGGAATTGCCCCCCTTGTAGTGTTTATATATGAAATTTTTAATTTTGAGTTGTAGGATTCACCTTTGGAAAAATCGCGTAGAGAGGTTGGTGATTTCGATAGAGAAATTAATTTCTCTTTCAGGAATTCACCCAAACTGAATTAAATATGTAGAAATCAGTAAATACTCTACTCAATTCAAAATAATTTTTTTATAATTTATTTCATAGAAATCAGATAAAAAATTAAAAGAAAAGAAAAACTTACAAATACGGTCAAGAAATCGCAAAGTTGAAATTGTTTTTGAGAATTTCGGTGAAAAGAATTATTTTGGAAGAATTTTTTTGTCAAAATACTAAAATAACAAAGTGTGGCTACTGTAATTCTAGGGCTGGCTGCATTTCTTGAATTTATATGTAAGGTTTTGGGCAATTTCCAAGATTACCCTTAATGAGCTAGGTAATGAGTGTTTTTGTATAGTAAGCTTTTGGGTATTTGGGTTTTTAAATTAATTTTGGGGCTGATTATAGGTAATTAAAATAAAAATATTTTTCTTACCATTTCCATTAAAATTTCCCCTAAAATATTTATTTAAAAATATTTTAAAATACTTATAAAATTATTTTATACTTAAAAATCGTTTTTTTGCATGAAAATTCATTTTATGTAAAATAAATTATTTTATGCTAATGCACTTCATATAAATTATCTATTTCATAATAATAACTCATATTATGCATATTAGAATTAATCTAACATGTCACATACTCATCAATCTCATAACACATAAATTTTCATAAAAGCACACACTTAGTCTTAAATAGTTCTAAGTCAAACAAATTGGTCATGAAAACTCCTAGGGTGGGTATGGGTTGTTACACAAAGCCTTAAGCTAAAGCATTGGATATAATTTTGTATTAAACTTGGTCTTAAAGGCTTTTTGTCCAATAATGCCAATTCTTCATAACATCCTCTTACCAATGTCTATTGCATATTTGTACTTGATCAAATGGGTAAGTAGCTCCAAAAAGGTCACATTCTAATATGGAAGAAACTAGGGCTCTTGATTAGGAACTTGTGACCCATCAACAGACCACATGAATCACCTCAATGAACCAAGGATTAACCATGACCAACATTCATCCGTTTGCCCGCATTCTTAACTCTCGAAAATATAAGATGCAGTTCCTCCACTAGATGGGCTGGTAAAATGCCTACTTTGTAAGGACTTGCTCCCTAAGTTAATCTCCTATAAATATCTCAAGGCATTCTAGAAGGTGGGTTACGCATCCTAAATAAAGACTAGGAATCATAGGACGAGTAGAAAGAAAATTATTCCCCTACTCCTTTGACAGTGTACTTTTTACTAGGAGGTATGATGGGGTAGCAAGCAAGACACAACAGCACAACACACACACCAACAAAGTTCCAATGCACACAAAACAAAAGAAAACAATATCTGAAAATTAACTAACTTAACATAAATTAAATTAAGCCTAATTTTCTTTATTGAACATCAAACACGAAGTTTAGAAAGCAAAAACTAAAGAATTTAAACTAATCTAATGCAATGAAATTGGTTTTGATTTTATTTCAAGCACATAATTTAAACTAAACTAATCTAAAAATTACTCTAAACTAAAGCTAACTGAATACTAAGCGAAAGTTTGAAATTGGATTTATTTTACAAAAAATTATATTTTTTTTAATTTTATGAAATAACTAAAAGAAAATTTAACTACTTACTTGCAGAGACTTTGTCAGAATAAGCTCAATGAGAAATTGAAGATGAATGGGCTGTGCACTTAATCTCTCTGGTGAAAACACAAGTCTGCAACACAAACCTACACAACAAAGAACGATAAAAAACAGCTACAAAATGGTGCAACAGCTGCAAGAATTGGCTGGAAGCAACGACCGGAATGGTGAGTTGCTCTTGCCAATGGTGCTACTGGAAGAATAATGGTGCTGCTTGAAGAACGATGATGTTAGTTTATGGTGTGTCGTGGGTGGCAAAAATTGGCTGGTCACGTGGTGATGGAACGGCAGATGGCTAGGCAAGTCGATGATGGAGATCTTGGCAGAAATAACACCAGATTGGATGGTTGGTGGAGGTTTATATTGATCGGTAGTGAGCTGCTATGCAAGCAATTGCAGTACCTGCAAATTAGAGAGAAAATCGATCGGGAAAAAGAGAAACCCAAACTTGATCTAAGCAAGAGAACTTTAAGGCCTTCTAAATGAAACGCGACTTTTTTCTTTCTTTTTTTTAAAAATACTGAAAAAAACAGGTTTTTAAATTTTTTTTGGCCAAATAAACACTGGTTTTTAAAATGAATACACCCAAATCCAAAACACTTCTTTATGTGATGAAAAAACGTGTTTCTTTTTTCTTTTTTGGTAGAAACAACTAGGCAAAAAGCCTAACGACAAGAAAAGCCTCAAAGGTGATACCTAAAGCATCACTAAGCAAAAGAAGAGAGACCCTTAGAGAGTTGATACATGATTTTCATCCCTATATCTTCATTAAAGGTTTAACCTGCTAACCAATTTGCACATTGATTAGCTTTTCTAAATATATGATTCAGATTCATTTGCCACTCTCTATTCAGCAGCTCCTGAATGGCATAGACAAGGTTGCAACCCACTAATTCCTCCCTATTAATGTTAGAAAGCTTCTCCAATGTAGCTTTTGAATTCATCTCTACTTGAACTCTTCTAAAACCTATGAACTAAGCCAACTTTAAACTAGTAAGCACGGCCCACAGCTCAGCTTCAAAAGCTGAACAATCTTTAATCCATTGAGAGAAGCCTACAATCCAATGCCCTTCACAATCCTACAATAGGCCACTAGCAACTGAATTACTTACTCTTATCCTACCATCTGAATTCAATTTCACCCACTCCAAAGGAGGAGGATGCCAATCAACCATTCTAATATTGTTTAACCCAAAACTAAACCCTCTATTACTGCCATTATCAACTAAGCTTTGAGAAACAATATTATAGCCATTCAAAATCATTTGGGTGGGATTTTTAGAGCACCCATCCTCACCCTTAAAAATGAAGTTATTTCTCCATTGCCATAAACACCATATAGTCATCCCAAACAACAAGCTTTAATCAACATCTTTAAGAGCACCATAATTAGAATTAGAAAGATAGGAACTAAGCCAAACCTGAATATCCATTGAAAAAAAGGTGTCCCACCATTTAACCTCTTCTCTAAACCTCCATATCAAGCTCACAATCCCTTATTGCATGAATTGTATCCTCTTTCATTACATGGCATCTTGCACAAACACCAGAAGGTATAATATTTCTCTTAGCACACAAGCAAGTAGATGCAAGACGATTATGGACCAGTAACTATAACGTGGTTTTAACTTTTTGAGGCCCTTGCCAGTTGCAAATCTTGTCCCAAACTCTATTATTTGTAACTATTGAGTCTTTGGTAATTAGATTAAAAGCAAACTTGGTAATGAATGTGCCACTTTTGGAAAAATTCCAATTGACACGGTTAGGTCCAAAAATGATACACGGAGGGCATATAGCAGCAATTTTCAAGCATAAGGCATTGGGAATGAATTCTTAAAGTGAGTGCCAATTTCACTGATTATCAAGTACAAAATCCTTGACTGTCTTCTTTCTGAGGACTATAGGAACCTTAAGAATGGCCTTATCAGTAATAGGACCAGTTCCTTCTATCCAATTATCTTCCCAAAATCATTTGCAACTACCATCACCAATAGACCAAGAGGTACCACGCACGACCTACTCCCAAACTGCACAAATGCCTTTCCAAGTAGAACAACAACTACCTATGGCTTTTAATTTTTTCTCTTGTGGTTGCTCATTTTTTAAATATTTTCCTTATAAAATCTGAACCCAAAGGCAATCTAGCTTAAAAATAAGCCCCCAACCCAATTTCATCAAGAGTGAGTCATTAGTCGGTCTAGCCTGGCAAAGCCCAAGGCCTTCGTCCACTTTTGGTTTGCAAACTTGCCTCAAATCGACAAAATGAAGCTTCTTCTTATTGTTTGTGCCTTCCCAAATGAAATGGCAAGCTAGCTTATCAATCTCATCACATATGGTAGTTGATAGTTTTGCTATTTGCATATCATATGTAGGAAAGGCTTGAAGAACTGAATGTGCTAAGGTAATCTGACCTGCAAAGGATGAGTGCTGCTTTCCAACCACTAAATCTGATGCTTACTTTATCAACTACATTAACATAAGTATTTTTAGATTTATGGTTATGAATCAAAGGCATTCCAAGGTACCTTCTAAGATTATTAGTTACCATAAACTCGAATCTTAAATTGATATTGCTTTTAAGATCAACTAGCACATTTTTAGAGAAGAAAATTCTAGTTTTTGCTTTATTCACCTTTAACATGGAAGCAATACAAAACTTGTTAAGAACATCTTGAATAAATTGTTCGTAATCCAAAGAAGCCTCGACAAATAAAAAGAGATCATCAGCAAACAAATAAATGAGATAGAGTAGGAGAATGCTTGCTTAGTTTGATAGGCTGCCAAGCTTTAATAGAAGTGGCTTCTTGAATGCATTGAGAGAATCTTTCCATACACAGGACAAAAATATATATAGAGAGAGGGTCACCCTGATGAACTCCTCTAAAAGGCACAAACCTTCTGTTTTCTTCCCATTCGATAGAACATTCATCTAAGTCGCAGTGATACAACTTATAATATGGTCCACCAATATAGCTGGAAATCCAAAAACTTGAAGTGTATCTCAAATAAAACTCCAACTCCGATGATCATACGCCTTTTCCAAATCCACTTTAATCATCATCCACCCTTTCCTTCCTTTTTTCAATTTTATAGAGTGGACAACCTTTTGGGCAATAACGATGTTATCTGAAATATTTTGACCGAAAATAAAACTACTTTGAGTGAGATTAATCAATTTTGTCATTAAAGATCAGCACTTTTTAGCCATAAGCTTTGTTATGACCTTATATGCCATGTTACAAACGCTAATAAGTCTCATGTGCATCAAATTCTTTAGCTTTTCTGGCTTAGGAATAAGAACAATTAAAGTCTCATTGACATCATTTGGAAGCTCACTTGTAGCCCAAAATTCCTTTACCATTTTGGCCAGTGAAGGACCCACGATATCCCATTGACTTTGGTAGAATATAGGTTGCAACCTATTAGGACCAGGAGCCTTGTATGCCCCTATATCAAACACTGAACTTTTTTACTTCCTCAGCAGAAATACTAAACAACAAATTCTGAGCTTCCTCTTAAGATAATTTATTTGAGCAGTCCTATAACTGAGAGTGCTGAGTAATAAAGTTATCTTCTATATAGAGATTTCTATAAAATTCAGTAGCCATGTTTTTTAGAACTTCTGGATCATCTACCCACTCATTTACTTGATTCTTCAGAGCCTCAATTCTATTTTTCTTCCTCTTAATGACTATTGGAAGTACCTAGTATATTTGTCACCTCATTTAATCCAATTAGTTCTTTATTACTAATACCAAATAATCTCCTCTTAAATTAGGGTCTGCTTATACTCTTATTGAAGTTGATTCCTTTTCTCCTTAAGGTTAGTAGACCTACAAAATTGAAGAATGCCATCAAGGTTCTCAATCTCCTTGAAAATTCTCCCTTTTTTTTATTAAAAATGTTACCAAACAAGTTTTTGTTCCACTCCCACACTTTCTGAGTGAAATTAAAACTTTTAAATCCTAACTCAAATCCCCATCCTAATTATCTTTCACGAATTGATTGAACTCTAGGTGAGTAAGCCATGCTTCCTGGAAATGAAAATGACATTTGTCCCCTGGGGGAGGTTCAACTCCGTACATTTTGAGAAGAATAACCCTATGGTCTGACTTAATGAAAGGTAAATACTTCATTATAGCTTCTTGAAATTGAATATGCCAATTCACATTATAGATCATTTGATCTAACCCTTCTTTCAAAAGACCTCTCTCCTAGCTGAACTTAGGCTTAGTGAAACCCATATCAAGAAGTGAGCAAGCAATCCTCTAAAATATTTTTAAGTTCTTTGCATTTGGAATTATTGACCAAGACACCAACAATTTTCTTATCTGTTGATAAATACATATTAAAATCCCCTGCAACCATCTACAGTTCATTAATGTCCTTAGTCAAATCTTGAAGAACTGACCAAAGCTGCTTCCTAATACTTAGAATGGGGCTTTCATACACTGTAGAATGCAAACCACAATCCACCTCAAATTTCTATATGAAATGAATCACTTGATGGTGAGAGAAGAGGATGTCAATTTCAACTTAAGCCATATTCCACAATAGCCAAATGCCACTAGAGAAACCCTGAGCTTTCTCACCATACCAGTTTGTAAAACCCAATTTTTTACAAACCACATTAGCTTTGTGACCACTAATCCTAGCTTCAGTAAAGACACAGATAGTAGGTTTATGTCTATAAATAAAATCTTTAGCAATAGCAAGAAATAACTTGCTACCTACCCTTTGATAATTTGAAAAAATGAGAGACATAGAAAATGAAAAAAAGGGAGGGAAGTAAACCCAAGTCAATGGCTGAACTAGCAACAATCATTGAGATTTAATCACCAAGGCAACTCATATTGCATTTTGCACCTGTATCATCCTTATCCAAAACATATTCTTTAATCGCCAAACAGTTGGGATCAGGATTAAAGCAATGGAACTTATCATTCAGTCGAGTTCTTTTAGATGGGATTAAAGAACCAAAATTTTATTTTTGTTTATTAGGGGGTTTCTTCGCTATGAGATTGAAAGTGGGTTTTCTCAAACATCGACCATTGAAACTACTATTTTTAGTTAGGTCATGATGGGTTTCCTTGATTGTAAATGGGTTAGATGAACTTGGTTGATTAAAATTAAGTGTATTTGAGCTGGGTTGGGCTTGGAAGACAAATAGTTTGGAAATCTGTAATGTTTGGCTGTGAGGTTAGGCTATAAAAATAAGATTCTTGGACTTTTGAAAATGGGTTTGAATGGGCTTAGCACTAACTTTGTTCTTGCCTTTATTGGACCTGGACTTTGAAACCCCTTCATTAGTAGCCTTTTGTCCCATCTCCAAGTTAATAGTTGGAAAAATATTACTTACCATATTAGCAAGGAGAGAATTTTCATATTGGTGCGAATCTTGCTCCTCTAATTACTCTAGAGTAGAAAATCTCAAACTTCCACTATTATTGCCATGCATGATGGGATTAATTCCAGTATTTTTAGTGGATTGATTTGTTTTTCCTTTTTTGACTTACTATGCCCTATGACTAGAGTGTACAACCACGGTCCATAATCCTTTGTCTTCCCCTTTGTAATTCTAGTAATGTTTGCCCATCCCTTTGAGTCATGTTATCTCCTTGATGCTTCTTGAAAGGACAAAATAATTTATTATGGCCAACTCTCCCATAATCAAAATATAATTGAGGAATGCCCTCATATTCAATCCTTTGAGTACATCCATCCATAACAAAATGGGCTATAAGTGGTTTAGAAAGATCTAATTCAACTGCCACTGGTGCGAAATGCCCTCTCTGAATATCCTGAGTGTTCATATCAATCTTGATAGTCCTCCCTATTATATTCCCAATGCCTTCCAAGATGTCTAGATGATAATACTAAACTAGTAATCTTAGAAAATGGATCTAGGCTACTGCCTTAGATAAGGAAGTAGTTGACGCTCTGAAACATGGAGTCCAAGCTTAAATGAAAAGGTAATCACCAATAATAACCCAAGGGCCACTAAGGAGGGCATGAATAACTTCTTCCTTATTTTATAGTTTGACCAAATAGAAACATTTTCAAGATCAATGATCTGAGTATTATTGGAAAATTTCTACATATTCCATATTCTAGAACAAAAGGTACGATACCCAATTGATTTTCCCCATAGTTTCATAACAACCGCATTTTCCCAAGCTTTGGCTAGCTTTTCCTTGAAACTATCATATAATGCAATATCCCCTTCCTCAATTCTAGGAATCTCATGTGTATATTTCTTGTAAACCCTATCTATTAGTTTCTCCTTATATAAAAACTTGTTTTCTTCCACTATGTCTTTATTACTATCTTGCACTTACACAACATTCGTACTGAAATTATTGATGGATTAGTTGGTATCCATCATATCTTGTTGAGACTGTTCTAAGATTTGGCCATCAGGGAGAACTTTTTCTCTTGGCAGCTCCTCCATTTCCAAAAAATTAACTCCAAGAGATAAAAACCTCAATAACTTTGGAAACAAACATTTCTCTTGATGCGCAAATTTCACAAATTTCATTTTTGGAATAGCCAACTCCATACTTAATAACAAAAGCATTCTTCTAGCCGTGCCTTTGAGCTGCTATTAAACCTGAAATTCTCTAAGACATTAGCAAAAAAAATATCAAAAACTAACAAATTTAACAAAAACATTAATACTAAAGTTATTTAATTAAAATTTATTAAACAAAAATGACATAAAAATTATTAAAGTAAAAATAAAAATTAAGAAAAATAAATGAAAATTAAGAGCAATAAATTGGGTTTTCACCTAATAGCACTTCTTTAACGTCATTTAGCTGGATGTTCTTGACCCTTCTTCACAAATATTAGGGTTTATCAAGAAGAATGCTCTCTACCACCCTTACATCATAAATTCCTTCTAAGTATGGCTTAACCCTTTGGCCATTAACTTTAAAGGACTTTTTTGTTCTTAGGTCAAGCAACTTCCTCTCTTTTAACTCAAAAAGTTGCAACTTCCTCTCTTTGCCCACCTCATTAAGGTCAAAATTAAATGCTTTGATAGCTTAGTATGCCTTGTGCTCTAACTCTACAAGTAAATGGCATGCTTTACTAAACACAAGACTAAGGGCTCATACCTAGTGGAGTCTTATAAGCAGTACGATAAGCCTAGAGTGCATCATTTAACTTAGTAGCCCAATCTTTTCTTAAGGGTTGAATTGTCTTCTCCAGGATTCCCTTAATTTGCTTATTACTGGTTTCCACCTGCCCAGAAGTTTGGGGGTGATATGGAGTGGCGACTCTATGGTTAACGCCGAATTTCTTCATTAACTTCTCAAAAAGCTTGTTACAGAAGTGTCTTCCTCCATTATCGATTATAGCTTGGGGAATTCCACACCTACTAAAGATATATTCCTACATAAACTTGATCAACCCATTAGCATCACAAGTTAAAGTAGGTATAGCTTCTACCCACTTTGACGCAAAATCAACAGCCACCAAAATATATTCAAACCCAAAAGATTTAGAGAAAGGATCCATAAAGTCAATTCCCCATGCATCAAACATTTCAACTACTAAGTTATTAGTAAGAGGCATTTCATTCCTCTTACTAATGTTACCAGTCCTTTAACATCTATCACAATGCAAACAAAAATAATGTGTATCTTTGAACAAAGAGGGCCAAAATAAACCAAATTGAAGAACCTTAAATGCATCTTCTTTCCTCTAAAATGGCCTCTGCAATTAAGCTCATGATAAAAAGACAACACGCTTCTCTACTCTTCTTCTGGTATACATCTACAAATGACTTCATCTTTACAAATTTTGTACAAGTATGGGTCATCCCAGTAATAGTACCTACAATTATGAAGGAATCTCTTTTGTTCTTGGAATGATAGGTTAGTTCTCAAAATTAACTATACCTGCATACCATGGTACTTTTTTCAATTATAAACAAATGCTAATATGAAAAAGAATCAATTATTTCATCACTTAATATTATGTTAAAAAATTCCATCATTAAGAAGAGCCTAGATAAGTGATCAGCTACAACGTTCTCACTCCCCTTTTTATCTCTAATCTTAAATTTGAACTCTTGAAGCATCAAAACCCAATGAATAAGCCTTGGGTTAGCCTGTAGTTTATTCAACAAGTATCCCAAAGCTGCATGATCAGTATGAACAATAACTTTAGACCCTACAATGTATGATCTAAATTTATCTAATGCAAATACTATAGCTAAGAGTTTCTTCTCAGTAGTTATGTAATTTACTTGTGCGTCACTCAGAGTTAGACTAGCATAGTAAATCATAGGTAACAATTTATCAATTCTCTGCCCTAAAATTGCTCCTATAGCAAAATCAGAAGCATCATACATAATCTCAAAAGGCAAAGACTAGTTAGGTGTAACAACAATAAGTGCAGTGGTGAGTTTCTCTTTTAAAGTGTTAAAGGCATACAAACATTTTTCATTAAAATCAAATGGTGCATCTTTAGACAATAATTTACACAACAGTTAACTAGTTGTAGAAAAGTCCTTAATGAATCTTTTATAAAAGCATGCATATCCAAGAAAACTCTTAATGCCTTTAACATTAGTAGGGGGAGGTAATTTTTCAATCACATCAACTTTTCTTTATAAACTTCAATTCCCCTACTAGAAACAACATGCCCTAAAATGATGCCACTATTAACCATAAAATGAGTTTTCTCCCAACTAAATCAATTCATGCAAATAGTCATAAAATAAGGCTGCAAATACAAAAAAGTCATCCACCTCATTGAAGTCCTTTACCATATTTGAGAAAATGGATAGCATGTGCCTTTGGAAAGTTGCTGGAGCATTGCAAAGACCAAATGGCATCCTTTTGAAAGCAAACGTACCAAAAAGGCATGTGAAAGTAGTTTTTGCCTGGTCTTCTAGTGTAATTGCCACCTGATAACTCATCAAGAGAACTGTGGAATTGATGCCCAATAAGTTTATCAAGCATCTAATCAATGAAAGGAAGCAGGAAATGATCCTTCCTAGTTGCTGCATTTAGCTTCGTGTAGTCTATGCACATCCTCCATTTAGTAGTAGTCTTAGTAGGAGCTGGAAGCACTATATGAATTGGATTAACCCACTCACTATCCTAAACCAGATAGATTACTCCTTCATCTGAGAAGTTTTAAAACTTCCTTCTTCATAACCTCAAGCATATTAGGGTTCAAATGTCTTTGGGTTTCTCTCACTGGTTTAGCTCCCTCTTCTAAAATAATCCTATCTGTGCACATAAAAGGGCTAATCCCTTTAATATCACTTAGACCCCACCCAATAGCCTTTTTCAGTCTTCTTAGCTCACTACAAGTTCTCAAATAATTTATAAGAAATTATCACTAGATTCTTCTCTCCTTCCCCTAGAAAAACATAATTAAGGTGTTTGGGAAACCCCTTAAGTTTAAGTTCAGGTGATTACTCTCTAGGTTTCTCTTTAATCGAGTTCAACTCCAATGTCTCCCTACATACAATTTCCTCTTGAACACTCTCTATTGCATTTAAATTGCACAACATTCTTCCACATCTTCCCTAAAGATATTATCATGCTTCTCCAAAGTTAAAGCTAATTCTAACTAATCATCTCTTTGTGCCTGTAAGAAAACATCTTTTACAGCAAGATCAATACAATCAATAAATGAGCAATTTTCATACAATGCAGTAGAAAGAATGAGAGTTGTATAAAAAATGGAGAAGACTATAATCTTTTCTAACATAGTTATGGACAATTTCCCATTCTTTACATCAATCAAAGTGTTAGTGGTGGCCATGAGAAGTCTACTAAGGAGTATCGTGTGCTCTTTCCCTAGCTTGCACATTACCTACTTCTAACACAATAAAATCAACTAGAATAATAAGCTCACCTACCTTTTCAAGAATATCTTTGATAATCCTCTTAGGGCACTGAATTGTTCTATTAACTAACTACAAGTACATCCTAATAGGCTTAAGTTTCTATAAATCTAGTTGCTTAAAAATAGAATAAGGTATGAGATTAATCCCAACCCCAAGATCAAGCACACTTGAGGTCTCTTCACCATTACCCATTACTATTTTGAGAACAAAATTATCTAGATCATTCTATTTACCAATACCTTCTCATCATCCCCATATCTCTTTTTATTAGTATTGAGCTCCTTGAAAAACTTTATATATGCTGGCACATTCTTGATAACATCTAACAAAGGAAGGTTAATGTTAACTTTTGAGAACATTTTATATAAATCTAAAAATTGTTTGTCCTATTTTTCATTCTTAAGATGGCTTAGGTAGGGGATGTGAGGCTTGTAAGGATTGGTTACCTTGTGTAACCCTAGTATTCGGCCTACGTCCTACTCAATTTCCTTCTTTTTAGGCTTCTCTATCACTTCATCATCTCCTTGCTCACCTATAAAATCAGACACATTACCAGAAATAGAATTACATACATTATTATCTATTACCTTACCACTTTTAAGCATTATGATCACCTTAGACTGCTCAGGTTGACTAGGCAATTTTCCATTTTAGCTGCTCTACATCTAATTCGCTAACTGTCTAACCTGGGTTTCAACCCTCTTCATAGAAGCCTTTAAAGAATCCAGTCTTTGATTGCTTGCCTTATGGTTTTGAGCACTAACTTGGATAAAAGCATTCAAGCTCTCTTCTAATGATGGTTATTTTGGTTGATTAGAAGACTAACCCTAAAATTGATTTGATCTCTGATACAGCTAAAGCTGCTACTGAGGCTACTGAAACTGTTGTGGAGGTTGCTACTAACTGTTACTAGTCCAAGAGAAGTTAGAGTGATTCCTCCACCCTAGATTATAAGTGTTGGAAAATGGACCATTCTTTCCTCTAGGTTGGAATCCTTGCAAAGCATTTACTTGCTCCTCCTCACCCATAAAATTATCAGATAGAGCATTACAAATATTAGCTCAATGACTATATACACCATATATGCCACAAACCTCCTAAGTTGTTATATTATGAGTTCCCTTTAATGCCAATAACTTAAATTGCTTAGTTAACCCTACAATCTGCATAGTTAACTCCTGATTAGGATTGACCTCATAGATTCCCACTTTCCTTTCTCTTACACTCTTCTGTCAACATCTCAAACAACTCTTGAGTTTTTGCTACTATTTTCTCTCCTATAGCTCTAACAACAACATTATCAACTGTATTATGAGATTGTTGTGTCAATCCGTCATGGAAAAATTGATTTAGTAACTGGACAGGATAATGGTGATGGGGGCACTGTATCAATAACAGCTTGAATTGCTTTTAGGCCTCATGAAAAGGCTCTCATTCCATCTGACTGAAAGTGGCAATCTTGGTTCGAAGGTTTGCAATCTTTTGGTGGGAATAGAACTTCCACATGAACTTATTACATACCTACTCCCAAATATTCAAAGAATTAAGAGGTATAGTGATTAGCCATGCCTTTGCTTGATCCTTTAGAGTGTAGGGAAAACAACACATCCTCAATTGATCCTTAGTTAGGACTTGCAGTGGGAATGTGTGAGCAATAGAGTAGAACTCTTTCATGAAGTTGAGAGGATCTTCATTAGGCATTCCATAGAAGAAAGGCAGGTGGTTGAAGTGGATGGTCTTCAGCTCACAGTTTTGTGCTGCATCCCCCAACATGATGCAAGAATGTGCCAATTATAGGCCTAGCAACTCCTTCATTGTAGGTTGTCTATTTGTCATGTCTTCTTTTTTGTTCTTCTTCCTCTTCTGACCAAAATTCTATGTTTTCTTCTTCTTCTTCTTTTTCAAAAATGTCTTCCTCCTAGTAAAATTCTTCACTGTCTTCTAAACAATACTCAAATTTTGCCCTAGTCCTCTTATTCACTCAGTGGATATTATTAATGTAAGGTAGTAGTTTCCTCCATAAGATCTCTTACCCTGCATAAATCAAGAAAAACACTAAAGAAAATAATTAAAAGCAGATGTCCACTATAACAAAAGAAAAAGACAAACAAAAATTTTAATAAATTATTTTTTTAATTTTCTTAAATTCATAACACGCCAACAAAAATAAATAACAAAAATAATCATACTACGCCTTTAGCCTTCCTTGGTAACGATGTCAAAAATTTATTGTGCCTATAATTGTCCTAATAAATCTAGGCTCTAGTAATTACTCACAAGTGCACGAGGCTACTGCAGTAATGGGTAAGACACCTTAAGGTCATCTCTCAAGAAAGGCTGTGTAAGGGTTATGTGTGATTATGAAAAAATAAAATAAAAATGATAAAAACAAGTCTTAACACTCTAATCCAATTTGTTATGGTAAATATTGAAAATTAAATAATGAACAATCAAATTAAACTAAGCAAATAAATTCAAGTTCAAAAGTCAATTTAAGGCTCTAGGGGTCAGATTCATCCAATCAAACTCCTATGATGAGCTGAATGTTAGAATGGAGTATTTTGCCAAATTGAATAATTAACTAAACAAAACTAATAAAGGTTACTAGTCTAATAACTCTTGTATTCATAGATTATACGCTAACAAGAATTAATTAATCAATTACTCAATTCTTAATTAGGTAATACATTTCTAATTCATACCTAATCCTTAATTGAATTTAATTCTGGTATTGAATTTGTTTCTCAACCTTATTCTCTACCTAAGATTAATCAAAAGTTGGCCAGACAATTGATTTCTATAAAAAGCAATTCAATTAAGATATGCAAATTAATTAAACCTATAATTAGCCCATTCATAATAATTCAAAAGGAATCATCCTAACCTTAGACCAGAGAAATTTAGTTCATTATCAAATTCTCATTCATCAACTCAATTAGATAAATATTCTCAATCAACATCTTTATATTTAATCAAATAAGAACAATATCAATAATTTAATTGAAATAAAATTGAAAATAGAATGGAGAAACTCTACTGTTTAAGTTCTAGTTGCCAAAATTCTGAGTTATAATCTCCTTAGAGAAGTTGATTTCAAGCCGAATAATCTCTAGCTCCCAAAAATAATGATTGATCTAAAGATAAAAGCTAATCATACAAAAGAAAACCCTCATTTTGCTATGAGAAAATGTCCTTTTTTAGCCTTGATAAAACTCCCCTTTTTGTAATGCAAAACACCTCTGTTCAAGTTGAGATGAAAATACCCTTGTTCAATTTTAAAACACCTTTTTTCATGCTCCCTCTTTGTATAGTTCCATTGTGTCATCGTTTTGCATAAAAAATTTATAAGTTTTCCTAAACTTGGCATAAAAACACACTACAACATAATACTAACAAAATTATATTGAAATAGACATAAAAATAACCAAATTAACTAAAAACTAAATGATAAATCCTAATAAAATTATAACATAATATGACATAATAAGTGCTCATCCAGGCACATCACTTGGAAACTCTTTTTCTTTATTTTGTAGGTTTAAACAGTTCGACATAACCAGCTTGGGAGATTAGAACTCATCTTGCTCACATCATTTGGTGAGGTGAGCACGGACACAACCTTTTGGTTTTCAATTTAAGGTTTCTCCCATAATTACCATGGATCCAAACATCAATAACACCAACCTTGGCCTTGGCCTTAACTTATTTTTCCTACATCTGGACAATGAAGAAAACCAACAAGATAACCATCAAAACTTCCCCAGCAATCCTTAACTTGAACAAGCCTCTTATATACCTTGATAGCCAAGCCACTATGCAAACACTTTTCTCTGCCTTTATAAAATTTACCTAACAATTCAGGGAGTTAAAGCATGTCATAGTCCAACAATCCTAAACACATATCCCACTGACTCCTTAATCCCAAACTGATCCTTTAGCCACAGATAGAGGCAAGTAGGTTGTGATATCTAATGGACCCAAAGATTCTTCCTAGGGAAGACCTCCCTCTAGTTAAGATAAGATTGTTCTGGATACTGTAGAAGAATCTTAGTCTGAAGGGGAACCTGATGGAAACGATGACCTAGTGAAGTTGGAGTAGAAAATTTGTGAGATTATGGCAAAGATCAAATTGAGGGTGAATAAGATGGATTTTGCTATCAGAATAGACTCTCGCCTATATGATAGCATCCTTATGGCGAGCTACCTTTCAAAATTTAGGATTCCTACACACATGGAGTCCTATGGCGAAACCACTATTCTAAAAGCCATATCTATAAATACCAAACCATAATCAACACCTAGATGCATCAAGACCATGTTATGTGTAAACTTTTCCTAACCATACTAAAAGACCTAGCCCAAGGCTAGTACCAAACCTTACCCCCCAAAACCATCACTTCATGCCCTCAACTCTCTGTGCTATTTTAGACTAGATTTATAGCTTCCATCACACCTAAAAAAATCCTCACTGATATGCTTGCAATAGTTTAGAGAAAGGGGAAAAGTTTAAGAAAGTTGGTGGAACACTTCAACAATCCAGATAGAAGATTTGAACTAGGATAAACCTACATAGCTATGCTGAATGGAACCTTAAACCATGACTTGAGGAAAGAGCTCTTATCTAACCCCCCACAATCCATTTCAACTTTGACGTCAATAGTACAAATCCACATCTAAAAAGATGATGGGACAAGAGACTTTTACTAAAGATAGAAGAGGAAGGATAGAGGCTCATCTAAAGGTCAAAGAGATCGCTAGGGAAATCACCAAAATCAATTTTGGGGGTATAATGACAATGGAAACATAAGAGGATATAATCTAGACAGGAAAGATCAATAATTGACCCCTCTATCTACTTCCTAGTCCAATGTGTTATTGTGTATTAAGGATAATGGTGAGAGGGTTCAGTGGCCTAAGAAAAAGAGTAGTTTCTCAACAGGAAGGAGGGACAATAATAAATATTATTAGTTCTATAATGATAAGAGACATAACATAGATGATTGTTGGCACCTGAAAGAGGAGATAAAAAAGTTGATTCAGAAGGGATGGCTAGGGATTAGGTGATTTGTTCAGCAAGACAGAAACAGAGAACAACAAGGTTGATCTCATGAGAAGATTGAACCTCAAGAGTTCAAACAAAAGAAGCAAAGAAGAGAGATAACAAGAAAAATACTTATTACACTTAGGGGAGTTCTGGTTGTGATAGCTCCATCAAAAGAAAACTTATTGTGAGGGAAATGTACTCAATCAGCACATCCTGGGCTCTTGAAAAGAAGTTTGGTCTAGTTACATTCTTAGAAGAGGACAAGGGTAGTGTGATCTCTCTTCATAATGACTCTATGATCATTTCAGGATATCTAAATAGTTTTTCAGTGAGGAGAATATTTGTAGATGATGGGAGTGTAGTCAATATGATCGCTCTAGCTGTACCTAAAATGATAGGACTCCTAGAGAAGTTAAAGCTAGTGGCAACCTCCCTGGTAGGGTTAAGGGAAAAGGTTGTGCCTATGGAAGGATTAGTAATGTTAGATGTGGAACTCAGATATGGTGGCATAACTAAAGAGATTAAGGCTGAGTTTATGGTGGCAGATCTTCCTTTTGTTTACAATGCCATCATTAGATGATAGATTCTCTATGACACTTATGCAATGACCTATATAAAATACCTTACAATGGAGATCCCTACTCCTAGGAGAGTTATAGTAATTAAAGAGTGTCAAGAAATAGCTAGGAAGACATACTTCAATGCTCTAAAAAAGGGTCTTCCCCATTATACAAATTGAACAACCAGATGGCCTAGATTAGTGATAAGGCCAAACTTGGTGGTAGGATGGTGAAGATGGAAGTAGAAGTACAAAAGATAGCACATATCAGAACTCTATCTAGAATGGTTGGTGAATGTTATCCTAGTCAAGAAACCAAATGGCATGTTTAGAATATCTATGGATTTTACAGGTCTCAACAAAGCCTATCTAAAGATAATTAGCCCCTGCTGAGTATTATTCAATTAGTAGACTTGACTGTAGGGCATGAACTATACTCCTTTTTGGATGCAAAGATGGGCTACCATCAAATACAAATGCATAAATCTTATGAAGAGAACACATCATTAATGATCAATTAGTGGACCTACTATTATAAGATGATGCATTTTAGGCTGTAAAATGCAGGGGCGACCTATCAGAGGCTCATCAACCACATGTTTAAATATCATATCGACAAGAATATAGAGATTTATGTGGATGATATGATCATCAAAAGTAGGTGAGCTAAAGATCACCTAAAGACATTGAAGTGATATTGAAGATAATAAAGACCTATAATTTGAAATTAAACCCAAAGACATGCATGTTTGGTTTTCATATAGGAAAGTTCTTGGATACATGGTATCACAAAGGGGGATTGAGGCAAACCTTGATAAGATAGATGCAATTTTGAAAATGAACCCGCCCATTAATATATAGGAAGTTTAAAAATTAAATGAGCAGATCACTGCATTGGGTCAGTTCATTTCTTGTTCAGCTGAGAAGTGTTAGCCTTTCTTTAAAACCTTGAAAATTTTGAACTAATTCGAATGGAGAGATGAATGTCAAAAATCCTACCAAGAGTTGAAAGCATTATTGATTGTCCCTCCCCTTTTTAGTTGCTCAATTCAAAAGGAAGATCTGTACCCATATTTGTCTATAATTGTTGAAACCATAACAGCAATATTGGTAAGAGAAGAGTATGGAGAATAATAGCTGATATATTATGTCAATCGAGTTCTCCAAGATGCTGAATTATGATACCAATCCTTAAAAAACATGTTTTAGCTCTATTTAGTGGCCTCTTTGAAACTAATGCATTATCGTGAAACTCATTAGGTGATTGTCTGAACCGATCTACAGTTGAGAAAAATCTTATAGAAATTAGAAACCTCTGAGAGAGTAACTGAATGGGCAGTTTGGATTAGCAGTTTGTGTATCAATTATGAGCTGAGCTGAGCCATGAAAAGGGCAAATCCTGGCAGACGTTATAACCAAGATTACACTTATTGACTAAGAAATGCTTGAGTTTTAGAAAGAGGTTTAAGAGATGTTTATAGATGGAGCTATCAGTTTGAAAGGATCTAGCTTAAGAATAGTGCTGAAAGGTCCCCATAAAATAATCATCGAGTATGTGATGAAGTTGGAATTCCTAATCTCTAATAATGCAGCTGAGTATGAAGCATTATTAATAGGTCATTTGTTAGCTAGAGAGATTAAAATGGGACACTTGGTGATATGCAGTGACTCACAATTAGTTGTTAATTAAACTAATGACAACTATGCTATAAAAGAAGCATCACTAAAGAAATACACTGAGCTCACAAGCAAGCTCCCTTGGAAAAAGGCAGTTAGGAGATCAAACAAATTCCATTGACAAAAAAATGAAATGACTAATGAGATTGCCTAGTCAGTGGCTACATGTAAAATGGTGACCCTCAAGAACATCCCTATAGAAATAGAAGTCCCCTACAATCGAGACAATCCCTATGATGCTAATGGATTGGGAAGGTAGCTGGATGGAACCCATCATCTAATATCTTGTAGAAGGGGTGTTGCTAGAAAATGAGATAGAGGCTTAGCAAATAATTAAGAAAGTTAGAAAATATAGTTGGTATAAAGGAGATTTTACAAATGATCCAAGACTCAACTATGCATCCGAATCGAAGATGGAGACTATGTTTTAAACGAAATTCATGAAGGGATCTGTGGAGCCCATAAGGCAAGCTCTAGCCTCACTAAGAAAGCACTGTTACAAAGATATTACTGACTTACTTTAAAGAAGGATGCCAAGGAGCTGGTTCAATGATGTGTTTAATGCCAAGAGCATGCAACAGTTCCTAGGCTTTGCTCTAGGGAGATCGCTCCCATTGGGTATACCTGGCCTTTCCAATAATGGAAAATAGATATCTTAAGTCCATTCCCACCCTCAGTTCACTAAGTGAAGTTCCTTGTAGTTTCCATTTTCCTCTTTACAAAGTGGATTAAGGTTGATCCATTAGCAAAGATCACTCAAAAAATGTGACTAATTTTTCTTCAAGTCTATGATTCGCAGGTTCAGTATTTTGGATATAATAATTTTAGATAATGGCAAATAGTTCAACTCTGTAAAATTTAGATCTTTTTGTGGGGATATCTAGATTGACTTAAGGTTCACTTTGGTAGCTGATCCTCAACCTAATGGGCAAACAAAAGTGGCAAACCACATAATCCTATAGGGGTTGAAGAAAAGAAAGGCTATTATGAGCTCTATAATGTACTATAGAGTTACAAACCATTATAAGGGAATCTATAAGAGAAACTCCATTCTCACGTATGCCTCAAAAGCAATTGTACCTATAAATCAATTTAGCTAGCTTTAGAATCGAACAAGTTAGAGAGATCCATCAAGAGATGGAACTTAGACTTAACTTGGATCTACTATAAGAAAGAAGAGATTTTGCCTATGAAAGAGCAGCAGCCTACAAACAGAGAGCAGCTCAATACCATAATCATTGGGTTAAAGAGAGAATCTTCAAGGAGGGTGATTTGGTCCTCAAGAAAACATAAATTCTCAAAGGCAACATAAGAGTTGGTAAGTTACAACCTAACTAAAAAGGCCCTTATAAGATCACTGAAGTCAATAGACTTAGTACATATAAGTTAGCAAAATGCCATGGTAGAATTCTACTTTGAACATGGAATTTGGACAAGTTAATGGTCTATAATCAATGACAAATCAATCATCTTTAGATCATCTTTTCTATATTTTCATTTTTAGTTATTTTCAGTTTGTAATTTTTCATTTCTTAAAGGGCATGTATATAAATTGCCCATTATTAAACTTTATATGGTTCACCTTATTTATGTATTTCAATAAATTAATAATGAACCACCAAATTTGGGCCAGTGTTAGCTCTAGAGTTCTTCAATTTTGAGTGTTCCAATTCTTTATATACTTGTATTAGGAGCTTTGTTAACAATAATTTCCCAAAAGGAAGGTCATGACACGGAATAGGCGAGCTACTATTTGCCTGAGATTTCCTATGTATGTATATTATCTCTAATGAAAAAAAATTAATCTAAGGATAGGCGAGCTAAAGGTCTTGCCCTAGAATTTTTAGATAATATCTCCAATGGCAAAAACAAGTATAAAGAATAGGTGAATTGTAAAGTTCAACCAAGACTTCTTAAACATAATTTTAAATGGCGAAAATTTATCTAATGACTAGGTAAACTACACATCCATGCCAAGACTCCTTGGAAACATTTCTATAAAGTATGCTAGAGTAAGTGAATTGGAAGTTCACTTGAGACTCTTTAAAAGCAAATGACAAGTTTCCCCTGAGTTGCTAGGCCTTTCATGACTTACTACAAGGAATCTCAAGCAAACAAAAAGGAATAAGGGAACTAGAAGTTTGCCAAAGACTCCCTAAGCTCTAAGGGGTAGGTGAATTATAGCTCGTCCAAGACTCCCAATGATCCATTCTTTACAGATATCTTTAATATTATCACACATGATATGGTTTGCCCTACAAGTAAAATTAAAGATTGAAAATAATATGAAGTAAATGAACTAGTATACAATAGATCGCAATTGAAATAAAGTTTAGAAGTAGGAATAATAGGCAAAAAAGTAGAGATTGCAGAAGATAAGAAATATTCCATTCATTTAGTTAAAAAAAATTATTACTAAAATAGAAAGGTAGTTAAAGCCTACTCCATGGCATTATCCCTAGTTTCTACATTTATAACACCATAATTAGAAACTTATAAAGGAAGATCAACAATTGTTGGATGGTTAACCGTACCTAATTTATCATCAGAAGTATTCCCTATGAGAGGCAGAGAAGGAATGTCATCAATAAATTTCTTTTCATTGGGATAAATCTCCCCAACAAAATCGAAGTTAGGGTATTTGTTTTGAACCTTAGCCAACACTTACTTCTAGTGAGAGAGGAGCTTGTTGGCCATCATCTCCATATGTTTCCTTTTTGCCAACTTCTCCTTCTCTACTTCATCATCTAAGTAACGAACCTTTTATTGGCTCCCATTAAGTTCAAAGCCCAGAGAAGAGATTTGCCCTGGTAATTCAGCTCCCATATTATCATTTTTTGCCTTATCAGCCTCTAGAGCAACTTGGTGCTCTTCTTTGAGCTAGGCAGCTTTTATAACAACATCATTTTCCATCTTCTCCTTAAGGTGGCCCTACTTTTCCTTTAGATCATCCTTTTAGGACTCATCCACTAATAGAGCTCGAACAATATATTGGCAATATATAATAATTCATAAATGTGTTAGTAAATGAATAAAGAAAACAAGTAGACATTAGTAGATTAACCAAAGACCTCAAAAAGATAACCGTAAGCTATTCCTGCTAGTTCGACATTGGAGAGCTCGCTCATATGTTTGCCATTTGCAAAAAGATTAATTGCTTGCATAATGTCAATGGCAATAGTGGGATCGTAAGCTGAAGCTTCATTCCCATACTTTTGCTCCACTAACTTAATGAATTATGCCTGATGAAATCTCCTCCATGGTTAGATGAAGTCTATTTGTCGTTCGCTCGGTAAGATCTTCTAGTGCAAACCTCTTAAAAGTATCCTCAGTAGCTTTGGTCACTTGAGTATCACCTAGAATGATCTCCTTAGGAAAAGAAGCATTTGAGGTAGGACTTTGGATGATCGCTTGCCAGCTAAACCTTCCATTGCAGTCTTGGCCTTCAACTCTTTGGTCTTTTTATCCTTCTTCCCCTTCATCAATTAATCCATAGATTTCATCTCTGCAACCAAAAGATAGAAAGGTTAGCTAAAATGTCACATGAGGGGATTTATTAAGAAGATCAACATATGGTTAGTAATGACAAATGGGTTAATAGAAGCCTTAGTTTTGGATTTTTTTTTCTTCGGACCAAAGTCATCGTCGAAGAAATGATTATAGATCAGCTTTGAACTAGACATAGATTCTACTTTGATGAGGGTCATCACGATCTTTTCCTTCTCAAGGGTAAGATCTCTCAAATGGCTCAAAGGAGTTCTAGTTGGACAACCCAACCAGTTCTTAGAAAGATTGCCAAAATTTTTTTTTTCCAATTCTTGAGGGAAGAAGGCAGAGTAAAGATCTTCTTTTTCACTTTGGTTGAACCTTTTTCTCATAACTAAAGAATATAATTCCCTCACTACCTTACTAGAGATTTCAAACCCTTAGACCTACCTTAGTATCCTAAGCCTGACAAATGCTTTCCAAGAGTTCAGTTGAAGTTGACAAACTGGAATGTTATACTTCCTAAGAACAATGGTATATAGATTAGGCATAGAGAATTTAAGCCCAAACTCTAAATCCTCTAGATAAACCATCTTGCCCAAATTACCTAATTTTTGGTTAGCATAAGTCCTTGGTTTGGGCAACAGGATGCTGTAAGCATCGAGGATATCATATAAAGCCTTAATTTCCGCTAATTGGTTTGAATATAGCTCACAAGAGATTAGTGCCACCCCCTTCCTAGGTTCAGGCTCTTTGGGATGCTTAGGTTTAAGCACAAGGGGAGCTGGTTGACTTTTAGATCCCTTCACTTTAGCCACAATGGGCCTCTCATATCTCCCCAGCTGATCTATTCAACTCATATACATAAAAGGTTTCATTGGAAAAAGACCAAGAATACTCAGACACAGTGTCTTCACTATCTTAGTTATCTTAGGAGAGTTGGTTATTTTGGTTGTCCTTACAATCACTCATTTTTGGTGCATTAAACAAAAGAAAATAAGAGGAAAGAAAAGGAAGAGGTACTTATCACTGGGGTGATCAAAACTTAGATAGCTATGAATGGAATAATGGAATAAACCCTTCACAACTAATAAATCACCAACAAATGAATGATGGATAAAATAAACCAAATAAATTAAAGAAAAAGAAGAGAAAAGAAAGCAAAAGATATGGTAATGGCAGAAGGGGGGTAATGAAAAATTTGTAAAAAACTTAAGTATGCTTTGAGGGCCTTATTTATAAGGAAAGATAGTTGCCAAAGGGTCTCTAAAATCTTCCCTATTAGACACATTTTACTAAAGGAAAAGAGACTTTGAACTGCTGTCTTTTAAAATCTTGAATAAAGGAAAAATTGAAAAGTTCATGCTAGGAAGTGTTTTTTATGAGTACAAATCTCCCAAGTATATCTCCATGGGTGAACCCTCTAGAACTAAAGCTTGAGTCTAAATCTTTAACTCAGAACTTATGGGCGGACATATGATGCATGCCTACTTTTACTACCAACCCCCTAACGAGCTAGGAGCTCACCAAACAATTTATCATAGATGAGTAAGAGTTAGCCTATATACTGATCACCATAAGAACTTATGATCCACCCCAAGAGCAAATGGATTGCCTCAATGGACCAAGGATGATCTATGACTAAAGCTCGTCCATCCGCCCATATTATTTACTTTTAGATATATAGGAAGCAGTTGCGCCACTATGTGGGCTAGTAAAATGAGTACTTTCTAGGGACTTAGTCCCCAAGTTAATCTCCTATAAAAAACCCAAGGCATTCTAAAAGGTGGGTGATGCGTATTCTGCAAGTGTACATATCGTACAAGTAATAAAATGATGAGTAGAGTTATCATTCCACTGGGGATAAGGACAAATGCTAGCTTAAACGTTGACTGTTGTCTAGTTAATCAAAAGTTTAAGTAATGTTTAAATTAAGATAACTAAACTAGATTAAAAACTTTAATTAAGATAATAAAAAGAATTACAAGAGAAGAATTAATGGTAGAAGCTACCTAGGTATTTGAATCCTTCTAGACCCCATGTGTATTTCATGAATGGAAACTCAACTAAACCAAACATTATATTAAATTGGCATTCCACTAAGTTAGATTAAAATCTCTTTTGAGCAATTCAATCCCTAATTACTATGTATTATAAAAGAAATCTCTTATCAATTTATAATAAAATAGAAACAGCATTAAAGTCGAGGAATCATAAACCAAAGAATCTTGTAGGTATATCTCTAGTACCCCAATCAATTCTCAATCTTTATGAGTGATCAATTCTAGCTAAGCTTTCTCAAGTCAATTAGTAAGAAAACTGGTTCTAATTATCAAGCATGCAATTAACAATTAGAAATAACAAATATAAATCATAAAGATAAATCAATCCCAATGAATGATTTAAATGATTAAAAACCCATTCAATCCATACAAAGTAATCTAGGATTCATCAAATACCCATGTATGATAAATTTAGTTCATAATGAAAAAGTAACAAGAATAAAAGATAACAAATAAAGAAATCAAGCAATCCATAATGGATGATTGATAATCCAAATTCGGATCTTCAATCCTTAACTTGAAATGTGAAGGACTTTGATATTCACCTTCAATTTTAACTGCAAAACCTTAATTTTTCCTCAGAGAAACCACCTCCAATTGATAGATTTTAGATCCCCAAATTCTTGTGAAAAAATTTCTTATATACTCTGACAGAGTTGGTGCCATGCCTAACCCCACACCCGTGGCCTTGGGCATGGGAACGACCAGAAACACTTTTAGCTTGGCAAAATCAAATAGAAACTTTTTTTCTTGCCCCACAGGCACACCCACGCCTATGGCTTTGGGTGTGGGAATGAGGCCATTATGTGAAAACAGGCAGTAACCTTTCTCCTTGTCCCATGGGCACACCCATGCCTGTGGCCTTAGGTATGGCCTGAGCTCTACTTTGCTTCTGCCTCTTCAAAATGCTCTATCTTTTAACCAAACTCTATCATTCTTTTATATTAATGTCTCATTGCATGTTAAAGCACAAGGTTTCTGAAAAAGACTGAGAACAACACTAAAACTAATAAATCAAACTCAATTTTAAGCATAAATCATAATAAATGAGGGGATAAAATATAGGCATTCATATACTTATCAAATTCCCCTAAACTTGAGTGTTTGCTTGTCCTTAAGTAAATTGAAACAAGATAAAAAGAATGGAATAAAATCCCCCTACCTCAGACAATAAAAATCAAATGGTTTATATGGCAATTACTTGAAATCAACATAACTTTAAAACACGGTAGCCAAATGACAAACTTTACAACTTAAAGCTTGCAATCTAGAGTTACAAATGTGAGCAATAAATTCCAAAACAATAAGAGTTCATGCAAAGCAGTCTCTAATGATTTTTCTCCTAGATGTATGACTATCCCCTTGATGTTTCACTTTTCCCTCTTGAAATTTTTTTTTTCATTCAATTTGTTTTCATTTTTTTTCTTTGTATTTTCAAATAGCCTGACTTGTTTGAATCATCATTCTAGTCTTTTTACGCGAATGCAAACACTTATAGTGCCAGCCTCTAGTTACTCAACTAGAATCACACTTTCAAATGGCTACCAGTACTATTCATGATCTTAATCCTCTATTGTTTTAAAGGAGTCAAGAATAGCAGAATAGGTTTTAATTTTCAAAGCTCCTTTGCAATTTGCATTTGATTCTCTCTTTATTTCAAGGAAAAATAATCATACAACCTAGGATATTATATAATTCGACTACTTAAAACTAAAGTAGCAATGAAGCATTTTAGTGCTAAAAAATGTAACTAAAGTTTCAAACTTTAGGATTTGCAAAATTCTTCAATTCAAAATCCTAATACGGCTACCCAATCAATCAATCACAAGGCAATCATAATTACTTTATCAACTAAGGAGGAAAAATTTCATGCCATACTATTGTCTAATTTCAATTAGCTTGACCATTATAATCAATCAATCACAAGGCAATCAATAAAACCCCTCCCCTATACTTAAGCAACACATTGTCCCTAATTTGTTGGAAACAAATAAACAGAAAAAGAAATAAAAGAGAGAGAAAAAACTGCCCTGTCATTGCCATGATATACAAATTGTAGGAATGTTGTGTCAAAATCCATGCCATTGCAAATATTGCTACAAATCAAGAAGTGTGCTAGAAAAAAGAAAGAGAAAGGATCAAAGAAAATAATAACAGTCATCCAAAATAAAGCAATATAAAATAAAAAATGAAAATAAAAGCAATCCTAAATAATAGAGTGCAGTAATTTAGAAAATAAAATAGAAAGAAAAGGAAATAAGGATAATAAAAAGAAAAAGAAAGAGGAAACTAGTCCTCCATAACATCATCGGCACTGCCATCATCATCGTCATTGGAGACATCAACTAGAGGTGGAGATGGTGGTGGCTGCCTGGTAGGCTAGAAATCAGATCTCTGCCAGAACTCCATCTTAGAGTGCTCTAACCATTGAAGATGCTCGGCCTCATAATCAAACCGAGCCTACTGTTTTTGCATCATTTTCAGCATCTAGGTATACTTGGTGTGAAGATACTGTTGTTGGAGATTAAGACGACCCATTTTACTCTCCATGCGACATAGTTGCCACTCCATATTAGTCATCTTTTGATCGTCATCCTCGACAGCCCCACCAAAATGGCCCTAATCTTTGAATGGTAGGCTGGAAGAAAAAGGTACAAATACAGTGGTTGAAGGTCCCATTGGAGCAAAAGAGCTAGGGTATCAGCCTCTGATGGTAAAGGGGCAGTAGGCGCATCAGGTACTGGCACGAAGGTCTTTCGAGGATCCAATCAAATCAATATGGGCATTCCTAGATGCTTTGGCAAACCATCAAGCATCATAAGAGGAAGACCTTCAAAAATTCCTAAGCCCAGGGCCAATCGCATGATGTATATGCCCTCAAATAAAGCCCCTTTAGGGCCCTTCTTGGACTGCTCGAAAAAGAAATAAACGAAGGCATACGCAACATTGCACCATTAGTCATCTACCATACACATCAAAAAGAACAAGTCTTACCTAATCACTACACTGGTACTATCCTGACGAGCACAGATGGTGTAGGCCAATAGATTGTGCACCACCTGGAGAATAAAGGATTGAAAATTAAAAGCCTTGGACACTGCTGGATCAAACTCTATGGCCCATGGGGCAAGTCGCTGCTAGATTGTCTTGGGTACCTCATTATTGGCAAAGTTAACCTCAGATCCCTTGTAAACATTAGTAGTAAGCTCTGATTGTTGATATAAGCCCATAGCTACAGCCAAGTCATTGATACTTAAGTGAAAATCCTTCAAAATCAATCGGAATTGAAGTGATGGCTTGTTCACCCTGATTATTTTCTTGTCAAATTAAAGGGAGAAATAAAACTTGAGAGTCAACTCTTGGTACACTGGTTCATTTATTGCAAATAATTGCTTCCATCCCGGTTGATTGACCATGGCCGGAAGACTCTTTGATAAGCCAGCACTCTCCATAGTCCCCCAATCAACTGTTCAAGCTGGCTCAAAATCCTTGTTGGCCAACTGCTCAAATTTGGCGCACGACTCCTTATCAGCAAATTGAATGCAAGGGTGATTGCTGATGAATATGATGTTCGGTGTTGTTACTAGTGGTAGGTGGCGAGAACTACTCTCACCTCGTGCTCGCTTGGTTGGTAGCTTCACTGGTCTTTTGAAAGGTGTGGCTTTCTTTGATCCCATGCCTGCAAAATAATTAAAACACCCACCCAAACAACAGAACCATAGCATACAGGAGGTTAGTCTAACAATAATTAGATCAAAGCAGCCTTAATATCACCATACTCACAAAACAAATTGTTTGGCTTATTGCAGCAACAATATGCACCAAATCAAAACCATTATAATTCATAATCCTCAATCCACACTAATCTAACACTTCTCAAATAACCATGAAATCAATTAACTCCACACACTTAGGATATAACAATGTTTCAATCATGATATTGGAAGAATCTCAATATAAAAATCAAAAGAAATGCATAGTGGTTAAATCAAACACAATGACATCAAGAACAAAATTAAGGAGATCTCTTTAAAAATGCCAATTAAACCCTAAATCATGCATTTTGGACATAGTCCACGCAAGAATTATGATTAAAACCCAAAGTATTCAATTTTGCACATCCTAAATCACATAAAATTCGAAATAAATACAAGAAGAGAATGAATAAGACAAACCTAGAAGTGTATGTGCAGAAATTTTGAATTGTGGTGTGTGCAAATGCAAAATTTGTGTAAATCCTCTTCTTGAAGCTTAGAATGGACTTTGTGAGTGTGTGGGTAAGTGGATTTGGCATGTTAGGGTTTAGAGAGAGAGAAGATGGAGAGAAAATTGAGAAAGTTGTGAGAGATAAAAGGGACAAATGGGCATGGCTGCCTATTTATTCAAGCTGTGGCCATGCCTAAAGCCACGAGCATGCCTTTGGGCATGGCCATGAATTTTTTTTTTTCAAATTGAAATTTAAGTTTTTAATTTTTTTTAACTCACCTCATCCCATTCCCATGGCTCTGGGCATGAGTTAGGGCATGGGACCATTCTGGATGGCAAAATGTAAATGCCCCTTAGGCCATGCCCTGTCACATGCTAGTGGTTTTATGCGTGTGACTCTTCTGCTTTTCAAATGAAATTAAATTGTTATGCCACTCCCGTAGGTCTAGCTGTGACCCAGGGTGTGGTAGGCTACTAGATAAGCTTGCTTTGTGGTTCTCATACCACGCCTACAGCCTCAAGCGTGGGCCAGGGCATAGCATTCTCCTGATCATCCATACCTAGGCAAATTTCCAGCCTTTTCCCTGCACAAAATCACCAAACTAATGGTACATTATCCTCAAATAAATAAACACAAATAGAATAAAAGAAAAACATGCTAGAATACTAAGAATGGTGGGTTGTCTCATACCCAGCGCTTCTTTAACATCATTTTAGCTAGACGTTTAATGTGGTTGCTCACCCCTAATCCTGGAGATACTCAATCTCCGTCACTTAATTCAATTCTCCCCCCAAGTATAGTTTAAGCCTTTGACCATTCACTTTAAAATCACCATTCTCAGGGTGAGTTAACTCAATTGGTCCATAAGGAAAGACTTTTTTAACTGTAAAAGGACTTAACCAACAAGATTTTAACTTTCTTAGAAAGAGTATAGCCTAGAATTGTAAAGTAATACTTGATCTCCTGCTTGAAATTCTTTCCTTTGCTTAATCCGAGCACCATTTTTAGCTAATGCTTACGACTACCCTAGCATCATTTTTAGCTAATGCTTATGCCTCATGCCATTTTGAAACATAATCAATAGCTACAAGCACATACTTGTTACCAAAAGAAATTGGAAACTGTCCCATAAAGTTGATGCCCCAAACATAAAAAACTTCACAAACTAGAATTCAATTTTGGGGCATCTCATCACGAGACGAGATATTTTCAGTTCTTTAGCAACTATCACAATGTTGCACAAACTCATAACTATCTTTAAACAAAGTGGGCCAATAGAAACCTGATTCTAAAACTTTTTGAGCAGTTCTATTGGCTCCTATATGACCCTCAGCTGGTCCGGCGTGGCAGCGACAAAGAATACTCATTGTTTCAGGTTATGCCATGCCATGTAATGCTGAATCATATGGTCCTTACATAAATTAAAGAAATAGGGATCCTCCCAAACGTAGTATTTCAAATCAGAAAAGAATTTCTTCTTTTCTTGATAAGAAAACTCTTTTGGGAGTTCTTTAGCAGCCAAATAGTTCACAAAATCAACAAATCAAGGTAGTTCAAAGTTAGAATCACTTACCATACCTACTATGGCATACAGTTGCTCGTCGAGGAAGATATCTAAAATTTCTCCCTCTGCAAGTTCCTCCAAATTGGGGTTCTCCAGGCGAGAAAGATGATCTGCTATAAGGTTTTCAGCTCCCTTTTTATCTTGAATCTCCAAGTCAAACTCTTGCAGCAATAGAACCCATCAGATCAACCTTGACTTCGCATTAGTTTTAGAAAATAAGTACTCCAAAGTGGAATGATTTGTAGACACTATCACTTTTGACAAGATCAGGCATGATCAAAACCTGTCTAAAGCAAACACAATAGCCAATAACTCGTTCTCTATGGTGGTGTAGTTACTTGGGCCTCATTCAAAGTTTTACTAGCATAGTATACCGATTGAAAGTTCTTCTCCCTTTTTTGATCCAAAACTGCAAAATCACTTGCATCACATATTAACTCGAATGGCAAATTCTAGTCAAGGGCCACCATGATTAGAGCATGAATCAATTTCTCCTTGAGAGTGTTAAAGGACTTAATATAATCCTCATCAAACATGAATTCCACATCTTTTCCGAGAAGCCTTGTTAAAGGATGAGCAATCTTGGAGAAATCTTTTATGAATCTCCTATAGAAGCCCGTATGTCCCAAAAAGCTTCTAATTGCCTTAACAAATGTGGGAGGTGGTAGTTTCTCAATAGTCTCTATCTTAGCTTGGCCCACCTCAATTCCTTTTTTTGATATCTTGTGACCCAACATGATTCCTTCCTGAACCATGAAATGACATTTCTCCCAGTTGAGCACTAGATTTGTTTCCTCACATCTTACTAACACTCTTTCAAGATTCTCCCAACAACCATCAAACGAGTCACCATGAATAGAAAAATCGTGCATAAATACTTCCATTATGTCCTTAATCAACTCATCAAAGATTGTCATCATACACTATTGAAAAGTGGCTAGCGCATTACATAACCCTAATGGCATTCTCCGGTATGTGAATGTTCCATAAGGACAAGTGAAGGCTGTCTTCTCCTGGTCTTCCAGGGCAAGTATTCTAGTGCAATACGAATCTGAAAGTAGCTCGACAGACCATCCAAAAAATAGTAGTACTCATACCTAGACAACGTCTCTAACATTTGGTCAATGAAGGGCAGTGGAAAATGGTCCTTTCTTATTGCATTGTTCAGCTTCCAGTAGTTAATGCAAACCCACCATCCTATGACTACTCTTATAGGGATGAGTTCATTATTCTCATTAGGTACCATTGTCATCCCTCCTTTCTTTTGTACTACTTGAACCGGCTCACCTAAAAGCTATCTAAAATCTGGTAAATGATCCCTGCATCAAGTAGCTTAATTACTTCAACTTTCACCACCTCTTTCATCTTTGGGTTTAGCCTCCTCCTTTGTGGTTGCACCATTAGCTTAAACTCATCCTCCATCAAGATATTGTGACTATAATAGGATGGACTAATACCCTTGATGTCCACTATCTTGTAAGCTTTTTGTGCTTTTTCAATAACTCAATGAGTTTAGTCTTCTGCTTGGAAGACAGACTAGCACTCAAAATAATTGGCAACTGTTTCCCCACTGCCAAATATCCATACTCAAGGTGCTCTGGAGGAGGCTTAATTTTCAAAAGTGGTGGGTCTACTATGGAAGGCTTCATCTTCTCTTCTTTGGGCATTTCAATGGTCTCATATACCTACTCTTGCTTAGCTTGCTTACCTCCAAATAAGCAAGCTACTCTATTACTTCTTGACCCTCAACATTTTCCTGCACAAAACACAACTCAAGGGGATCCTTAGAAACAATGTTAGTAACAAAATTTACAGTTTCATACTCAACAACATCATTGCATGAATCCACATCATCAAATGCAAGTGGGTGCTTAATGGCATTAGCAATATGAAAGACAACTTTTTCACTCCCCACTCTCAAAGTCAATGTGCCATTATGGACATCAATAAGGGCGTAGGCTGTATTTAAAAATGGCCTACCAAGGATAAGCAAAATATTCACGTCTTCATCCATATCAATGATAACAAAATCATTAGGGAAAATGAAATCCCCAACTTTTACCAACACATCCTCTATGATACCACGAGGGTAAACTACCGATTTATCAGCCAATTGAATTGTTTTGGGTTCTCCAATACCCAATTCCTTAAATACCTTGTAGGGCATAACATTTATGCTAGTCCCCAAGTCAGCTAAAGCGCTTTCTATCTCAAGGTTACCTATGAAACATAGAATATTAAAACTGCTAGGATCTTTTAATTTCTTAGGTAACCTTCAAAATTGCCAAACTCTTTTCTGACAAATGCACCAAAGACACTTCTTCAAGCTTCCTTTTGTTAGAAAGGAGATCTTTCAAAAACTTAGCATATTTGGGCATTTATGATAAAGCTTTGGCAAACAGAATATTAATATGAAGTTGCTTAAAAAGTTCGATAAACTTACCAAACTGGGCATCGATTTTGTCCTTGTGCAAACATGCAGGATATGGCACTCGAGTTCGATACTCCTTGATCGTCAAGGTAGGCTCTTGTGTTGATTTTTCTTTCTCTTTCTCTACTGCTGCCTTCTCTCCTTATGCAACTTCCCTCTCAGCTTCCTTAGTATTGGCATCCTGTGCCTCTCTCTCAACCACTTCTTCTTAGTTTTTCTCAACAGCCCCCTCAACTTGCTTGCCACTCCTTAGAGTGATGCCTTTCAGTTGCTCTTTTGGATTTGCCTCGATGTTGCTAAGCAAACTACCTGAAGGTTTCTCACTAAGGAGTTTGGCCATTTTCCCCACTTGATTCTCAAGATTATGGATGCAAGCTTGTTAATTCCTAAGGGCAGTTTCTATTGCTTGAAATCTTGTTTTAGAGGTAGCCACAAATTTTTCCATCATGTCCTCCAAGTTGCTTTTTCTAGGAGGAGTTGGTTGAGGTTGAGGAGCTTGGAATCCCACATTTTGTTGCTGAAATCCTAGTGGAGGTCTTGTGGCATTTTGGTTACCCCATGAGAAATTTGGATGATTTCTCCACCTTGGATTATATGTGTTGCTATAGGAGTTATTTTACTATCTTTGAGGTGCATTTCCCACATACTCAACTTGCTTCATCTTGGCAGAATTGTTGCCACTTTGGCAATCATGACTTTGGTGGTCGCCTACACACCAATCACATGACATCACCTGGACTGTCTTCCTTGAAGAGGAAGCTAAAGAATGAATTTTCTTATTCATCGCCTCCAATTGCATTGTCAAAGCTACAATAGGGTCCAGCTGATGTGAACCACCTATTTTTAATCTTCCTTGTTCCCTTGGGACTTGCGACTGATAGTTATTTAAAGCCATGTCTTCAATCAAATCCTTTGCTTGTTCAGGAGTCTTGCTATTAAAAGAACCACCAGCTGTGAACCCTCAATTTTGCACTCTCATCATCCAACCGCAACCTTAGCACTTGCTGAGTTTAACGCACTATGTGGAGCCATTATGGTGGTCCTGCTAATCGGTTAGCGAGCGGGGGTTCAGGAGTAGTGCCCCCAAAAGAAATTTTTTTTTTTTATCCTTTAATTACATTGTCATTAGACATCCTTCCTAAACTCCATACCAACAACCAATCTCTAAAAAAAAAAAATCTCAAAAAACATGCCAGGTGACATATGGCATGACAAGCGTATGGCACCGCATTAGAACTGTGCAGCGCTACATGCCCCCTTTGCAGCATGTTGCAAGAACCTGACGCAGCGCCGCATAGGCCTAATGTGGCGTTACACCAAGTTTCGTAGCCTTCTGATCCCCTAGTGGGCCTCACCTGCACAGAAAATAACCTTTTGATCCATTTTAGTCTAATTTTCAGCCATTTCTAGCCCTACCCCTCATGGTCTTTTCACATTTTCATTACCTAAACTACTCTCACCCATTTTTCCTATAAATATTTCCCTCCACTTCTCATTTCATGACACCTCTTGAATTAGGATTGAAGGTTATCTACTAATTCCTCTTTTCTTCTCCCTCCAACAACTCTCTAATTAATTAATTAATTTTTTAATTAATTAATTATCTCACCCTAACCAAGTTAATTAATATTTTTAATTAACTAAAATTCTCTTTTTTTTAATCACTCAATTAATTAGTTAATTAATTTTTTTAATTAATTAATTAATCGCCTTTTTTAAAAATAAAATCAATCCTTTTTTTTTCCACCTCTCATCCAAATTAATTAATTAATCTTTTTAATTAATTAATTCATCTATCCATCTATCTATTTCATCACATTAATTAGTTAATTAATCATTTTAATTAATTAATTAATCTCTCAAATCGATCCAATCTCCTAGTCCCAATAAAATGGAACTTCAGTCCGGTAAAACTTTCCGTCCACCAAAAGCAAAGGTATTAGTCTTTTTCCTCACTCTCAAAATAACTAAACCAAAATCAATCTGATCAACTATTAAACCCCTCCACTTAATTGTGGAACGAAATACATGAGTTTTGATCCCTATTCAATAGAGTATATAGGCACATTTGGAATCTAAATCAAAATCTTTATCAATTTCTTTTTTTCTTTTTTGTGGATATTTTATTTTAATTTTCACGTTGCACTCATGTCATATTCATACATCTTATTTACAATTATCATCTTATAACATTTGTCATTAATGAAATTAATTTTTAAGTCAAATTAAATTTAAGAGCCAAATTTAGATTATTTAAAACCAAAAACCTAGTTTCCAAGCTCAACATGGTTTGAGGCTAGTGATTTTATCCATGGGCAAATTAAAGTAAAAAATTAATAAATTGGAGTCAAATTGGGTATTTCCTTAATTTTCCCATTTAAAATAAATTAGGGTGGCAACTCCCAAAATCATTTTTAAAATCAACCAAATCCAAACTCAAGGGTTCCATCGTGAGTCTAAACCCGAACGAGTATCCCAGTTTTCTCTTACGGGCCGGGTCGGTGCTCGGGCGAGGCCTCACACCAGCTGCAGCATCTATGGCTTGCTTGCTTGTGTAATTCAAACCATTGTAAAACGTTTGAATTTGTAGCCATAGTGGAAGCCCATGATGCGGACACTTCCTCAGTAAATCCTTATATCTTTCCCAACCATCATACAGTGTCTCGCCATCTTGTTGTAGGAATGATGAGATGTCATTTGTGAACTTCACTGTTTTTTAGGGTGGAAAGTACTTCTCCAAGAACTTCTTAGCCAACTGGTCCCAAGTAGTAAAATGACTAGGTGGAAAAGACTTAAGCCATTTCTTGGGTCGCTCCGTAAGAGAGAAAAGGAACAATCTTAAGCATATGGCATCATTAGATGCTCCATTGATCTTAAAAGTGTCGTAAATCTCCAAGAAATTCTCCAGGTGATTGTTAGGATCCTCATCAGGGAATCCATCAAACTAGCAGTGTTGCCGTATCATTTGTATGAAATTCAGCTTGATTTCGGAGTTATTGTTCATCACTGTCGATCTCCTAATGCTTGACTCGGTCCATTGAAGAGTGGGCCGACCAAAGTCACATCATTGTTCTTGGTTCATCATCCTCCATTATCTTTATTTCCTCCTCTTCACTTACTTCAATAGATGCTTCAGAATTCTCTACCTCCTCCACCAAAGCTATTTCTTTTTTTTTTTAATTATTCATTAGTGTTTTTTCTAGCTCTGGGTCAAAGGAAAGTATTTCGAAAGAACTCGCTTTGGTCATGCAAATGGAAGAGTACCTGAAATTACAGTAGACAAACCAGAACAAATGCTTAAAAACACAGGAACAAAAACTAAATCAAGAATCTCAATTTTATTGCTAGTATTGAAAACTGTTGTATCCGGCAATGGCGCCAAAAACTTTATGCGTATTCTGCAAGTGTATAAATTGCACAAGTAATATAATGATGAATAGAGTTATCATTCCACTGGGGACAAGGACAAATACTAACTCAAACGTTGACTATTGTTTAGTTAATCAAAAGTTTGAGTAATGTTTAAATTAAAATAACTAAACTATATTAAAAACTTTAATTAAGATAATATAAAAAAATTGCAAGAGAAGAATTAATGGTAGAAGCTACCTAGGTATTTGAATCCTCCTAGACTCCATGTGTATTTCATGAATAGAAACTCAACTAAACCAAACATCATATTAAATTGGCATTCCACTAAGTTAGATTGAAATCTCTCTCGAGCAATTCAATCCCTAATTACTATGTATTATAAAAGGAATCTCTTCTCAATTTATAATCAAATAGAAACAACATTAAAGTCGAGAAATTATAAACCAAAGAATCTTATAGGTCTATCTCTAGTACCTCAATCAATTCTCAACCTTTATGAGTAATCAATTCTAGCTAAGCTTTCTCAAGTCAATTAGCAGGAAAATTGGTTCCAATTATCAAGCATGCAATTAACAATTAGAAATAACAAATATAAATCATAAAGATAAATCAATCCCAATGAATGATTTAAATGATTAAAAACCCATTCAATCCATACAAAGTAATTTAGGATTCATCAAATTTCCAGGTATGACAAATTTAGTTCATAATGAAAAATTAACAAGAATAAAAGATAACAAATAAAGAATCAAGCAATCCATAATGGATGAATGATAATCCAAATTCGAATCTTCAATCCTTGACTTGAAATGTGAGGGACTTCGATCTTCACCTTCAATTTTCGCTGCAAAACTTTAATTTTTCCTCAGAGAAATCGACTCTAATTGATAGATTTCAGATCCCCAAATTCCTGTGCAAAAATTTCTTATATACTCTGGCCAAGTCGCTGCCTAGAAATACTTTTAGCTTGGCGAAATCAGGCAGAAACTTTTCTTCTTGCACATGGGCACACCCACGACCGTGGCTTTAGGCGTGGGAACGAGGCCATTACATGAAAACAGGCATTAGCCTTTCTCCTTGTCCCACGGGCACACTCATGCTCGTGGGCTTGGGCATGGCCCGAGCTCTACTTTGCTTCTGCCTCCTCAAAATGCTCCATCTTTTAACCAAACTATATCATTTTTTTGTATTATCATCTCATGGCATGTTAAAGCACAAGGTTTCTAAAAAGGACTGAGAACAATACTAAAACAAATAAATCAAACTCAATTTTAAGCATAAATCATGATAAATGAGGGGATAAAATGTAGGCATTCATGTATTTATCAAATTCCTCCACGCTTGATTGCTTGTCCTCAAGCAAATTGAAACAAGATAAAAAGAATAGAATAAAATCCCCCTACCTCAGACAATAAAAATCAAATGGTTTATATGGCAATTACTCGGAATCGACATGACTTTAAAACATGGTAGCCAAATGACAAACTCTACAACCTAAAGCTTGCAATATCAAATAGACCCTTAACAGTAGTTGGCTTAATAGTAGAAGTGTCCATGGATCATATCGGTTTGATTTTTTCTAACCCAACTTGATCCAATCTGACTCGAGAAAAATTTAGTCACGTCAAGTCTATTATTTTTGGCTAAATTTTATGTAATATTTTCTCTCAATATGATTTGACCTAGCCAACTTAAATAAATATGTCATTTGAAATATCATGAACCTGACTCAACCTAATAAATTTAAATGAAAACTAACTATTCAGGTTGAGTCGGCCGGGGACTTTTTAAACAACACTAAGTGATAATTTTATAATAAATTAATAAGTTGTTACTAGAAATCATCAAGTTTTAAAATATGCCTTCTCAAAAAAAAAAATTAAAATATGCAAAAGAACTTACAAAAGTGTAAAAATTCAATTTTTTTTTTAAATTAAGCTTTTTTTAATTAATACAATTTTATTAATTAAGAGTTTCCATTAATGAAAATTAGAAGTGGAGGGTCTAATTGATATCTGATTTTAAGTTGAATGGCGATTTAGGCTTTTTCACCTGGAATGGAAGAAAATTACTCTAAATGCAGCAAACAAATAAAATGAATTAAGCTATTTTCCAATAAATTATTTTCACTAAAAGAATATTTTTCTCATAAGCTATTTTCCGAGAGATGATCAAATTGGGCTAAGCAAATCCTAGTATTTTTTTTTTCCAATTGAATCATATACGTTGATTAGTCATTGAATTAATTAAGTTTACAGCTTTTACATATTAGATTCTTCAAATTTTTAATTTTGGTTGCTACTAAACAAGATTCAATTTATAATAATTAATTCAAAGATTACATTGATGGATTATTTTTATTTATTTATTGAGGAATGATGGGATTAAAATCTAAACATTAAGTAACCTTTTGTATACTAGACTTGAATATCTATTAATTATCAATAATCAACATTGGCAATGAAAAATTGCAAATATATCATAGCCTCTCATAAGCAGTCAGTTACAAGTTACGATAATGCAATTATATTCCACCATTCAGACTAAGATATTGAAAGATGAAGTGATGAAAAAATTAAGTGTTAAATAACATAAGTGGTATAATTTTTTATTTGTAATAATATTTAAAAATTTAACCATTTATTATATCAAATGTAATTTTTAAGTTAAAAAATTTAACTTATCATTTTAAGAGATTTTTAATTTAATTGAGATTTTAAGATAAAAATTATCAATTAATTTAAAGTAATTAAGTGATAAAAATTTTAATTTTAAATTTTGAATTATATTATCAAACACGACCTTAATCATATTCCAAAACACATTGTTGAAAACATAAATTTATAAAATCCTAGTGTACAAATTCCTTCAACAAAGTTTGAATGAATGCTCAAGTGCTAGAAATGAACAAAACTTCCTGAAGAAATCTCTTTTATTTTCTAGTTTAACTAAGGGCATAAATGAACTGAGTCAACTCTCGAACTACTTGAAAATTACTCAAAACCTACTCGATGTAAGTTGGCTCTCGAGCTCTATATTACTTAAGCTCGACAAGCTTGCGAGCCTAATTGAGTTTTTATTTATTTATCATTATATCTTTTATATATTACTATATTTATGTTTATATCTATGTTAATCGAACCTAATCTAGCTTGTATATATTTACTATTCTATCTTTATATGTTACTATATTTACATTTATCTCTATGCTAATCGAGCCTATTCGAGCTCATAAGCCCAGCCAAGCTTGACTCAAACTCAAATTTGGCACTATGTTGATTTAATTTGACTTGATTAACCTCTTACTCGTTTAAACTCAAACTCAACTCGATTAAACTCAAGTTTATTAATTTTACTCAAGTTCGAGTTTGAGTTGTTCAAAATTTAGCTTGTGCTCGAGGTTTTAAGATCAAGATCGAGCTTGAGTATTCCAAAACTCGACTCGACTCAGCTAATTTATACTGCTATTTAACTATAAAAAAAAAAAAAAAAAAAAAAAAAAGTTATGCTAACATTTGATATATAATCCATCTGTTTAGTCATCTTTCGTGAATTTCTTTGAAGAGAGTTAAGGTTTATGAGCAAATGCAAGAAACTCTAATTTGATGAAAGTTTGAAGAGAATCTAACATGTTTGCATTTAAGTTTTGAGATATGAGATTTTACTAAAACCAAAGCCACCTTAATTGCCGAAGGACTAAGAAAGGATTGCATTATATAACTTAATTTTCTTCAGATTGCTATAAAATACATGTCATGTCTATCAGCCTTCTTTTGACTTTTCAAGGTACATCACAACTCTTACCTAGATTCTAATCAGAATCTGGATCAGCATCCACAATATCTGGTGCAGATTCTGCTGATGAGTCAGTATCTGATTCATAAGCAAATGCTGTGCCATTCGGAGCATTTGATGATTTGTAAGTTCTTCCACCTATGAGGGCTGTTTCAGCATCTTTATCTGTCATGTGAACCTCAACCGCTGCCATTTCCTTATCTGTAGAAGGGAATGCACCTGTTTCAGAAGCAACCTTTGTTAACTCCATTTCAGTAGCTTTAGGATTGTCAGTGGCTTCAGGAACTGTGGCACCTTCAGAAGATGCAGGTTGCTGTAGCTGCACCATGGATTCTTGGAATTGCTGTGATTTGACTATCATTTCATCACCAGCACTTCCTATCTCTACATCTGCAATAGCTACTTCTGGTTCCTGCTGACTTTGCCTGGGACTTTTTATAGCCAATGAGCCTGCCACAGAAATATTCTCTCTCCATTGAACTCCCAAGTTTTCAGCAGGGTTTTCACAGTTTGCATTGTTACCTGGGCAATCTGCTGAAGCATCAGTTTCATTGCTACCACCTAACCAGCACTCGTACAGATCATCATCTGAATCAGGAGATCCATGTTGTATTTCCAGCATTCCACTTGAAAATGGGTTGCTGTGCTTCTGACAACCAGAGTACAAAGACTCTGGGAATCCACGGTTAACTTCATGACAAGAGTTTGCCGAGGGGAAATCTGCTAGTGGGAGTGCCCGGGGATGTATAAGCACCTCCAAGGCTAAGAGTGCATAGGAACAGAACTCAGAAATTTTTGTTCCTGTCTCTCGCCTGCCTGCAGAATTGAATTCCATATGGTTAGAGCAGCAGATTTTAAAGCAAACATAAAACAAATTTGAAGACTGCTACATTAATTTACCTCGGCGAAAAAGCTCAAGACTCTGGGCTAAATGTGGAGGACGCGCACGAGATGGTGAAAGGAGAGATGCCAAGAGTGCACGCAAAGTTGCAAGCTGCAAATCTGCACAGGTCGAAGTGGATCCACTGGGCAAGAAAATGTACCTATCTTCATTAGCCCATCCCCCTTTACAAGAATCTGCTGCCATTGTTACTAAAAGATTATCTACTTTTGATCTCCAGGACTCAGATCTCAAAGCACCACCCTGTCAAAAGTTTTATGCATCCTCATCAGTCATCAAATCAACAATGGACAGATGAAACAGTTCCATATTACTAACCATGATTAGGTGGGAATAAGGCTCAGCTGAGTTTAGCAGAGCTGACTAAATGGAAACAATGAGTCAAAAGCAAAAGTCTCTACATGACAACTGGTATTAACTCCTTAAGTGGGAAAGTGCATGTGTTACAACAAAGTTCATTTTCCTTCTATTAGAAATGAAGTGGAAAAGAAAGCTTTACACATTTTCACAAACAAACACACACACACGGAAAAAAAAAAAAGAGGAGGGGGGGGGGGGAGAGTAAGAAGAAGATGAAGAAAAGAAAAAAAGAAAATGGTATTGAATTGAATATTCTCTTCATTTTGTATCAATGCTGAGAACTCAACTTCCAAGTTCAATTGGCAAACAGGCATCACTAATTGTTCTGGTTTACATGTATAAGAATCTATAGAAAAAAGTACTAACCAAAAATCAAATGTTTTTAGCTGAACTAATTCAGCAACTGAATTTTTTTGTACATGTTAAACTAAATTCCAAGAACATCTGATTATCTATCATAAAAGTCTGGAACTTGAGCTTAATTTTTCATGGCCAATTTTCCCGTAATACTTGCCTGTTTGGTTTGGCTTTTAGAAGCTAATACAATGTGTTTGGTAAAATAAAATTAAAAGTCAGCGATTTTATTTCTTAGAAGAGACATGCAAATCAAATTTTTGAGAATCTAAAAATGATCATATTTCATCTCTCACTTAACAAGACATTCATCAAGCCACACATTTTGTTTTGCTGTTTCCATTCTTTGGCAACACCAATTTAGGCCGGCTAGCATATTGTTCAAGCTCTTGCAGGACAGAACAAATTGCAAAATGACCTCAACAGATTTTTTAGAAAGGGGGAAAAAAAAACAGCCTGCTCCATTAAATTGATTCACTAAACTTACCACAGTTAGAAGAGCTTCTAATGCCTCGAGCGCAGCTATCCTTACAGATATATGAGTTGCTGGGTGATTTCTGGGTGCTTCCACTTCCAAACTATTTCCATCATAGTCTTGCTCAAGAGATCCAGATGCCCCGTGCTTCCTTTTTCTATGGCAAGGCAGCAGCAATGCTTCAGAAGAGGCCCTTGGATTCGCACTCAAATATGTATCATCTCCACCAGGTTTTAAGTCAATAAGTGAATTGTTGACAACTTCCGGTGCAAGATACATTGCTATTCCTGGTCACGATAATATTGAGAATTAGAAACAGAACCAAAACAGATTTCCATAAGAAAGAACTAAAGGTATACAAAGTTGAAGCTTGGTTGGAATGCTAAACAGTTGAAAAGCCAATAAAATACAACCTTATTTTGAGCCATACAATTTGCAGAAGACAGATAACAGTTCAATGAGTTGGTCTTTGAAAGGACATATGACTTGGAAACATGCTAATGCATGTTGCAGAAAGGGGGTGAAAAGAGAAACACAACGTAGACTTACTCTTTTTCCTGTACACTATTTTATTCTTTATCTTCTGTGTAGAATTTGCAGCAGAATGGGTCCAATTGTGAATGTGTTTTAACACATGTATCTAGGATCTTCATTCTTTTAACAGTTTCACTTCCTTTACCTTTTGCTAAAAGTGATTAATTTTATTTTACAAAATAAAAAACAAGGCCATAAATCAGGAAAGATATACAAAGCAGCTAACAGATAATTTTGTTTTTGTGAATTCATAAGTATTTCCAAAAGAAGGAAATGCATCCAAGTGTATAGGGAGTACTGAAAAAATTAAAAAAACAACAAACAAAATATTCAAGCTAAACCATCAATGAACTGCAAAGAAAAGTCTGAAAAGTAGGCGTTCACAAAACAAGGTAACAAATGACATCAGTGATCGTCCACCCAAGGACGACCAATTGGTGGAAACAAACAGATAGGCCAACCAAGCAATTGAGGAACCCATCAAGCCCCTCAAACAGCAGTAAGAGGCTCAACCATATCAAAAGAGCAACAAAGTGATAGAGGAAACCGATAAAAGAATCAGAAAAGCTTAATTACTGAGCACCAACATTAAAATTATTTATTGCGAAGATGGATGGTATGGAACCAGTGCTTATTGCAAATTAAATTAGAAAGTTCCCATTTGTTACTGAACAACTTCTACAAGAAGAGATATTGCTTCAGACAATGTCATGATGGAAGATATCACTGGGTCAACATGGATAATGGCACTTAGTTTGGCTATGATAATCAGATTTGACCATGCCATTCATCTGTTATAAGAGTATTCCACAGGCAGTCACACCATAATCATAATTTTACACCCATGCTTGGGCAGTGTCCGCCAGAAGGATAATCTTTTACATCTTTAGGAAATTATAATAGTTATCATATAGGTCCAGGATCTCAGACACCCGAGCCTCAAGAAAATTTGATATTCTCATTTACAAGCCACTTGATAACTGCAACAGCATTATACTCAGAGCCAGAGGGGGGGATAAAGAACCCTCTAAGCATTGGATGCAATAGCAGAGCTAGAGAATGTTGGAGATTCCATGTTTTTGTTATCCCAAAAGACATGCTTTTTTGGCAAGTGGAAGGCCATCAGTGTCTATTATTTCTTACATTTCTTTGTGGCTGTTCAGCAAGACTGAAGTCACCAAGACCAAACAATTGTCAGCTCAGGGTAACCATATGTTTGAAGCATTCTTGAACACTAGATAGAGAGAGAGAGAGAGAGAGAAGAAGAAGAAGAAGAAGAAAATCTTTTCCACATTAAAGAGATAGATAATCTGAAAATTTCTACATACCAACACCCATTGATATGAGCAACATCTTTGTAATTGAGTAGATTTTTATCCTTAACTCTGACAATTTGCATCTCTTAAAATACTCTTTAACAAGTCGCACAACATATGCAGCATGTGGCAGTAGTTGACTGCAAAGGGTAAAAACACAATGGGAAAACAGTGAACAAATATATTCTCTGAGAAAATTAAGAACACAAAATAGGAAAATATATAGCAAGTATGACAGAAGGATGAAGCAACAATGCAAAGCATCTAGCATTTTACCTGCGCATACCCTTTATGATTGAAGTAAGAAGTTCCAAACTATGTGAATGCAAAACTGGAAGTTCAGAACAAATGAACTCTTGTTCTGTTGCAATCACAAAGGGTGATGTAGCACGTGGCGATGAACCATCAACCATCAGCACTCTCTCAATAAGGGCCAATAATGAGCGAACAGGAACTGCCACCTATTAATAAATCATTGACATTTTTGAATAATAGAATCATCTAGATTGATACTTCCTTTAAAAATCTAAAAAAGTAATAGGTAAATAAACATTTGTTATATCAGCTTTCCTGATGTGATTAAAATATCTCATTATGGTCCACCAATCATACAGCACTACCTGCGTAGGATACGAAGTTGTAAGCATTGTGCAACATGCAAGCATCAATATAGAGACACTTGATAGCTTTGATCTCTTTTGTGCCTTATCTGATATCTCTTCTAACAAATTTTGACCCCATAAAGATGTTGGGGTAACCTCTCCTGGTGGAACCAATAATCTAACTGCTTCATCCCATTTAGTTTCTGAATCACATGCAAATAAATTTACTACTTACCATCCTTCAGACAAGCATCACCAAAACCAATAAGGATTTAACACATACCTTCTTCAAGACCACAGAAGATTTCAGTCAGGTAACCATTTATCAATAATAAAATCTTTCGCATCATTGAAAGCCAGGTATCCTCGTCTCCTCTTGATTTAGGAACTAATGCTAGACAATAAGCAAGCTTCTGAATGTTGAAAATCAAGCATAAAACAAAATAATTCATATTAAGCTCATCCCAAAGCTCTAGTTTGCATTCCTAATTATAATCCAGCTCCAGTCAAAATGAACAGAAAGGAACATTTTACCTTAAGCACATTCGTACTGCATCTTCCTAACAAAATTTTTGATGCAATAACAGCTTCAACCTGAAGAAAGTGTTGACATTTTATATCATAATGGATTACTCAACCAAATCAAATATTTTTGTTACTAGTGTCCAGCCATTAACAAAAAATTTTGTTACTACAGTCCAGTCAATAATGAAAAAAAGTCCCTACTACTCGCAAATTGAAACCATACATCTTAAGGCTTTCTCTTCACAGTAATTAAACCACCAGAAAACCAATGGTGTGGTATGCCCTTGTCATTATGGTAGTCAGAACAGGAATAGAATGCAAAATATAGGCTAACATTGAATGCAATATGGTGATGGTAGACTTCTTTTAGAGTTCACTTTCAAAATTTAAAAAAATAACACGCACTACAAAATTAAGTGAGAAGGTACTCTAGGGGCATGGTCCACCCATGGACACAAAATTGAGTGGATTTACAATTTCTATTCCCCTATATCATATAATCAACTCCTTAGCTTACAGTCTAATATTACATGACAAAACTCAGCATTATACAAGTCATATTTCTAGGTAACACTGAGTTGAGTTCCAGCATCAGCTTTCAAATTCTGATACTCTCCACAAGCCAAGTGCCCAAGTCTCCTTTGGGAGTTAAGGTATTACGAAAAAGTTAAATCAGTGCATAAAAGTGTCTAAGTTATTAGGACTAATTACCCAACTAATACTCCTCTTTATGTTCTTTATAAGATATTGGCACTCACAGACACATATTACATATGCACAAGCAAAAGTACCTGCATGCTTGTACACATACATTTTGTGTATATGTGCGTGCAAATGCACTTTGTATGATGTACTCATGTTCAGCATGCTATAGATAAAAATATTAACTCATAGTTGAGCCTACATGTTCTAGGATCTTTGGAATGATTTAAACCTGAATAAATGTGAATGCCATAATAAATAGAACACAAATTGCATCTCTGCAAATGTGAAAGAAAATTACTGAATTCAAAACTAAAAAGAGGGATATGGCGACATACATTGTCATAATGACGATGAACAGAAGCAGGAAAGCAAGTTATAGCAGTACATAACAAATGAATTGCTCCTTCCTGCACACCTCACAACAATCCAATTATAAGACTTCAAGAGAGGGAAGACCACATAACAAATGAACAAAGAGCATCAATGCCAAATTCATATCATGCTTTCACTAAAATAATATACTAACAAGGATGATAGAAAGTAACAAGTATAAAGAACAGAATCCAGACAAAGCTCATGCAACTATGTCACTGAGTTGTTTTTATGCACGCATAGTTGTTAAAGGCGAAAGGCACACCAAGGCACAAAGGGGTCCTGGAGCTTAGGCGCAAGCCGCAAGGCACAAGTGTGAGCCTTTCAGAAGTGAGGCACAAAAAAAAATCATGAAATAAAACTAAGGTCCGAAACAACTATAATTCCTAAAGCATCTTCCATAACCGTAAGTCCATAACTATAATTATAGTTCCAAACTCCTAGTTTCCTACTAATTATTATTATAGTAAGTCACCACTCATAATCATCATCATCATTAAGCTCAGCATAATCATCTTCTTTATCATCAAAGTCCTCTTCTTCTACTTCATGTTCCTCTTCCTCATCTCTAAGTATTAAATGAGTACTAGCCCTCTTTTGAGAAGATTTTTCCTTTTCTACTTGCTTAAATCTAGCACTTGATGTGGATGAGGATCCCATATTTTTCCCTTCAATTGATCGAGTATGATAAGCCATCTCCCCAACTCCACTAGCTTTTGCTACCGCATCCCATGTCAAAGAATCATCATCAAATACCAAATCATCTTCTTTATCGTTTTCTCCACTACTCTTCTTTGATCGACTTCTTTTTTCTGTTTGGGTAGACTTCTTTTTCTTCCTTTCCTTTTTGATTGACTGGTTCTCTTTCTTGCTCTAATTCTTCTAATTTTAATTTGCTTTTATTTTTCTGTCTTTTAATTGAATTTATTGGGTGTAGTTAGGTGTAAGATAGGTTATTTTAAACCTAAGATGAATGGCTGAGATTATTAAACAATTTTATTTTAAAGATAATTAAAAAAAATTCACATTAAAGGGCTTTTCTCACAAAGGCGAGGCGCTTGCCTTTGTGAGGTGGCCTGCCTTTCACTGCCTAAGGCGCAAAGACATGCACCTTCTATGGCTTGCGCCTGAGGCACGCCTTTAACCACTATGTGTATATGTATATGTGTGCATGAGAGAGACATATAGAGAGAGAATAAGAATAATTAAATTTGAATTCTCATCACATGTGGACAGGTGAAATCACTGTTTCAATGAGATTGATGACATATATTGAAGTAAGTCACAGTATTCCTCATTAAACTAAAGTCACATTTATAGTTAAATGGATTAAAAAGTCTATCAATTAAAAAAAAAAAATCTGAAAGTCTACTCACCCATGCATTCTCTGAACTATCCTCTTGCAACAGCTTCATCACAGGTTGAATGAGTTTTCCAGCATAGGAAGTTCCATCCTTCTTTGCATTAGGAAATTCAGCTAACCTATTTCAGAAAAGATAGTAGTTTCACATTAACAAAGTTATTTCAAATATAATGGAAAAAGACCGAGCATATGCTAACGCAAGTTCAGAAGTCTCAAAAAGTTAAATAATCACACCTTGTTATCAAATCAGATATTGAGGTACAAGAAGCCACCTTTACAAACTGAGAATCTGCTGGTGACTATTTGAAACACAAGACACTGCATTCTGAGTGAAGAGTTGAAACAAGAGAGATATACAAAGGGAAGGCAAGCAATAGTATTAAAAAAAAAAAAAAAAAAAAAAAAAAAATCAAATAATAGGTTAAGGAAAAGGCAAAATCTTAAAATGCATGATATTTAGTAGCACTAATTTGCCTTTGGAGAATTGCAATAAAGAAACATGTGCTGCCCCCATAGCTATTTTCTTACAAGGGGAACATAAATTTGAGGACTTCTAAAATTATTGAAAAATCAGCAAACAAGTTTAAAACAGGTAGACAAATGCACTTCATTTTGAATGAATGAAAGGAAATTCTTTTATGTGTATTATTTTTCTTTTACAAATTTTGTGAGTAGTCTTCTTTCTAGAATTCTCACAAAAATTGCAAATTACAGCTAAAAAACAAAGATGAATATCTAATAACAACACAAAATAGCATTAAAAATAAAGATATAAAAACAAATGAATATCCTTCCAAAGACAACATTCAATTAGTTACATCACTCAAAAACTTCAGAATAAAAAACAAAATACACAATTGAAGGAAAAAAAAAAACTTTAATTTCGTACCTGAATATGTAATAGAAGCTTATCAAACCAATCAGCATATGATGCGAGAAAGCGATCAGAGCTACATTCTTGACAAGTCACACCCAACAAACAGATTCCTGCCCAACATTTATCTGGCTAGAACAGAATCAAATATTCAAGTTAATCATAAATTCAAATAAAAATCTCCTACCCATTCACATTTCAATTCAAAGAAACATCTAAAACTGAAATTTAAATCTGAACAAATACCATATTAGAGTTGGAGACAAGCAACAGTAATCTATTGACCCAATCATCGACGGCAGACTTCCACCTTTCAATTAGCTTAGGTTCCATGGAACTGGTAAAAGATTCTGATAGAAGCCTGAAAGTTTGGACAGTGGAGACAACCCTTGACAGCTTGGATGGATTACCTAATTGCTTCTTCTCGTCTGGGACATCTTCCTTCAACAATGTTCGAAGCATTCTAGGTTTAAATGCGACATCGTACATATCCTTCAAATTTTCCAAGGCCGCCATTGAATATCAGAACAAGATTTCTCGAGCTAAGAGACAGAAAAAGGTGGAGAGAAAGGGGTTAGGCCGTTAGGGTTTAAGCTTGAAGGTTTTTTCTTTTTCCCTAATTTTTTATTTTGCAACAGAGAAAGAGGCTTCTGAGTGTCGTTTAATAATTGGGTTTGATAATGTCGTTTGTGCTTGATAGCTTGTCGTTTGATGAAACGGATACTTCATGTTTGCCGTCCCAACAACTATTGGGATTAACAATGAGCACGGTTTAACCCATCTTAGTTTTTTTTTCCAACATGATTCGTATGATAATTTTCATTATAACTCATTAGAAATATAAATATTTATTATAAATTTTCATTTTTTTCTTCATTAAAGTTTTAATGACTAGTATTTTATTACTTAAGTATAAAATGATATAAAATTTCTCAAATAAATACTATAAGATTAAAATTTTATTAGTCGATTGTTAAGATTATTATGGAAAAATATTTATATAACTTGATTATTAAATTCATTTTAGTTGTTAAATTTAAGTTAAGTTAAATTTTTATGTGAAAACCTAAATATTCAATGAAAATATAATTATATACAATAAATATTATATAAATTGTATAATCGTGTGTCACGACTCACTTGTTAAACTGTGATGATTTTAGGATATAGATAAACGTAAAGTCACCTAAACCCGTAGAAACCCGTTTCACTTATTATTCCTTTCTATTTACTGTGTTGAACATTACCTCAAGATCGAAACCCAATTGTCTTCTCTAATTACTAACTACTATTTTGTCATTTTACATATAACCAAATGCTTATTAATATCATCATAATATTCATTTCTTTTTTACATATGTTTATTACTTATTACACCAACATAAATATAATTTACAGTAGAGTTCATAGTACATATAAATCCAATAATATATTAGTACTAAACCTTCAGTAACTATAGAACTCTAAAACAATGTTTTTCTTAATCATATAACCCGAATTCATACACTCGAAATTAACAAAGCAACTTTTAAGTGGAAGGACAAGGCTTAGAATTTACTTTACTAACTCGTTAACTTGATTTGAAAAATTTAAATAACTAAAGAATGAGACAAAATTCAGTGAATACATAATAATATAATATAGGATGAGTATGTGGATCATTATCAAGATGGGTTCATTGTGACAATATAGCAATGTTAATCAAAATTGTCATTATGAATTAATTTCTTATTTAAGATAAAAACAATATTTTTAGCGACAATAGTAATTTATTGAAGCGGAATGCTTCAAACACATATAAATTAAAGAATGGCGGCCTAAACTTTGCTCACACGTATGCATCACATTAGGTAGGATTGATCAGGTTTTATGGTTAGGCGTCCCTCTTAACATAGGTTGGGTACTCTCACGTCACTCACAGACTTATGCCAAGTGCACAAGGTCTAATGTATTACCCCACCTCAGAAGGGTATTTTTGCTTATCAATAGGCATCAATAGAAAAGTTCACATAAAATTCACAATAGGAAATTCAATGGAGGATATGCCAATACAAAAATAATTCTCATCATAGGTCACATTATGAAATCAACACAGAAGGGCTCATAATGGCCAAATGCCATGAAGAAATATCATATCCAAACACAACATTCGATGGGCAATTCATGTTCAACAAGAAATTGAGATATTCAAATAAGGATGGTTTAATTAACAATGGTTCATAAAATATAACACATATCATATTATGTTATTAAGTACTCATCTTGGATTCCTTGGCTCCTATTTTCATTTAACCTTGATGCTAGTGGTGCTCCTTGCACTCTTAGACAATGTCCTTGTCCTTGGATTCTACACATTTGCATTTTAATTACACATTAATCACTTCTTTGTTATGTCATTAGTTTAAATTTAGTTTAACTTGTTAACACTTCTATCTTGTTCATTATAGTACTAACTTGTTACTTTTGAGGTCAAGACATACTATACATACACTTGTTACTAATTTTAACACTTTCCTTAGTTATTTTCCAAATAGCCAAATATATTCACCTAAGGAAAGATAATTCTTTTCCTCCCAATTTCACATTTCAATTTCATATTACTCAATTAGAATCAATTTAAACAATTTTCAATATTCAATTAAACTAATTTGACTTTCACTTTCCAATCCCATAAATGAACCTAACTCATTAAATTTTGAGAAAATTATTTCTATTATTGAATTTTGAAATTAACTTCATACAAATCATGTTACACCATTTTTAAGCTTAAATATCCCTTAAATTCCATGAATTCAAGTTAAATTCTCAAGATCCCTAAATTAGTCCATAAACCATAGAATTTGGGGAGAACTATCGATTTTCTATCAGACCTCAAATTGGACATAGATTCATCAAATTAATATTGAAACAATTAATTCCCATCAATTAATTAACGTTGAATCACTTTAGTTCATAAAACTCCAATTTTTCCAACTTTGGGTAAATTTGGGGAAAACATATAATTCATTTTCAAATCTTCAAATTGATCATAGATATATGAAATTGGCATGATATTGATCCTATATGATCAATCAAATATTAAAGACAAGCATTAGAACACAAAGTTTGTCTTACTAAGTTTAATCTTCAAAGTTTTGAAGTTTTAAAATGAGTCTCCACAATTCAATTTAACACTTCCTAACCACTTTTCTCAATCCCAAATGACCTTGGATATCATCAAATAAAATTTTGAACTCTTTGCTTAGTTACTTCATCAAAGTGACTGAATTTTATCAATGGAGAAATAGAAAAATTTTGCAACTAGAACCTCAAAATCATACTTAGAATAAGGAAACGAGAAGATGAGCTTAATTTTTTACCTTGGAAAAACCTTGATTTTGAGCTTTTATGTTGATGTCAATATGGAAAGGGTTTTCTTTTATTGGTGTGAAGTTTTGGTGTAGACATTGGTAAATGATGTTCATAACATAAATTTACATTTATATATGATATATTTAATGGTGAGGATTTGATCACATCTAATCCAATGGGTAAGATTCAATCACAACGGATGGCTATGATCTAATTAAATTAAATGGCTAGGATCTTATCTAAGTTGATGATGCTCATCACATGATGTGGAAATAATAAACATGAATGTGGACTTCATTGTAGGAAAAGTTCGTTGTAGGAAAAGTGAAAATTCAAGTTGAAAAAGGATTTGACATAGTAAAAAATGATGGCTTCAAGTCAAATTTAATGGCTAGATCTTTCAACATCAAACTTAACCTTAGTTAACCATTCTTAAGTATAGTTAAATGTATATTCACCTATTCATGGGACTTGTGGGTCGACCATTCTAATGGGTTTGGGTTTTAGGATCCAAAAGCCCATTAATAAATCCATATATGCACATTTCATTCTTAGTAACTTATTAAATTTTTCATTCCTTTTCTTTTACTTTAGTATACATATTTCTTCCTTCTAATATCACTACACACTCTAAACATTGGTAGATAAATTCTATACACTTTATAATATACATTTACTAGCCTTTGAATAACATTGCTCAAGTAAGTAAATCATGTAGGCTCACTAAGTCAAACTGAGTTTGACTTTCATTTTACCATTGTAGCTTTGATTAAAATCAACTTCTTATATCACTATTATTATCTCCAATGACTTAGGAGATGTTTAGGTATTATATTCATACCTATTCACTAGTACTTTAGATTCATATTCAGATGAATAATTAACGTAGTCACATTAAGTCAAACTCGATTTGACTTTCGTTTTATGATAAAAATGCTTATCAAAAATTGATTTCATTTTTTATTATTTTCACATTATTCATTAAAATCACTTCTTATGATATTATTATTGTTCTTGTTATGCTAGAAGGTCTTGAATAGTATAGTATATGAACATTATGGTATCTCAATTACTAATTCTAATAGCTAATATGTTAGAGAAACCTTGGGTATTACATTGTGCATATTTAATACAATTAAAATTATGACAATAATTATAGATTTTATATAAATATATGAATGTAATTTAAAAGGCAATACATATACAATATTGAAAGAAAATGAGTCAAGTATATCTAAATAAATCATTTCTTACAATTTTAAATGATATTCTTATATTCAAGAACATGTTTGAAAAAAGAAAGTAAAGGAATTGATAGATACATTTTATTATAATTTTCTAATTTATTTTGTTATTGTTATATTGTCTAATTATTAATTATAGGTTGATTTTTATGTTAATACTTGGTATGTAGGTTGTATGTTTTTATTAATTTCAATAAACTTGATCTATTTGACATATTATAACTTAATTTTTATTTCTCTAAAAAATCAACAACAATCTTTCCATTGTCTATATGCACTATTGTTTTAAAAATTAGATTGGTGATCGAACTTGATAAGTAACCGGTTGACTGTTCAACCGGTTGGACCGATTGAACAAAATTTTTTCATTTTTTATTTTTTTAGTCATTTTATAAAAGATTTTTATTAATACATGTTCGACTGGTTAAAAATGTTGAAAAGATGATTTAATCAAAATTTCAATTTTTTCAATAAATTGAAACAAACTGACTGTCGATTTTTAGTTGAACATGATAAACCGACCAGTCTAATTCTATTTTTATAACACTCATATATACAAATTCGACATCATCAAACATACACTTGTTATTCCATTTGAATCCACCTCGACACTCACATTATTTCATATTTTCACTTTGATATCTTTAACACCAACTCCTTAAAATTAGACCCTAACTCCATCAAAAGCTTAACTATATTCGGACCACCATCACTTATTTTGGCATTTATTTCTTTATCAATTATCACTAATAATTCTTTCCAATCATTTCTCTAATGCATGCTAACACTTTATATAAACCAATTTCTCAGATGATATAAGGTTTAGGCCAAATCCAGACACTTCAGCCACCACATTCCATAAACCATTTTTAGAAACAATATCATAACTACCCTTCTTCCTCATAAGAAAAATGGTTTAAATAAATTCACATTTTAATACATCCACAATATTGAATGAAGATGAATTAAACATACTTAAATAAATCATTTCTTACAATTTGAAATAATATTTTTATATTCAAGAATATTTTAGAGAAAAGAAGCAAAAGAATTGATAAGTACGTTTTATTATAATTTTTGAATTTATTTTGTTATTATTATGTGGTATTAATTATAGGTTGATTTCCATATTAATACTTGGTACGTCTATTATTTTTTTATAATTTCAAAATAGGTTGTATGTTTTTATTAGTTTTGGTATACTTGATCTTTTTAACATATTATAGTTTAATTTTCCTTCCTTCAAGAAATCAACAATCTTTCCAGTCTTTATATGCATCATTGTTTTAAAAATCGTATTGGTGACCAAAACTGATAGATTTATAGAATACATTAATTTTTTTCTTTATTTTAATAAAATTCCTATTATACATTCACATTAGGATTAACGTATCGTTTGTGAATTTAACATCAATGTTAATTCAATATTAATTGTTTGCAATTGAATTATCATATAATATCATATTATATTATAAGTCCAAAAAATCTCTAATTCAATGATTATAACAATAAATCTCCAGTTTATAAAATGCATTAATTTTTTTAATTTCAGTAAAAGACTGATTATACATTCACATTAGGATTAATGCATCATTTATGAATTTAAACCAATGTTAATTCAATATTAATTGTATGCAATTGATTTATCATGTGATATCATATTATATTATGTGATATAATATTATTTCATAAGCCTAAAAAATATATATTTAATGGTTATATCACATGAATATTTTTGAATATTTTAAATTTGATATTACAAGTAATAACAGTAATACACTTCACAAATTTTTAATGTGAATACTTGTAAATATTTTGATTTTCTTATTTAATTCATTTTTAAGAATGATTAAATACACTTTCACAAATTTTAAATATACTTATTTCACTTTTTAATATATTGATTTATATTTTTATATGTTGTAGGTTTATAGTTTTTTTTTCTTTACTTTGAGTGCAAGTGTATTTGACAATATCAATTTATTTATAATTAATAAATAAATAATTTATTAATTTATTTTCAGAGTATTAATATAATTATTATTCGATTTTTGCTTCATAATTTACTATACATATCTTTTAGTTTTTGTATACCTAAAGTTGATTTTTCAGTTTTATTCAAAATCAATTATGACTTTCTAATGAGAATTTGAAAATATAATATATATGATTAACTAAACTAAAAATTGAAAATATTCATTATATTATAAATGATTTTTAGTTGACTTTCAATTTTAATACATCTTAAATCTCTTTCATAATGAAAATTTTAAGTAAATTTAAATATTTATAAAATCGCAAACAAATTAATTTTTTTAAAAGAATATACTATTATAAATAAAAAATTTGAAATTTGATAATAAAGTAATAGGATTTTGCTCATTATTGTTAAATAAACTCTTAATCAATGCATTTTCTTTTTCTGTTGCATCTTCTTATAGAACCAAAAGTAATTTTTCTAATTTATAATAGAATTTTCTCAAAGTCAAATTAAATTTTTTTTAATTTGTTAATATCCAAATAAAATTTCTCTAACTTCTTAATATTTAAAATAACATATAAAAAACATAAACTATTCTGATTGAATTCATTTATACAAACTATTATTATTTTTTGAAAATATATAAATTATTACTAATAGTTAAAATAACTAATTTTAAAATTTATAATGGGACAAAGTAATAATTTACATAATTAAAGTTAAATTAGAATTTTTCTAACTTGTTAATATTTGAATAATCAAAGTTAAAAGAATTTTTCTGACTTCTAAATATTTGAAAAATATTAAAAAAATATAAATTATTTAATTGAATTCTTTTTTATTTAAATTAAATATAGTTAACTATATATTAAATTATAATTATTTTATTTTTTCTTTATTCTAATTGAATTCATTCTTTTTTTATTTAAATTAAATTAGATAATTAAATTATCAAATTATAATAATTATACAATTATAAATTTGTAATATAATTAATTATATATTAAATAATAATAATTTTATTCTTTTTTTATTTTAATTGAGTTCATTATTTCTTTATTTAAATTCAATATAGTTAGATATTAAATATAATTAATTATATATTAAATAATAATTATTTGATTTTTTTCTTATTCTAATTGAATTCATCATTTGTTATTTAAATTAAATATAATTAGATAATTATATTATTTAATTAACAAATAACCATATTGCCCATTACAAATATACAATTACAAAGAATTTAGTAAGAGACTTTTATGTAAATGTACTTACCCTCATTTTCATACATTTATATATAATATAGATATTCTAGATCCCGAGTCAAGTCGCTGATAGCTCAAATACGCAGAGAACGAGTTTGTTATGAGCTGTGATGTTTTAGCTTGTGTTAGTCGCAAGCTTTAAATTTAGTCTTCAAAAGAGCATGCACTATAGCCCACTATTTAATCCACTTAATGCATCACATAGATAATAAAAAATTAAATTAATTAAATAGAGGGGTCAAATAGATAATCAAGCAGCACCTAATGTTCCAACTACTATTTCTCTTAATATAAAACTACTTACGAAAATATCTACTACACTATTCGTTATGACATTTGGCATAGCTGTTGGATGCATATAAGAGCCATTTTGTATTAAACAGATAAACAAAAGAAAAAAAAAGTTTGATAAAGTATGAAATCAACCATTTAAAAAAAGTTTGATAAAAGTATGAAATCAACCATTGATAGCTGATAGAAGTCTCAATCACTTGCTGATTCTATTAGCTCCAATTTTGAGCTTTATATTAACAGTGAATAATTTATTTTATAATCATATGAAATTAATGTTTTAAAAAATAAGGATAAACCATTTTTTGATCCCTAAGATTTATCTAAAATAATAATATAGTCTCTCTATTTTGAGAAGCTGACTATTTAGTTCCTAATGTTTTACTCCATTAGAGAAAATAGTCATTCTGTCTAAATTTAATATTAAGTGCAGTGAAATGGCAAAAATAGCCTTATAAATAAATATTAATGAAAGAAATAATTTGAATATCTGAAACCTAATTCCCTTTTTGGTTATGAAACTCCTCTAACATTAACCTGCTTTCTTCTCTCATCATTGGAAAATTAAATTTTAAAGCTAGTGATCTTGAATTTGGTTGTGAAATCCCACGGGTCTTTGTGATTTATTAAGAAGCGAACAACATTGAAATGTGGAATAATCTGAGGTAATTTTACATATTCCTTGGCTTTGATTGTTATAAATGTTTGATTCCATGTACAGGTGACTCCATTTAAATACAATGGGTTCGAATATGTTTGATTAGTTCAGTATAATGCATGGGTTAGAATTTCCTAGTTCGAATTATTAATTTCAAGTTGAAGAAAAATGGGTTTAGATTAAAAAAGCATGGGCTTGAATTTTGAATATGTTAATTTCATCATTTTACAATATAATGGCTCTTTTAGTTCATCCCTTAATTATATTGTATCGTTTATAGTTAGATTATATTTTAGGTTGCTTTTTATGAATAGAGGTATTTTGGTCATAGTGCACACAAGGTGTTTGTGGTATTATTTGAGTGAGATTTTGTATTTAATTACATATTGTATTTAACTAAAATTCATTCTTTGCAGATATCAATTACTTGAGAACTACACATATTGAAATTTACATATGAATAAACAGAGGGCAACATATATAATGTAAATCTAGACAAATACTATTATATGAACTTGGTAAAAGATGCTTATTGGTTATTTCCTATGATAGTGATAGATTTCATTGATGTAGTATATGGAGTGCACAAAAATGTTGACTATGATGATGATGTGTTGTTTATGTTCGAGATGTTTAAAGACACCAGTGAAGTTACTTTGCATGTATATAAGAAGCATGCTCTAATTAGAGTAGAGCAAACTAGATTAGGAAGTGGGGTAGATACTCACATTGGATATAAAGAAGTACTTTTGCTATATGATAGTGTAATGGAGAAGATAACTGGTAAGGATATAGGTACTAATGGTAGGGTAGGTGCTTATAGTATTGGTGCGAGTGGTGATGTGTTTGGTAGTAGAAGATTTAAGTGTTAGTGATTTTAGACTTATGCATCTAAGTATAGTTAGGGGAGGTGGTTTAGTAGATTGTGGAATTGCCAATGAGGATAAAATACAAGATATGGCTCATCATCCATCCTAAAGTAATACTGAAGTAATTGGTGAATGTTCTATAAATAGAGAAAATGAAGAGACAATTATAAATTGGTTGAGGGAATATGTATTAAACCAAGGTAATGCATTACAAGTGGTGCATCTGTCATGGTTGGTGCACCTGCAGGTAGTGCATATACAGGTGTTACAAGTGTAGGTGGTGCAAGTGCAGATGGATCACTACAGGTGGTGCAAAACAAGTGGTGGGATGTATAGGTGGTGCATGTGCAGTTGGATTGAGAAGTATACAAGATATAGCTAGGGCTATTATAGTGTAAATATATAGGACAATTACTCTGATATGGATATTGAAAATAATGATGAGGATATGGGAGATTGTATGAATGGAGGCAATAGAAGAGGTAGAGGTAATAGGGGAGGTGGAGGCAGTACAGGAGGTAGAGATGGCATTAGAGGAATGGTACATGGTAATGTCTAAGTAAAGATAAGAAGGAAAAGAAGGTATAATGATGATGAGGAACCATCACATGCTGTTAATAATGACATACCTACATTTGGGGATCATGAATATACATTTTTTTGACTCTGATATTGATGACTGGTTAGTTGATGATCATTTGGAGGATCTATGCAACAGTGATACTAATTCTGGTGTTTATAATGATGATGATTTTAAAGTTGATAAAGATGTCCAGCTTGATGGTAAGTGTGATGATGATGAAGATAAAATTGTTAGAGGGTATGCCTTAAAATAATGTATAAGTTATGTAAATGTAAAACATTATCCCTAAATGATAATGAAATATATGTTTATAAAGGAAATTGTTCCATTGTATTAAATATATATTTGAAGTCCATAAGTATTTTTCAAAAGAGGATCTATTCTCAAGTGTTAAGAATATGGATGGCAAATCGCTCTTAAACAAATACTTTAAAATGTTCATGGTCATAGGATTAATAACTGGGCATCATTAATTCTGAAAGACCATCACCTCTGTTTATAATGTATAATCAATATGTGATACTTATGATTATAGAGACAGTGAACATCATACTGTTTGACAAATGTTGTCAATATAAACATGTGAATATTCATATGATGAATGATCGAACTGTGATGTTAGATGATGATGACATGGTGCTTTATTACTAGTCAATAAATCATCATCTAGGTTATAATTGTACATATAGTCCTTTGACTTGAGGGATACTGTATCTCATTCATTGGTAGTTGGAATTTATTACTACTTACATACTAATGCTATTCAAGTATTGGTATATGGTATGTGATAGTTTTAACTAGTTATGTTTGGAGGTAAGTGATCACCAAGAGAGAATTGATCACTATGCTATCTGATTATTCTTGATAATCAAATTCTTGGCCAACGTCGTAAAGATTCACTAAAAAGGGTTTCTAGTAGGAATCAATTTTATCAAGAATTATAATCGAGACATAGACATATGATCGAAGCATATTAAGGTTTGACAAATCTATAACCTTAGCCAAGATTGGGATTCGTAATGAAGGGTTTTTAGTGTACGTTAATTATGATCAATGGTCCATGAAATGAATAAGTGATTAAACACTCATATTCATTCTAATGAGGTAGTTATGATATGTAATGCTAGGTGTCACTTATGACTTATGGGACTAAGGGTGAAATAGGGATGTCACATTAGTAGAGAAAAGTGTTTTCTCAATCTCATTGCTAATTAGATATGAACCTAGAAAGTCACACACCTAAAAGTATTCACCTTCCAAGAATAAAAGGTTTACTATAATAATTAATCAAAGTGTTTAATTAATTGATTATTAGTAAAAGGATTGAACTTGTAATTAAATTTACAAAGACCATAGCATGTCTTAAAGTTTAAATCCAAAATGATTTCTTATTAATTAAATCTTAATTTATATATGATATAAATGAGAAGGAGTTAATTAATTAAAACTATGGATTAGTTGAAAGAATTATTTTTTAGCTTTGGACTAAACCCTAAATGGCCTAAGCCCATTTGTGAAATGGAGAAAGGTAATTTAGGGGTTAGAGATTTTCTCCAACCCTAAAGCCCATGTGATGGATTTAGGGGTTAGAAAAAGGTAACCAAGGTCAAAATAGTCTTTTAACTGCTTAAGGCTTAATGGAAATTATCATAAACCATAAAGGGTAAATTGGTCTTTTCCATTTAAGCTTAAAGTAAAAAGCAAAATAAATATCTTATTTGTTCCGTAATTTTCAATATAGTTGTTGGCTATAAAAGGCAAAATGATGTTGTGAATTATAGATACTTTTTGCATTTCTTTTCTAATAGAAATCTTATAGAGTAAGTCTTGAGAGAAAAAGGAAGGAGAGGAAGAGTTCTTCATAATTTCTTGTTCTTCATTTCTTATTCTTTATGAGAAGAAGAGTTCTTCATAATTTCTTGTTCTTCATTTCTTGTTCTTTGTTCTTTGTGAAAGAATAAAAGTTTCTTGTATTGAAAAGATAGATCCATAGCAACTAGAAGAAATCAAATCACCAAAGATTTGGGTTAGAAGATCTTGTATTCAATTGGGCTACGAAAAGAGAGAATCAATAACATCTAAACAAATCAAAGTGAGCCTTAGAGGTGAAGCTTGGTGTGAACAATCTAGAGGCTCAACATTTAGGGAGCTTTTGGAGAGGAAAGAAGAACTAAAGTCATTGGCTTCAAGAGATAATTTGATTACCACTTGATATTCTTTCTTTCTTATGTGTTTTACACATTAATTAGATGATTGAATGAATCTTTATTGGACCCATTTGGATGAAAGTGAAATTTTAAATTGTTTGAAATTTCATCCACCATATTGCTTCTACTTAATTTACACCCAATATTCCTTTAGAAATGGATCCTGAAAATAATATTGTGTATGATGATAATGATGAGTTATCTAATGTCTAGTATGACAATTCAAGTGATGCTTGCACTAGTGAGGAAGATGCCTTAGTTTTTAAGCTAAGGAAGGGGAGAAAAGTTGACCCTTTCAAAGTAAGGGCCTTCCTAGCGAGGCGTTTTAGGTCACAGGAATGCGGCCACTAGGAATGTTGCCCTTACTATGGCACTTTCAAAGGTAATGCCAACAGTGAAAGGCAATTTGGCTATTTGGGCTACTGGGACCTTTGATCCATTTAACATGTAACTAGATTCATTAGTTTTTTAAGATCTTTTTCTTTTAATCCCATCTTGCTATAAGCCTTAACTGTTATCAAGTTCATCGAGCTGCAATCATCTACTAGTTTCCTCTTCATTACAAAATTGGCAACTATGGCTTAGATGACCATAGGGTTTGTATGGGGGTTCTCAAGCAAGTACGATATTCTCTAGCAATCCAAGTTTTGAACCTGCTACAAAAGGTGAACTTAAATTGTTCCTTCCTCTGAGTCGAGGCTTTACCCTTATTCTTGCTTTTGGGCTCATCATCAGGCCTTCTTGTTAAATAGTGAATTGTCCCAGCTAACCCATCATTCAATTAGTGCTTGTCCTAGTCTTGGTTTGAACCCACTGCTTCTCCTTCATTAATCTTTTTCCCTTTGACATATTAGTCAATATAACCTTGACTGATGATCATATCTATCTCCTCCATTAATTACCAATAGTCAGTAGTATTGTTACCATGGGCATTGTGAAAGAGATAAATTTCTTTTTGTCTCTATACTCTGGTTTGGTCTTTATTGGTCTAAGATGCATCCATATATTCTAGTCCTGGAATACGGCGAACACCTCTGTTGAGATCACCTTGATAGGAGTCAACTTTATCACATCAAAGTTCTGAGCTAGGTGATGACCTCTCATTCATGATTTTTCTTTCTTCTCTTCGTCTCTTTTTCCCCTTGACTTCTTCTCTTCCTTTGGAGGAGTACTAGCTTGCTTCCTCTTAGATAATTGGCTTATATGAAAGGCATCATCATGCCTTTATGTAATCTTATGTAATTGCTATGGCATCCTTTAGAGTCCTCGAAGCATACCTGTATAAGGCTTTAAAGTAATCCCTATAGGTAGTGCCATTTTGGAGAGCTTCGCCCTTGTTTGGTCGATTTGTGTGACCTTTAAGACTTCTCTATTAAACTAAGCCATATAGTTTTTGAGTGACTTATTTGTACTACAGCCTCTAAAGATTGAGTTATCTTATCAATAAGAATACTTGATGTAAACCTGTGCATAAATGCTTCAATGAATTATTTAAATGAGCTAATGCTTCCTTCTTCTAAGCCATATAACCACCTAGTAGCAGCCCCATCCAAGGACCATCTAAAGACCCTGTACAGTACTTCATTGCTAGTGGTTTAAAACTTTACTATATGTTTGTAGTCTAAGACATGGACTCCAAGTTAGTTTCATCATTTTATCTCTTGATAGTCGGTGCTTTAAATTTCTTAAGCATATAGTATTCACTGATTCTTCTAATAAAAAGGGATTTAAGAGCCAACAAAAGACTTATCTTTTTTCCTCTTTTACTATTCATTTCTTCTATGAACTTTTTGATAGTTCCTTTATCTCTATGGGGTTCTGCCTATTGGTGGCTTCTTTTTCTTCATGGCCTCACCCAACAAGAGTAACCTCAGAATGTGTTGCCTTACCCCTTCTCCTCCTTCTTTTGGGACCCTACCAGGATCCTTACCTCGCTAGTCTCTACCCTTATTATACCTTATTACATTCCTTTGACTATCTTTACCCTTGGTCCTTCTCCTTTAGTGAGAGTGTCTATCTTCATCCACATGCCCCTTACTTTTTACATTTATCATGTCCATACATGTGACTGTCTCTTAGTGAAGGAAATCTATCTCCACTCTTCCCTAATCGAGATTCATCTCTTCTTAGAGCCACGCTAGCAAATCCAGTCCCCTACCATTAGGTTATCTAGGTGTTAAGGTATCCTCAACCCCTTTAGCCACTCTTCTAGCCTCTTCTCCTCTTTTAAAAGCTAGTTGTTAATTCACTCTTAGGGATTGAATGGTCTTTAGGACTATATTTGCTTTCTGAGTGGGTGGTGTAAGGATCTGTTATTGAGTAGCCATATAAGCTTGCAATGCCAAAGTTATTAGTGTGGCCATGATGTTTATCATTTGAAAGGAAGCAGTAAGATCAAAGTTAAGGGGGACCAAAGTGATATTCTGAGTGTTTATAGTTACGGTGCCTAAAGGCAAAGTTATATCAAGACTAATATTATGTATTTCCTCTGTAGAATTCACACGTGATGTTAAAGCTTCTTTGTCTCTATCATTGGAGTTAGTCATTTTATTTTGAGAGTAACTATTTTTATAGGTTAAAGAACGTGCCTTACAAAATAAAGGTCCAATGAGCATTATATGCACTCTTTATGTAAAAGAAGGGATAACAATGTCGTAAACCTCAAAGGAAAGAAAAGAAAATAGGATTCGTCTAGAAGGAAATTGGCCAACATTTCCCACATACAGTGCTATATGATCAGTTATGGATCTGAGTGTGTTAAATGGGCTGGATTCCTTGTATGGACCAAATTTGAGCTTGGTGGTTTGATAGCCTACAAAAGAGAAACAAGCTATATTGAAGGGCTACGCCATAAAGGCCCTTCGACCTTCAAGTTAGCTATGTAGTTTTTAAGGTTGTAAATAAGATGTGTTCTTCCCTATAGCGAATATATTTAGTGAAAAAAGGGAATCAAAGTACATAAAACTAGCTACCTTTGATTGAAGGCATGTTTTACCTTTTTTATTTGTTTGAGCAATAACTTGTAGGGGAAGGTGTATGCATGTTCTTAGGTTTATGATGGAGTTTCTAGTGAGGAAGTCTCAATATTAGGGAAGGTTAGTACCTCAAAAGATATTCAAGAGATGAATCTTCTGTGTGTAGTTGGAATAGGTGAGGCTGCTCTTTAATAGATGTTAGTTTATAGGGTGGCCTTATTAAAAGCTTAAGTGACAGCTGCCATTATAGTAAGTTATCTGACCCTCTGCTTACTAATGAGGGAAAGAGATAGCGCCTAATGGATCACCAACGATCTCTCAAATAAGGTGAAAATGTCTAAGTATATGTTTGGATCATTGATCTGATCTAGGTTCCTTAGCTTATGTTATAGCCCCATTGTTGTCATAATATAAGTATACTAGGTTTAAAATACTAGGCATAACTCCTAGACCAGTAATGAACTTTTTGATCCAAACAGTTTCTTTAGCTGCTTTTGATGTAGCTATATACTCAGCCTCTGTAGTAGAATTGAGCATGGTGATTTGCTTTAAACTTCTCCAGCTCACTATACCTCCAATCAAACAAAACACATAACCTGACTATGATTGATAATCATCTTGTCAGACTAGAGGCTAGCATATGTGTAACCATTTACAACTAGCTCATCTTTTTGCCTCCATATAGTAAGAATACATCCTTAGTCCTTTTTAATTATTTAAGAATATTCTTGATTGATGTCCAGTGACTTCTATTGGGATATTATTAGTATTGCTCATCATGCTTGAGGTATATGAGACATCAAGTTGAGTACAAAATAATGCATACATGATAAATCCTATGGCTATCACTTATCCTGTGTCATTGGACACTAATTCTTGCTAGCAAGAATCCTCTTTTAGAATCTTGCATATTGAAAATATTCAGTACCTTGTCTATATATGTACTTTGACCTAGGCTAATCAGCCTTTTAGATCTATCCCTATAGATCTTAATACCTAAAATATAGGTAGCCTCATCTAAGTCTTTCATTAAGAAATACTTTCCTAACCAAGTTTTGACATTCTGTAGGGTAGGAATACAATTTCTAATGAGTAATATGTCATTGATATATAGCATTAGAAACACTATTGCACTCCCACTAACCTTCTTATAAATATAAGGTTCACTTTCATTTTTTATGAATCCAAACTCATTGATTGCTTCATCAAAACAGAGATTCCTACTCTGAAAAGCTTGCTTTGATCCATAAATGGATCTTTGAAGCTTGCAGACCTATCCAAAATTCCCAGGATTGACAAAACCCTCTTGCTATGTCATGTACACATCCTTGAGTAATTTTCCATTAAGGAACGATGTTTTGACATGCATTTGCCAAATCTCGTAATCATAGTGCATAGCCGTGGCAAGAAGAATCTGAATGGATTTAAGCATAGCAACTGGCAAAAAAGTCTCATCATAGTTTATACTACGAGTTCGCTTAAAACCCTTTGCAACCAATCATGCCTTAAAGGTGTGCATATTGCCATCCATATCAATTTTCTTTTTAAAGACCCACTTACACCCAATGGTTTTTAAACCTTCAGGTGGGTCAATCAAGGTCCATACTTGAGTATCATACATAGATTACATTTTAAACTTTATGGCTCTAGCCATCTCTCTGAGTCTGGACCACATATGGCCTCTTGGTAGGATGTGGGCTCATTATGAACTATAAGCAATACATTATGATTATCAATCATAAGAAATTCATATCTTTCAGGATTATGACATGTCCTACCATACCTTCTCAAGCCTTGTGTTACTTGTACAGGCTCAACAAATGCTTGTGAGTCCTGTTGTGGTTCCATACTTGGTTCAATGTTGTTTTGTGGTTCTTGAATTTCTTCAAGTTAAACCTTACTCCTATTGGTTCCTTTAAAAATGAACTCTCTTTCCAAAAAGACACCATTTTTAGTAATAAACAATTTATTGTCAGGAATATTGTAAGTAATATCCCTTGGTTTCTTTAAAATATCCCATAAAAAGCATGTCTAATTTGGGTGCTAATTTGTTAGAGACTTGATGTTTCATATAAACTTCACAGCACCAAATCTTGAGAAAAGACAAACTGGGACACTTCCCAGTCTATATCTTATATGGTGTCTTTTGAACAGCTTTAAGTGGAACTTGGTTTATTATGAATGCAGTCGTTTCTAGGGCATATCCCTAGAAGGATATTAGAAGATTTATATGACTCATCATAGATCAAACCATATCTAATAAAGTTTGATTTATCCGTTCAATTGCACCATTCTATTGTGGCATTCCTAGTGGAGTTAGTTGTGAGACTATCCACAATCTCTAAGATGGTTAGCAAATTCTTAACTTAAGTATACCCTACTTAGATATGATCAAAGTGCTTTAATACTTTTGCCAAGTTGATTTTGAACTTCATTCTTAAATATTTTAAACTTTTCAAAAGATTCAAACTTATTTTTCATTAGATAGACATAGCCATATCCACTAAAATCATATGCATAAGTAATGAAGTATTGGAAACCTCTTCTAGCACTTGAACTCAATGGTCTACATACATCATTATGTATAAGGCCCTATAAGTCGTTAGCCCTTTCACTATGTCCTGTAAAAGGGATTTTGGTCATTTTGCCTAATAAATAGGATTCACATACTTCAAAAGATTCAAAATCAAATGAATTCAAAGGTCCATCTTGTTAGAGTTTTGAAATACGTTTTTAATTTATATGGCCCAAACAACAGTGCTAGAGATAGATTGAGTTAATCATTGGATTTAAACTTCTTTGTACAATATTATAAATGGACTTAGTACTTGGATTTTCTAGGTTTAGAACATAGAGACCATATGATAAATGAGCATTACCATAAAAAATGTTATCTCTGTAAATGGAGATATTTTTATTCTCATTAATAACAGAAAAACCCTCCAAGTCAAAACATGAAATAGAAATAATATTCCTACTCATTACAGACACATAATAATAATAATTATTAAGTTCCAAAACAAGTCCACAAGGCAAAGGTAATTCATAAGTTCCTGCAGCTTAAGTAGCAACTCTTGCTTCATTTCCAACTCACATGTCTACCTCACCTTTAACCAATGATTTACTCCTTTTTAAAACTTACACATTAACATAAACTTGAGATCTACACCTAGTATCTAATACCCAAGAAGTAGAAGTAGATAAATTGACTTCTATAATATAAATACCTTAAGTAGTAGTCTCACTACCCTTCTTCTTTTTTAGATCATCCAACAGATCTTGCGTGAGGCCTTGCCTAAGTATCGGTCTGATCCACTAAAAGGAATCAAAATACTCATTTGGAAAAGAACTCATGAGGAATCCCTTAGACTTATCTTTGATAGGTTTGAAAATTATTTATTAGAGTCACCACCTTAATTTATTTTTATTTGGGAAAATATAGGGAAAAAACTCATTTGACTCTAATTATTACCCAAAAGAAAAAAGGATCACTAGCCTTGAAACCAAAGAGGATTTGTAGACTAGGTTTTTAGTTTAATTTAACAAAATAAGTTTGGCCAAGTAATATAAAAGTAACTTAAAATATATTTTATAAACAATTAAAATGCATGAACAATTTATAATATGCATGATTATTTAATCCATAAAGTTTATACACAATTAGAATTCAAAATAAAAGTGAGTCAATATTACAATGAAATCCAAACTTAGGGGATACCTCCTTTAACCCTTATAGGTTCTAGGGAAGTTACACATTCCCCAAACTAAACCTAATAACTAAGTAAAGGAAAAAAAAATAAAAGTAAGTGAAGAAGGTGATAGGAGGAGAGTTGGTTAATTTTAGTTGGATTCGATGCCTGAACCAAGCATACCTATGTATCCCTTTGAATGGGAATCAAAACCCATGCAGTTCTCCCTTCTTGTGAAGGGGTTAGTTTAGCCTAGCCACTTTATCATGTTTTGATTGATTGATTAAAAGAGGGTTGAGTTAATTAATTAATTTAATTGATTACCGAGTTGATTAGCTAGTAACCTAAATAAATCAATTTAATTAACTAAAAGAGGCAAGAAAATTTAGATAAAAGAAAATTAAAGGAAAAGAAGCTTATCTCAGATAGCAGGTAGCAGTTGGCGTTGGATGGCGGGTGGTGGTTGGCCTCAGATGGCAGGTGGCGATTGGCTTTGGACGGTAGGTGGGGGATAGCCTTAGACTGCAGGTGGCAGTTGGCCTCGAATGGCGGAAGCAGCTAGCCTTAGGTTGTGGACACGAGCCTTGGGCAAGAGACTTTCCTCAAACAGGCAAGCAGAAAGCCTTAAACTAGTCGGGTAGGAATCAAGGAGAAACCCCCGAACTCTATTTTCAAAACATAGAGCAAATGCAAAGCAATTTGCTTGAAGTTATCGCTTTTCAAGCTCTTAAAGTTGGTATTTTGAAGAGTGGAAAGGCCCTCTATATATAGTAGGAGGATTAAAGCATAGAGGCACAAATTTTCAATGTAGGAAACAAAAGTGCGCTCGGACCACTATAAAGAGGTTTACGATGCTACATAGGCTGTGTGGTGCCACACAGATCTATGTGCAACTGCACAGGTCTGTGCAGTAACCACATCAAGTTGTGTAGCAGTCAGCCTTTCTTTCGTCCGCTTTGCTCGTGCTCGCCTGTTTTACATGATCCCAGTTGTGTTGTATTCGTTGCTCAGTCCTGGATGATTTGAAAGGGTTCAAATGTCAAAAAGAAACATTTTGATTTTTTTAATTTTTCCATTTGAGAGCTTTTAGCTTTTGGAGGTGTGTTTACCAAGTCTAAGTGCTTTTAAAGTTCGAACGCATGCTAGAAGGTACAAAATTAAGTGTTCACAATTGCCTCTTTATTAGAATTGTCTTTATCTAAAAGGTGATTCCAATGATAATGAACCTGAGGATGGGAGATAGTGAAAGGAACCAAATTATTGTATAGGATAGAGTTTAGACATTTGGGTGAAAAGTATGGTTGAATTTTAGGAAAGATGCCCCTGGTATATTTGGGAGATCTATAGGCTGGTAACATTGGGTTATTGTCCCTTATGGTAGGAGCTAAATGTGATATTCCTGTCTGGTAAGAATGATGATCTTGGAAAGAAGGCGACCCTGTCTAGTAAGAAAGAAGACAACTATGTCTTGTAGGAATCGATGAAGTGGTAATCCTTCTAATGATGATGATCTTATCTAGTAGGAAAGAAGATGACCCTGTCTGGTAGGAATCGACAAAGTAGTGATCTTGTTTGGTAGGAATAATGATGATAATCCTGTCTGGTAGGAAAGAAGATGACCTTATTTGATAGAAATTAACAAAGTGGTAGTCTTGTTTGGTAGGAATGATGATGATGATCCTATCTAGTAGGCTTGAAGGCGATCCTGTCTGGTAGGAATCGACAAAGTGGTGATCCTGTCTAGTAGGAATGATGATGATGATCCTATCTAGTAGGCTTGAAGGTGACCCTGTCTAGTAAGAATCGACAAAGTGGTGATCCTGTCTGGTAGGAATGATGATGATGATCCTATCTAGTAGGCTTAAAGGCAAAACTATCTGGTAGGAATGATGATGATGATCTTGTCTGGTAGGCTTGAAGGTAACCCTGTCTGGTAAGAATCGATGAAATGGTGATCTTATCTAGTAGGAATGATGATGTTGATATTGTCTGGTAGGAAAGAATATGAAGATAACTGATCTTAAGATTGATTTTTGAAAAGAGATTGATTTAGATTGACCCGATTGATGATATGTCTTTCTTTAAGAGTTTTGACAATTTGCCTTGATTCATGATCCTGTTCGATGCAAAAATGCTAGATAATTATGCAATGGTATGATACCTTGAACCTGTGAAGAGTCAATCCTAATATAAAAGTGTTGATCTTTGGGAGAAAGATGCCCCCATTTTAGAAAGGTGAACATTTAGAAGAGAGGTACCCCCACTTTAGAATGATGGAGGAAAGTGGTTTGGTCATTTAGTTTTTGGTTGATCGGTTAGCTTAGAGGTGAAGTCGGCATGTTAGGTATGGGATTGGTTGGTTAATGGCTATCAGTTCAGCCTAGGAAAAAGTCATTCTAGAAAGTCAAGCAAAGTGGGGTCATGGAAAACATCGGGCTATTCAGTTTAGATAGGTTTGACTTTGGAGAAGATTTGGTTTGAGGCAAAATTGGAAAGCTTGATTAGGGGGGTCAAGTCTTTAGAGATGATTAGATTGGAAGGTTTGGGGAAGGTCAACTTGTGGGGCTTATCATCAGAGAAGTTCATATAAAGGGCTTAGCAAGGGCTTAGCCAGGTCTAGCACTTTAGCTTGGTCAGGTTTTACTTTAGGCTTAGTTACGTGTTGGCTTTGGAAAAGATTAAGGTTTTTTGGGGGTGGGCTCTATGGTAAAGGCTTTTGGGCTTGGGCTTTGTGGTAAAGGCTTTTGGGCTTAGGCTTTATAGTGAATGCTTTTTGGGTTTGGGTTTCAGGGTGAAGGCTTTTAGGCTTGGGCTTTATAGTAAAGGCTTATTAGTTTAGGCTTCTTTTGGGCTTGGGCTTTATGGTAAAGGCTTTTGGGCTTGGGCTTCTTGGTTTGGGCTTCAGGGTGAAGACTTTAAGGCTTTTATTTTTATGGTGAATGCTTTTTAGGTTTGGGTTTCAGGGTGAAGGCTTTTAGGCTTAGGCTTTATGGTGAAGGCTTCTTGGTTTGGACTTCATGGTAAAAACTTTTTGGTCTGGGCTTCATGGTAAAGGCTTTTTATGGTGAATGCTTTTTTTTGGGTTTTAGGGTGAAGGCTTAAAAGCTTGAAGGCTTTTGGTCAAAAGGCTTTGTTAGCTTGGGCTTTTCTATAAAGGTGCTTTGGACCTTTTTAAAAGATGGTTGTCTTTATCTCAAGTATGGTACTATAGGTTTTGGCCATACAGGCACTGCAGACTAATGGATACGTGTTTGTCCTTTAACACAGTTGCATTAGATTTTCTTGCCCATCATACGGTTGGTAGGCCTTGACTCAATTAGACTTTATGGGTGATGTAATTTGCTAAAGAGGTTTGGTCTTTTTAAGGACGATGAGATTTTTCCAACGAGACATGTAATGGGCCTTGACTTGTTCAAGTCCTTCTTTTGCAAGACATGACTTGATTTTGGTTATGCTAGAGAAAGTTGGCTTTAAGGATGATGAGTCTTGAAAAACTTAGGATCTTTGATTTTGCCCATGGGCTTAGCCTTTAAAAGATGATGAGACTTTGCCAAGGAAAGGGTGCTATGAGGCTTAAGCTTGAAAGGATAGGATAGTACATTTTGAGGTTTAGGAATGGTTCAAAGGTGGGTTGAAGATTCTAAAAAGGGTCAGAGAGGTTGTATGATTTTGGTATTTGTAGCATGACTCACAGAAAATAATAAGCCAAGCTAATCTTGTCATTTTGAGACTGAAGAGACATTTAAGGTGACACTTTATTGGCTTGAACGTACATGAAATACTGGCTAAAAGAAAGTGCCCCAATGAGTGGCTGAAGGACTGATGATAAGAGAAAACTTGAGGATCATGCTCCCGATGAGAGATAGGAACATGACAAACTAGCAGTGTGGAAGATTATGCTTAAGCTCTTTGAGCTAGCAATGAGACGGACTAACAAAAGATGATGACGACTTAAAAGGATATGCCCCCACTATGAGATAAGGGCATAGAAGACAATATCCCTTAAGAGAATGAGCCTCTAGTGAGGAAGGATGACTTTGAAGATATGAGACGAGATAGATTGATTGAAGATGATTTGACAAACTTTGAATGATATGAAGGAAGATGATTGGGATGAGCTTTCTCTCTCTCTCTCTGTCTCTCTCTCTCTCTCTTTTTTAGCTCTAACTTTTGTCTAAGCCGCCCTTTTCAGCTTCTCAACTTAATGAGCTTGAAATTTGAGAGAAAACATTCCACCATTATTTATTGCTTTTCCTCACTTTAAGGGGCTTTAACATTTGAATTTTGAATTTGAAGAACTTGTTGCCCCTTGTTGAGGTTTATTATTTGATTTTGTGCTTTAAATATTTGATGAGAGGTCTATTTCTTAACCTAGTTTGGTTAGGAGCTCGCAAAGCAATTGTTGATAGCACCTTAATATATGCTAGCCGTGGTGGATTTAATTGACTGTTCATTTCTCTCTTTCTCTCTCTCTCTCTTTTTCTGTTTTTTTCTTTTTATAATTTTTTTTCTTTTTCTCTTTCTTTTTCTTTTTTTTTTTTTCAAAACTCATCCATATTTAAAACAAGAAAAGACAAGTGCACAAATAAATGTGGATGTTTTATTGCAATGAAAAATTTTATTATAAGATAACAAAAAGCAGACTAATATGATCGACGAAAAATACCCGAAAAGGAAAATAAGTTGACAAACATAAACTCAAACTCAGACTTGGATTTCAATCTCAGACAGGTTAGATTAGTCGAACTTGAACTCTTCCATGTTATACCACTTGGGATTAAGGTAAAAAGGGGTTGAATTAGGTTTTATTTTAGGAGGGATGATGTCACCACTATTAATAAGATCCTAGATTCTATATCTTAAAGCTCTGTATGCGTTGATTTGGTGCCCTGCTCCTTGATGATATTCGTAATATTCATTGGGGTGGTAGCTCTTTGGTAAGGGATTAGGAGGGACTCTTAGTTCCAAGGGTTTTACCATTTTTGCTTCCAGAGCCTTCTTATAAACCAATGCTAATGGAACTCCCAAATCTGTGAAAGCCCTTTGCTGAGATTTCAGGGGTCATCTGCTAGTTACAGCAACTACCTTTATACTCTTTTGCTTGACATCAATAAGGGGAGTGTAGGTGTCCATATCCTCCATTCAGTAGAGGCAAGGGGAGTGGAAGTATTGCTTTTCTTGCAACTTTTTTCCATTGTGGCGGTTTGCTCTAGTGCATTAATGTTAAGCTCTAAAGGTCTCTTGATAGAAAGGTGGGGTTTTCCTTGCTTTGAAAAGGATTCAAAGAAGATGCAGGTTTAGTATCTATGACTGATGGCATGGTTGAGGCCAGAATGGCATTGGAGTTTGAGATTGAGGATGTAAAATTATAAGTCATGTCAATGGTAGGTGCAACATTAATGGGCTTAGCTTGGTTCAGCATTCCTCTCACTTCATCTATGATAAGTTGGCATTGGAAACTCAAAGCATTAGTGAAAGCAGAAGTAAGATGGACTATGGTATTATTAAAACTGGATTGTTGGCTAGCTAAAGCCTGGTTGAAATAGGCTCGTTAAGGGTCTAGGGTAGAGATGAGAATAGCTTGAAAGTTCTTTTCTTACCTCTTGAATAGGTTGGTTAGAGCTTCCATGTCAGTCAGGCTTGCCATTGGTACCTTACGAACCAAGTCAAAGAATTAAGTAAGTACTAGGAAAGAAGTAAGAAGATGGGCATGTAAACTTTTGAGAAAAAATATTCCTTTTGATGTTGTGAGCTAATTGTATTTGGGCTTTTGAGGATTTCCTAAGGTTGCATAGGTTAAGGTCTCAAGCTTAAGGTATCAGGTTGAACTAAAGGCACTAGACTTAGGGTAGTGTGTTGGGCCAAAGGTATTGGGTTTAGGGTATTGTGTTAGATCAAAGGTATTGGGCCTAGGGTAGTGTGTTGGGCTAAAGGTATTGTGTTTAGGGTAGTGTCTTGATGATTTGAGTGTAGCTTATAGGTATCTGTCATTTAGGAGTAATGGATTGGTTTTGAAGGTAATGGGCCGAGGATGTTCGGCAATGGTGTCTTGTGGCTAGGTTGGCAAGGTATAGGTAAAAATGAGGATAGAGATCTTTTTAGGTTACAATTTAGGGTGAAGACATTTTGGGTAAGGTTAAGGTAACAGTGTTTAAGGTTAGTGGTGTTTGAGGTCAAGGATAAGGAAATGAGGTTTTAGGCTCAGGGCTAGGGTATTGGTTTAGGTTGAAGGCTAAGGTAACAGGGTAAGGTTTAAGGTTAGGGTATTGGTGTTTAGGTTAAAGGCTAAGGTAAAGGGGGAAGGATTAAGGTGATGGCTTAAGGTTTGTAGGGGCAAAGGTGATTGGGATAGAGGTGAGATTGCTTAAAGTTTAGAAGTGAAGGTGTTAGGATAAAAGTGAGTATATGACCCTTCTTTAGTTCAAGGTATAACCTAGACTTAAGATGAATGCATGTTTTGTTATACAATATGGATGGATGATATGCATGAGGAAAACATTTCATAAGAATGCAAAGATGCAAGGTTTTAATCATGGTACATACAACCTAAGGCCAGGATCTAAGTTCATTATATGAAAGGGTAAGGGTGGCTCGATTTGGGTACCCGTCACACTAGAGCAGCAATATACTTAACCACATGTGAGTCAAGGAGCCTTGCATAGGTCCAATAGTACGTGCATACTCGTTACACCTTTGAAAGGATCAAAGGTTTCGTTGCGGGGTGGATGATTTCACTATCGGCGAATAGACCCAAGGAGGGTTACCCATTTGATGTTACTCACTATCCATTGTTTTTCTAGAACTAGGATGGCAAAGAGCCTATGCAAGTGATGCATGCAAAGTCACAATCATATTAAAAGGCCAAACTCTTTTTAAACCAATTAGTAGTCCATTTATTTTTTTCCTTTTATTAAAAGAAAGTAAGTCCCTAGCGGAGTTGCTAATTGTAATGCCTTGCCCGAGCATCGATCCGATCTGTTAAAGGGAATCAAAATGCTCATTTGGGAAAGAACTCACGAAGAAGCCCTCGAGCTTATATTTGATAGATTTGAAAATTATTTCTTAGATTCGCCACCTTAATTTATTTTTATTTGGGAAAATATGAGGAAAAAACCCATTTGACTCCAATTATTACTCAAAAGAAAAAAGGATCAATAGCCTCGAAACCACAAAGGATTCGGGGACTAGATTTTTGGTTTAATTTAACAAAATAAGTTTGGCCAAGTAATATAAAATTAACTTAAAATATATTTGATGAACAATTAAAATGCAGCAACAATTTATAATATGCATGATCATTCAATCCATAAAGTTTATACACAATTAGAATTCAAAATAAAAGAGAGTAAATATTACAATGAAATCCAAACTTAGGGGATACCTCCTCTTGCTCTTATGGGTTCTAGGAAAGTCATATATTCCTCAAACTAAATCTAATAACTAAGTAAAGGAAAGCAAAATAAAAGTAAGTGAAAAAGTTGGTAGGGGGAAAAGTTGGTTAATTTTAGTTGGATTTGATACCTGAACTAAGCATGCCTACGTATTCTTTTCAATGGGAATCAGACCTATGCAGTTCTCTCTTCTTGCGAAGGGATTAGTTTAGCCTAGCCACTTTATCATGTTTTGATTAATTGATTAAAAAAGGGTTGTGTTAATTAATTAATTTAATTGATTACCGAGTTGATTAGCTAGCTACCTAAATAAATCAATTTAATTAACTAACTAAAAGAGGCAATGAAATTTAGACAACAAAAAACTAAAGGAAAAGAAGCTTACCTCAAATAGTGGGCGACGACTAGCCTCGAATGGCAGGCAATGGTTGGCATTGGATGGTGGGAGATGGCCAACTTTGAATGGCGGGCGGCAGTAGATAGCCTCGGACGGCGGGTGGTGACAGGTTTCAGATGGCGAGCGGCGGCTAGCCTTGGCCAGCGAACACGAGCCTTGGGCAAGAGACTTGCCTCAAATAGGCTGGCAGAAAGCCTTAAACTAGTCGAGTAGGAATTAAGGAGAAACCTCCTAACTCGCTTTGCAAAGCAAGGAGTAAATGCAAAGCGGTTTGCTTGAAGTTATCGCTTTTCAAGCATTCCTCCTCCAAAGACCCTTATAACTATCTAACAACCTTCCATTAAGCTAAACTCTTGCAAATTTATTTCTCAAAACCTTAATTCTTTTACTTGTAATCTTTGGTTGTTGTTAAGAGCATTGATTACTCAAATTGGATTATGAGTGAGCCATTAAAACTCTAACTAGGTTGTGAGTTGATCTTTAGAAAAACTCTTGTATAGGTTGAGTGTTAGCCTTTAGGAAAAACACTTAAAAGGATTGTGTGTGAGCCATTAAAACATATTGTAATTATATAGCTATAGTGAAATACCCAATTGAGATTGGGGAGTGGATGTATGGTTTGTTAATACCTGACCCATTATAAAATTGCTTGTATCTATTTTCTTTCCCTATCTCTTTCTATTAAAATTTTAATTTCCCACTAATTCAACCCCCCTTCATGGTGCACAAAGGCAAACAAGTGATATCAACTTCTTAAGCTTCCATGCATAAAGAATGATTAAAATGGCTAATAAAGGGATGCATCATGTCAAACCACACTTTGATGGTACTGATATGCTCATTAGAAGTATAGAATAGAGGTATACCTTGATTGTGATCTCATAGAATTATGGGATAGTGTTCTTGAAGAATGAAAGCCTCTAACAAAAGTGGTTAAGGACATTGAAGAACAAATTCCTAGAAAGGAATGTGTTGAAGCTTAAAGAAAAGCAAATGGGAAGAATAAGAGGGCTATGGCTATTCTATTTAGTTCTTTAGCTAGAGAAGAATGTGGAAGAGTTCAACATTATACAAGTGCTTATAGCATTTAGAAAGCTCTTGAAAACTATCGTAAAGGGACTAAACAAGTCAAGTCCAAGAAGATTCAATTACTCATACATGAGTATGAGCTCTTCAAGATGAAGCCTAATGAAAGAATCACCGACATGACAAATAGACTCCTTACTATAGTCAATAATCTAAAGAAACTTGGAAAAGTTTACTCTTTGGTAGATGTCAAGCACAAGATTTTTAAAGTTCTTCCAAAGAAATATTATAAAGCTAGAGTGGTTAGTGTTGAAGAGGCAAATGAGGACCTGGCAAGTTTACTATCGATGTTCTTATTGGTAAACTTCTTACCCATGAGATGACATGTAATACCCTAGGTTCCTAAACCCTAGTTGTGTGCTTGTTGATTAGTACCTCTCTATATTTGATGATTGAATTATGCTATGTATGATTTTAAGTCACTAGTTTATTGAGTATTAATATTGGTATTGCAATAGTATGCTTGAATTGAGTTTGCTTGAGCTAAAGGCTAGATTGGGTGGTGACACGCTCGTGTCAATGGGCACGACACATAGCCAGTCTTACAGCAAAAACTTGGACGCCCATTTGTTTGTAAGTCATGCCTGTGAGCCTTGTGGACACACTTGTGTCTTTCTTTTATTTGTAAGTCATACCTGTGAACCTATTAGACACATATGAGTCTTTTATCTACTATAAAAAATTTGAATTCAAAAATTTACAACTTTTAACCCTAAAAACCCTTCTTATAAATACATAATTTAATTTTATTTGGCCACCCATTTTTACAGTAGACATATCCACCATTCTAAACTCAATTCTAAGGTAAAACCACCTCTAAAACTTCTTTCGTTTGATCAATCTCTACTTTCTTTTAGCAATAAACCAAATTAAACCATCTTTTCTTATTGTTTTATTGATTTAATAGGCTTCCAATACCATCTTTGAATCTTTCTCTAAGGTAAAACTCTAGACTTTATCTTGGAAATTATTTTGATTAGTTGATTTTGTATAGATGTTGGTCTTGACATGATTTAATTAATTATTTGTGTGAATAATAATGTTGTTAAGATTTTTAATGATTTCTTCTTTAATTCTTTAAGAAACTCCATAGAAGATATGTTAGTTATCAATTCAATTATTGTATTTTTATTATGAATAAATCTTTTATTAGAATTGATTCTTGATTATACTAAATCCCTTAAAATGATTTGAAGGAATTGCGTTGTTGCTTGCATGTTGTCAATTGATGTATAAGCTATGATGGGGGACTTTGATGAGTGTCACCCCACAGCATAGATGGTGTAATAAATGTTTTTATTGATATGTGTTCATAATCGTGTAGTCCACTAGTGTCGAATATGTGTGATTGTTTATATTGTGAGAGTCATATTAAAATAGGATACTTAATGATTTGGTGCGATGTGTCAAGCGTTAATGAGGTAAAAGAGGTGCTAGCTTATGAGCACTAGTGTCATCATTATTAGGAGCTAAAGATATTTGAGGTGAGTTTAGTAATAGTATTCATTACTTAAGTTTTTGTCATATTATCCTTTCATTATATTTGAATATTCACTTGTACGCAATTGACCAAAATCCCCTGAATTAATATGAATTTCCATTTATACCTTACTTTCTTTATTCATGTTTATTCATACCTTATCATGATAATAATGATGCATTGATAATATTTGAACCTGTGATTTTGCAAAAGCTATAGTCCCTTTCCAATGTAGGGGTCACATTAGTCATATGCACATGTAAGCCTGTGGGTACTTAGCCCTAACTAGGAAGGGTGGTCTTAGTTATGAGGTTTGATAAACTCTGCAAGTTATTATATAAGTGGGGTGAGCAAGGTTTAGGCTACCGCCCAAATCAATATATGACATACTATTTCCTCTTCATTTGACTACTCCTAAAAATAAATTGAATTGACTATTGCATATCAGAAGAACTATTTATCAATGAAATTGAAACGTATGTTGAATACCTAGATTTATACCTATTTTGCAAATTCTTTTGACTGGGAATCTTAAACCTTTACCGAGTCCACTACTTGACTTTGTACTTGTTGCTATTACTGACTCATTGAGACTTATTCTCACCCCTTTTTATTTTTCTTTTCTTTTTCTAAAAGTTTAAGCTAGCCAAGGTAACCTCAAGAACCATGTGTCTCCTCTTAAGGGATGGTGTCATTATTTGGATTAAAGCTCTATGGATCATCGTTAAGTCTTGTCCATTCACTTTATCATTTCATTTTGTATTATGGGTCTTTAAGACATTTAAAAATTATTTGAACTATTGGATTTATCTTACTAATTTGGTTATGTTATCCAATGATAACTTGTGGGTTTATTTTGATATGAAATATTGGATTTGGATTTATTAAAAGAGTATAAATACCTTTTTCCATATTAAAAATCATTAGTTTGATTAGATTAGCGGGTTCTATGTGCTAAGTTAGCTTTATGCTATTCCCAAGTCCTAGGATCATTGCATCCTTCAAGGTTAGAGTGTGACAAAGATGGTATCAGAGCCTAGATTTTTAATATGGTTAAGGGAGTCTTTTAACATGAACATCATGCATGAGTCATCTATGGAGCATAGGAAATTCATGACTGTCATTGCAAGTCGTTCATTAGGATAGATCTGTTAAAAGTCTGTGATATATGAAACCTTGTAGATAGGATAAAGTATTACTATTCCATTGTTATGTTACTATATGTTATTATTTATACGTTGTAGATGCCACTTCTACTTAGGAATAGAGCTGCTTCTGACACTCACTCTAGTACTGGAGACAGAGATGTTAGAACATCTCAAGGATACACTAGACTCTAGTTGGGTTTAGGCTTTTGAGAACAAGATGTGAGACATGGATAAGGAGCTTACAAGGCTGAGTGACTCACTAGAGACCCTTAGGTGGCAGAGTGAAGAGATGATGGAGATGGTTAGGGAGACTTGTGAAGAAATCTTTAGTATTCATAATCAAATAGCCAAAGTAGTAGGATGCTAGCAAGGGTAACAAATAAATCTCCAGTGGTCCCTATTTATGAGTGTTTAGAATGCTGTAGGCACTATTATGCTACCAGTGTTTGTCTTAAGAGGATAGTACCACATCACCCGGAGATTAGGTTGACTGCGCATGTAGAGCAAAGAAAAGTGTGTGATAGCATTAAGTTACAGTTAGACCTAAAGGAGGATGAAAAGTGGCATGATCATGGAGTGGGTGGCTATAGACTTTAGACTAGGAGGTAGAGGTAATAAGTTGTAGGTGAAATTTTAAGATAAGGTTAGTTGGGATTGTTGATCTTTTGTGCTTTACTTTTCCCCGTATATTGCTATTTTTCAAATACTATTATTAGGTTGTACCCATGACTTATTTTAGATATGGTTGTGATGTTATTTTAGTACTGTGAACTTTGAAATTTTGGTATTGAGATATAATAAAACAACTATTGAATTGAGTGCATTGCTTAACTAAATTTTTATCTCACTAATGTGAAATTTTAACATGTGATGTGTGTATATGTGATGTGCTTATAGCTATTTATGCATAAGGATACTATAGTATGCTTAAACTAGAATACTAGGAATTGGTTATGTATTACTAAATTCGCCGTTTACCATAAATAGAATGTTGTGTCATAGACACATTCCACTTGTTGACCATAACAATAGCAGTAGCAGCATAGCACCAACCCAGGTGTTGAATGCTACATCCTTATATGAAGAGCTGTGCCAACACGATAAGGTGCCGCCACTCATTGGCAACCAAGGTCAGGCCTACCCAATGATATGGAGGCCATGCGATAAGAGATTCTGGCCTTGTGAAGGGAGCTTGCTAAGGTGAGGGGCGTAAGGTGAGGGATGCCTCCACCATCACCTATTGCTCTAGAATTACCCCAAGAAGGAGTGGAAGCACCTTTATCACCAAGACCATCTCGGCAAGTCAGGAGACATATGCTGCCAGACGAAGGAGTTTCTGCCAATGATTTTAAGAAGATGAAACCACCTAAGTTCAAAGGTGAGGAGGATGAGGATCTGCAAGAGTTCCTTGAAGAGATGGATAAAATTGCATAGTGACTAGTGTGTTCTGATGAGAAGCTTATAGAATTAGTGGGCATACAATTGAAGAAGGACACATGGGATTGGTTTCAGAGGAATATCGAGGAGAGCTTATACAGTGATGATTCGCCTACTTGGGCCAAGTTCAAGCAAGCACTTATGGATGAATATTTGACTGAAGGGAAGCATCAGAATCGTGCAGTTTAGTTTGAGCAACTGAAGCAGAAGCCTAGGATGACCATTTTTTATTATGCTCAAGAATTCAAATGCTTGAGCAAGTACACTGCTCATATCATCCCTATCGAGGTGAGTAGAGTTTAAAGGTTTCCATGTGGACTAATTACCCCATTGTACAATGCTTTGGTGGCTACTGATTTTCTTACCATGTCCAAGCTGATTGACAAAGCCAAGATGCTAGAGATGAGACATAAGGCAGAGAGGTTGAGCAAGCTGAGAGAGAGAACAAGAATAAATTCAAGAGTAAGAGTCAATGCAATTTGCTTAGAGGAAATGCTACTTAAGCTATTAGATTTGAGCACACAACTGCTCATAAAACATACAGACTGCAAGACGACCAAAGGGATCAGTGCCTTGTAATGAGCACATCTGTAGCATCTGCTCCTAGAAATATGAACACCCAGTGTAGCGGACCATAAAGGTCTAACTTACTAAACTGTACCACTTGTAGGAGAAAGCATGGGAGAGTATGTTAGAGAGCAAGTGAAGCATGTGTTGATTATGGTGAAATGGGCCATTTCATCTGGGACTGCCCCAATTGAAATATGCCAAGAGCTACACCAACTATGTCTTAACCCATTATTCAAATGAGCAGAGCTGAGAACTGAACTCTTAGAAATGGGGGCAATAACAAAGTAAGTTTCAAGGGCAAACATTAGGAGTTGTTCAAGCTATGGAAAGAAAGGGGAAAAGGTCAGTTTTATGCCTTAAACTAGCAAGATGCTAAAGCTGCTAACAATGTGGTGATAAGTATTGTGTCCTTAGAAGCTATTTTAGCTAAAAGTCTATTTGATTCTAGGGCAACCCATTCTTTTGTGTCACCTGCTTGTGCTATGAAATTGTGTAGAACTAAGTAATTATTATATAATCCCTTAATGATAGCCATACCTTTGGGTGAGACTATAGAGGTAAATAAAGTTTTCAAAGGGTGCAAAGTTGAGATTGAGGGTAGATTTTTGCCTCTAGACTTGATAGAATTGGAGATATTGGAATTTGATGCTATCTTAAGGATGGATTGGCTATTTACCTATAATGCGCATATAGGCTGCAAAAGGAAGAGAGTCCTATTTAAGGACGAGGATGGGAATGAGTTTAATTATCAAGGGGATAATGTGGATTCTACTATTAGTTATATGTTTGCTTTAGGAGTGAGATGACTATTGAGGAAAGGCTTCTAAGAATTTTTAGCTTATATGAGAGACCTGGAAAAGACTTAGAGTGGTCCTAGTGATATACGCATCGTATGAGAATTTCTTGACGTGTTCCTTAATGAGTTGTTGGGATTACCATCTGATTATGAGTTGGTGTTCACTATTGAGTTACTACCAGCCACTCAACCAATATCAATGTCGCGTATAGAATGGCATTGGCTGAGCTGAGAGAGTTGAAGGTTCAACTCTAAGAGCTATTGGATAAGGGACTTAGAAGGCCTAGTCGTTCACCCTAGGGAGCACTCGTGCTATTCATAAAGAAGAAAGATGGGTCCCCAAGGCTATGCATTGACTATTGCTAGCTGAATAGAGTAACCGTGAAGAATAAGTATCTCTTTCAAGGATTGACGATTTGTTTAACCAGTTGAAAGGAGTAAGTTACTTTTCCAAGATCAATATTCGATCAGGATATTATCAGTAGAAGATTAAGGAGAGTGATATTTGCAAGACAACATTAAGAACTGAATATGGTCATTATGAGTTCAAAGTTTTTCCTTTTGGATTAACCAACGCCCCTGCTGCTGTGAGTCCTTACTTGAGCATTAGCCTGATATGCTAAAGGGAAATCAAAATGCTCATTCAAGTTTACACTTACGATGGAACCCTCGAGTTCGGATTGGTTGATCATGAAAACGATTTTGGGAGATTTTACCCTAATTTATTTTTAAATGGGAAAATTAAGGAAAAATCCAATTGACTCCAATTCATTAGTTTTCAATTAATTTACCTAAGGATAAAATCACTAGCCTTGAACTAGGTTGAGCTCGGGAACTAGGTTTTTGGTTTTAAATAATTGCAATGTGGCTCTTAAATTTAATTTGACTTTGAAAATTAATTTCATGGATAACATTTATAAGATGATAATTATAAGTAAAATGCATAAACATGACATAATATGGATGCCAGGGAAAATTAAAGAGCGAATAAAGTAAATCATCCACAAATTAAGGAGAGTGTTCCCTCTAGTCCTTATGGATTTTAGGGAACCACATAGTCACTCCTTAATTTTGAAAGTAAATAATTGATTATAATTGAAAGCAAAGAGAAAATGGAATTAATTATAGGATTGGATTTATTGTTTAGATTTAAATTCCAAACATGTGTACATACCCCGTTGAATGGGAATTGAAATCCATGTAGTTTGTTTCATAATTAAGTAGAGGGGTTTAGGGATTGATTTGATTAAGTGATTTGATTTGGGTTTATGAGTGAGAGGAAAGGTATGAAAAAATGCTAAAAAATTAGATTGGGGGCATTTTTGAAATTTTGGATGCAGGTGGGGGACTAGGCCAGCGGGATTATAGGGCCTATGGGTGATGTTGTTGACTGATTAGTGGTATGCTGTTAGCCGATCGGTGGTATAGCCTAGAGCATAGGTGGCACCTTTGGCGCTTTAGCGATAGACATGCGGATTGGATTTTCTTTTAGAGATTGATTGTTGGTTTAGCATTTAGAAAATTTGGATGTTCGAGTAGCAATGCATTTGAAGGCTAAAAAATTTTCTTTTAGGAGTGCTACCTTCAAACCCCCGCCAGCTAACTAACTAATAGGACAGCTATACTAGCTCTACATAGCGCACTAAACTTAGCAGGTATTAGGCTATAGCTAGATGATGAGGGTGCAAAATTAAGGGTTCAGAGTTGCCTTCATGGACTTGATGAACCGAGTGTTCAAGCCTTTCTTAGACAAATTGGTCATCATCTTCATCAACGATATCTTGGTGTATTTGAAAACAAAAGAGGAGTATGAAGCTCATTTAAGGATTGTGTTGCAGACCTTAAGGGAACATCAGTTTTTTGCCAAGCTGTCTAAGTGTGAATTTTGGATTGATCATATGAATTTTGTTGGCCATGTGGTTAGTAGAGAGGGGATTTGAGTAGACCCTAAAAAGGTTGAAGCTGTTGAAACTTAGTCGAGATCTGCTACTATAATTGAAGTATGAAGTTTCTTGGGTATGGTCAGATATTATTGGAGATTCATAAAGGACTTCTCTAAGATAGCAGCACCTTTCACTAAACTCATAAAGAAATAAGTGAAATTCAATTGGGATGAAACGTGTGAGTATAATTTTTAGCAGCTAAAAAAGTGTTTAGTGTCTACCCTGGTGTTAGCCTTACCTAAAAGGAATGAAGGATTTGTCATTTACTATGATGCTTCAAAAGTAGGTTTGGGCTGTGTTCTAATGCAACATAGAAAGGTTATCGCCTATGCTTTCAGGCAATTGAAGAGACATGAGGATAATCACCTCACTTATGAATTAGAGATGGTTGCCATGGTCTTCGCACTCAAGATTTGGAGGCACTATCTATATGAAGAGAAGTGCGAGATTTTCATCGACTATAAGAGCTGGCAATATACAATAAAGTAGCGAGATTTAAAACTAAGACAAAGGATATGGGTGGAGCTGCTCAAGGACTATGATTGCTAGATTCTTTATCACCCTAGAAGGGCTAATATGGTGGCTGATATGCTGAGCAGAAAGTCCATTGGGAGTTTGTCTCATATTATAATGGCAAGGCAACCGATGGTATGAGAAATTATGGAATTGTTGGATCAGGGATTCCAGCTAAAGGTGAGTGGGAGTCAAAGCCTAATAGCTTATTTCCAAGTGAGACCAAAAATCATAGAGGAGATCAAAGAGCTACATGATTAAGACCCTCATTTGGTTAAGCTAAGAAAGGATGTCAAGAAAGGCGAAGCACTAGAATCTTAAGCTATAAATGGCTTAATAATGTATGGAGATCGAGTATGTGTACCTGATATGGCTGGTCTAAGAGAAAAGATACTCAAAAAAAGCCCATCAAGCGCCATACAACTTACACTTGAATGTCAAGCCCACAAGGGTTTCAGGGTGAGATGCCAATAGGAGCCTGACATTAGTTCAAAGCCTTGTACAGAGCTTGGCAGTAAGGGTAAAAAGACTGGATGAGGCTCCATATTGATATGTTTGCTTAGATTTTCTTTAATTGTTTGAGAATAGGATCCTCCTCAAGTTCATTATAAGGCTTTAGTTTTTCAATAGGAGGAGGAATGACATGATTCACTAGGTTTGAATCTTTGGACAAGGTAGGTTGTGGTAGTGGTGGAAGAACTCTCCTACTCTGAGTGATTGCATCGACTTAGTGACAAAGTCATTTAGATCCAGTGCATAACAATAGTCCAAAGTGGGGCAGATGAGAGAGAGAGAGAGAGGATCAAATCCCAGTCCATCAGAAGAGACAAAGTTGACATTTGCTTGATGGTTAGGTAGAGGATTTGTGGTGATGTTGGGCTTGGCTCTAAAAGCAATGATGTCTCCACTATCTATTATGTATTGTATTTGATGCCTTAAAGCTTCATAAGCATCAAGCTTATGCCCAGGTCTTTGGTGATAATCACATCACTCGTTATCATTATAGTTCTTGGGCAAAGGATTAAGAGGTGCTCTCAGCTCTAAGAGCTTAATAAGATGGGCTTCCAAAGCCTTTTTATAGACAATGCTTAAAGGCATTCCTAACTTAGAAAAACTTCTTCTTTCCAACCTTATAGGTTAGTGGTAGGAAACAGCATTGATTTGTCCTCTCTTTTGGGCAAAGAGAGTGGTATTAAAGGTGAAATTAGTGTTTTTATGGTATCTTGAACTCGAGGATTTATCTTTGATTTGACCATATTGAATCAAATCCTCAGTTTAGAAGCTATGACAATGAGAGTCTTGAAGTTTGGGAGATATTGGGTTTGCAAGTGAATTTGGTATTGATGCTTGAACCTTGCCGCAAGTGCACGGGTCGATCAAGTAATATAGTGATGAGAGAAAGATATTGTTCCATTGAGGACTAATGGCAAACACTAGCCCAAACTTTGTCTATTTTTTAGCAGATCAATAATTTGAGATAGAAATTAAAATAAAACAACAAATTTAACCAAATAAAATTGAAGTAAGGAAAACAATGAGAAAATTGCAAAGATATCAATGGTGAAGACTACCTAGATATTGAATCCCTCTAGCCCCTATTTGTAATCCATGACTAGTAAACCAATTAAATCAAACATTGAATTGAATTGGCCTTTCACTAATTTAAATTAAAACCTCTCTCAAGCGATTTAATCCCTAATCCCTAGGTAGAGTGTGAGGAATCTCTTCTTAATACACAATTAAATAGTTTATGCGTTAAGAACGAGGAACAAAATGCCAAAGGGTTTTGTAGGCTTATCTCTAGAGAGCCAAGCAACCCTCAATCCTAATGAGTGTTCTATTCATGTCAAGGTTTCTCAAGTCAATAATATGAAAACAAGCATCCAATCAACAAGCATGCTATTGTCAATTAGAATTAACCTAATAAGCATCAAAAGGACAAAACAACTCAAAGAATGATTTAATTGATGTTAAAATTATTCAATCCATACAAAAGGGTCTAGGGTTCATCAAATATCTAGGTAGATATAAATTTAGTTCATACCAGATAAGAAAAATAGAGGAAATAAAGAAGAAGAAAAAAAGCCTAAATAATTCATGATGAATAATTTAAGAATCTTCACTTCGATCTTTGATTTTAGCTGCAAATTTAGCAGATCTTGGGTCTTCACCTCTGATTCTAGCTGCAAAACCTTTAGGTTCCCTCAGAAAAGTCATCTCTCTATGATAGAATTTTCAGATCCCTTCAATCCTGTGAAAAAATTGCTTATATAGTCTGATAAAATTGCCCCACGCCTAGCCACATGCTAGTGAGCTTAGGCGTGGGAACGTCCTAGAAAAACTTGGCCAACTTTCATACAATAGCCTTTTCCTTTTGTCCCATAGGCACACTCAGGCCCCTGAGCTTTAGCTTAGGATAAGCTCCTTTTTGTTTTTGCCTCTTCAAAATGCTTCATTTTTCACACTAAACTTTGTTATTTTTTTTATTCTATAATCTCATGGCATGTAAAAACATAGAGTTCCTGAAAAGAACTGAAAAAACACTAGAACAAACAAATCAAACTCAATTTTAAGCATAAATCATGATAAACAAAGGGGTAAAACACAGGCATTCATGCACTTATCAAACTCTGCCACACTCGAGCATTTGCTTGTCCTCAGGCAAATTGAATTAAGACAAAAGAAAGAAAGAAAATCTCTTATAAAAATCAAATGGTTTATATGGTAGTCACTTGGAATCCTTATAACTTAAAATCTTTAATCCATTATCGATCCTCAAACATGATAGCCAAACTAGGAAACCTTCATGACAAACTTTACAAACCTAAAGCTTGCAATATAGTATTACAAATGCAAGCAACAAATTCCAAAGCAACAAAAGTTCAAGCAAAGTTGCCCATTAATTATTTTTCTCGTAGGTGCACGACTATCCCCATGAATTTTCACTTTTCACTTTTTAATTGCATTTATCATTCAATTTTTTTTTCATTTTTCTTTGGATGTTCAAAGAGCCCGACTTGTTTGAACCGTCATTCTAACCTTTTTATGTAAGTGTAAACATTTGTGATGCCAACCCTCAGTTACTCAGCTAAATCACTAGTTCAAATGGCTACTAGCACTATTCATGATCTTAACCCTTTATGGTTTTAAAAGGGTCAAGAACAGTGGAATAGGTTTTAATTTTCAAAGCTCCTTTTGCAATTGCTTTTGAATTTTTTTTTTTGTCAAGGGAAATAATCATACAACCTAGGATATTACATAATTCCACTACCCAATGTGAGGCCTCGCTCGAGCACCTGTCTGATCCACTAAGTGGGATCAAAATACTCCTTTGGATTTGAACTCACGATAAAAACCTTACGTTCAGATGGGTTGATTTTGAAAAGAGTGGCCACCTTAATTTTATTTTATATGGGAAAAAGATTAGGGAAAAATCCAAATTGACTCCGATTAATATCCCAAAAGAAAAGATCACTAGCTTTGAAACTAAAGAGGATTTGGGGACTAGGTTTTTGATTTATTTTAAGAAAAATCAGTTTGGCAAATTTAATATAAAATAACTTAAAATAAATTTCATGAATAGTTTACATAATGCATGGACAATTAAATAATGCATGAATAAACAAATAAATAAACATTTATTCAAAGCGAAAAAGTAAACAACAAAGTACAAAATATGGGATACTTCTTTTAGCCCTTATGGATTTTAGAAAAGTCACACATTCCCTAAAATAATTCTAAAGCAATAAATAAAGAAAAAGAGAAACAAAACCAACATCATAACAAAGAAAACAAACTAAAAGCAAATGTCACAAAGAAAAGAACTAATTCATAAAAGAATATAAAAGAGAATGATTATTTCTTATTTAAATTGGATTTGATGCTTTAAACAAGCCTACATATCCCTTCGAATGGGAATCAAAATTCACGCAGTTCACCCTTCTTGTGAAGGGGTTAGTTTAGCCTAGCCATTTTATCATGTTTCAGTTTATTGATTGAAAGATGGCTTGATTAATTAAATCATATTGATTGATTACCAAGTTGTTAATTAGGTCAGGTTTTAATTAACATGTAAATGCATTAATTCAAATCATTTACCTAGTTGGCTAAATCAGATTCTAATCAACATTCCATAATGAAAGAAAGCGATAAAACATGTAAAGCAACGTAATAATAAATGAAAAGAACAATCTAAGCAATCCTAAGGAAAAATAACAAAACAAACAAACAATACTATATAAAACAAAAGAAACACTAAAACAAAACAAAACAAGAAAATAATAAAAAAGGAAATAAATACCTTATGAGGATGAGGCTTAGGGATGTAGAGTGGATGAAGCAGATGACCGGATAGCAATTTCACCTTCTCAGCTCAGCAGAATGGACGACATTATTGGGACCCCCTCAAACTGATTTAAGGAGAACTATCTCGAAATGACCACCCAAATAAAATAAAATAAAATAAAATTTTAAACTAAAAAGTTTGTTCCTTTTGGACTAAGCTTTAAAAATGTTGATTACTTTGAAATCAATTAGTTTGATTGAGCAATTCTGAGTGTGGAAATGAGGTAAGGAGGTGTAGCTTTTATAGGGAGAGAGTTGGGAGCAAGAATGGTGAGCTTTTGATGTGGGATTCACTTCCTAAGGCATGAAACTACATAGGAGGATTTAGAAACTGCACATGCAAGCTTTTGGACTGCATGAAATGCATACAATAGCACAGTGGCAAATGGTAACTGCATAAGGCCTTTGCAATTTTGCACAGGTCTATGTGATTCTGTATAGGCTCTATGTGGTTCTACATAGGCTCTGTGTAGTCATAGACTACCCTGTGCAGTCCTTATGGGTCTATACGCCATTTTTTACCTCATTCTCGCCTATTTCAGATATGATTTAAGCCTAGTTTAATTATATAGGTTTGTTATCAAGTGCCAGTTTTCTAGAGGCGTAAATTTAAGGGTTCATAGCTACTCCCTTATTAGAATTGGCTTGTCAAGAAGGTAATTCTAATGATAGTGAACCTGGGGAAAAAGTGCCATGTCAGATTTTGCGCTTGCGTGTTCTTTCCAAATCCTTCGGGATGACATCCCCTATAATAAATGAGATTTTGTCAATGGCTATTGGTCTGACCTTGACGTTAGATGTGAGAATGATCTGGGTGAATTTCAATTAAGACTATCTGCTTAGCCCTAATGTTGGAGAATTTAAATTAAGGCTATCTGTCTAGCCTTAATGTTAGATGTGAGAATGATCTTAGTGAATTTCAATTAAGGCTATATGTTCAGCCCTAATATTGAAGGTAGAGTTGATTTGGGTAACTCTCAATCAAGGCTATCTATTCGACCTTAATGTCTAAAGTAAAGATGATTTGGGAAAAATCTTAATAAGGCTATCTGTCCGGCGTTAATGTTAGAGAATAAAGAAGATCTAGAAAAATCTCAATCAAAACTATCTGTCTAGCCTTAATGTTAGAGGCAAAGATGATCTGGGGTAAATCTCAATCAAGGCTATCTATCTGGCTTTAATGTTAGAGGAAAATATAATCTAGGGTAAATTTCAATCAATGCTATCTATTCGACTTTAATGTTAGAGGTAAAGATGATTTGGGGTAAATCTCAATCAACGCCATCTATTTGGCCTTAATGTTAGATATCATGGATAAACCTCAATCAAGGCTATTTGTTGGACCTTAATGTTAGAGATAAAGATGATCTCAGGTAAACCTTAATCAAGGTTATCTATTCGGCCTTAATATTAGAGGATTTAAATCAAGGATATCTATCCAGCCTTAATGTTGGATGATAAAGAAGATTTGGTGAAATATAGTAAAAGTAATGGTTTTGGTCTATTTTGGAAAGTCTAGCTTGATGTCCGATCAGTTTTGAGACATTTTTGGTAGGAATGACAATGACCTTGTCTAGTAGGCATCAGCAAAAAGATGATCCATTATGATTCAGAAGTCTGACTTATAACTTTTTCTATTATGAAATGCATCTGATTATGCAATGATTAGATACCTTAAACCTGTGATGGGTTAATTTGGTAGAAGAGTGCTGAGCTTTTGGGAGAAAAAAGCCCCTACTTTAGAAGGTAGTTATTTGGTCTTTGGTTGTTTAGTTTAGGAAGAAGTCACTTTGGGAAGTTAAGTCAGGTATGGCTGGGAGAGGTCGAGCTGAGCTTAGGTGGGTTTTGCTTGAGAGAAGGTTTAGTTTGAGGTTGAATTGGAAAGCTTGATCAGAGGGGTCAAGTCCTTAGAAAGGATAAGGTTAGGTTAGGTCTAGTTTTGGGAAAGGTTAGTTTATCGGACTTGTCTCCAAAGAAGTCCATACGGGAGTCTTTGGTTAAGTTTGGCAATTAGGTTGATTAGTTATGGCCTTCTGGTTTGGCTTTAGGGAGGATTATTTAAAATGAGTGGATCATCTTGGAAGGTTATGTTAGGTTTGGCCTTAGCTAAGTTCATTTAGAAGCTCAGTCTGGTTTGGCTTTGTAAGAAATCAGATTAGATGGTCGGTCAAGTTATGGCCTTTTAGTGAGTTCATTCAAAAGGCTTGGTCAAATTTTGTCTTAAAACGATGTCAAAGAGATCAGGCTGGGATGCTAGACCTGGGAGGCTAATCTTGGCTTAGAGAAAAAGGTTAGGCTAGGCAATCAATTTGGAAGGCTCAATTAGATTTTGCCTTAGAGGAGATCATGGGCCTTATAAATGAAGGTTTTTTGGGAGTGGGCTTCATGGCAAAGGCTTCTATGTTTAGGCTTTATGGTGAAGGCTTCTGGTTTTGGGCTTATTGATGAAGGCTTCTAGTTTAGGCTTCATAGTGAAGGCTTCTAAATTTGGGCATCATAGTGAAGGCTTTTTGTTTTGGGCTTCATGGTGAAGGCCTCTAGATTTAGGCTTCATGGCAAAGGCTTGTGGTTTTAGGCTTCATGGTGAAGGCTTTTAGGTGTTGAGGATAGTTTTCTACAAGGGTGCTTTAGATGGTTAGCTTTGGCTTAGGTATGGTGCTATAGGTTTTGGTCACAAGGATACCATAAGCACTTAAATAAGGGTTTGCTCTTCGACATGGTTGCATCAGAATGGTTTATAGGCCTTAAGAGGCTTTGATTCTCATGGATTATGTGTTTTGCTAATGAGGATTAATCTTTCAAGGATAATGAGATGTTTGCCAAAAATCAATGAGATGGGCCTTGACTAGTTCGAGTCCTTCTTAATCAACATAAGGATGATAGGCTTTGGGAGATATGTCTCAACTTATGGTTTTGCCAAGAAACTAAATTCAAGGATGATGAGTCTTGAGAGACTTGGGATTTTTAGTTCTGCACATGATGAGATTTTGCCAAAGAAAGGGTGGTACGGTGTTTAAGCTTTGAAAAGATGGTATGATTTGCCAATGAGGCTTAGGATAGAAAAGTTTGAGAATGGTTTGAAGGTAGGCTTAAACTTTTGAAAAGAATTAGGAAGTTTGTATGGTTTTTCCATTTGTAGCATATTCATGAAAAAGAACAAGTCAAGCTTTTCTTGTTGTTTGAGATTGAAGAGACTCTTGGAGTGACACTTAGTTGGTTTGACTTGATGACACATTGATTGCACTGGCTAAAACAAAGAGCCCTCAGGAATGGCTAAAGGGCTAGTGGAAGAAGACAACTTGGGGATCATGTTCCCAAATGAGAGATAAGAATGTGAAGGTAGGAAATGTGAGGGATTCTGCCTTAGCTCTTTGAGCTAAATGACAAGACAAATTGACAACAGGTGACAACCTAAAAAGACATGCCCTCATTATAAGATAAGGGCATAGAAGATAACATATCTTTAGAGAATGAAACTCTAGTGAGGAAGGATGATTTTGGTGACATAAGATGAGATGGATTGATTGAAGATGATTTGACAACTTTAAACATGAGGGAAGATAACTTGGATGAGCTTTCTTTCTCTCTCTCTCTTAGCTCTAACTTTTGCCTAAGCCGCCCTTTTGGGTTTTCAACTTAGCAAGCTTATATTAATGAAATTTGGGAGAAAATATTCCACTATGATTTGTTGTTTTTCTTTGAGGGGCTTTGACCTTTGAATTTTGGATTTGACAAAGGTCTTCTCTGAACTTGTTATCCCTTTTTGAGGTGCATTGTTTTGATTACCCAATATGCAACAGGTAATTCCATTTGATTTGCTCTTTGTGCTTTAATCGTTTGATGAGAGGTCTATTACTTAACCTTCTTTGATTAGGAGTTGGTGAAGCAACTGCTGATTTGTGAGAATGAAAGCACCTTAAATTTTGATCTATGCTAGTTATGGTGGACTTAATTAATTGTTCGTTCATCTCTCTTTTCCTCTTTTTTCCTTCTTTTCTTTTTTTTCTCTTTTCCTTTTCTTCTTCCTTTTTTTTTTAATGGATCATCCATGTTGGACTAAATAAGGAAGATAAGAAAAATAATGAATAAATAATGAAAAGAAAATGTAGATGCATTACTATAAAGAGAACTTCATTATAAGATGACAAAAAGGAACCGCTATGGTCGATAAGAATACAGAAAAATAAGTCGATAGACTCTAATTTAGATTTGGACTTAGGCTTTGAGAGTTGGACTTGGACTCAGGTTTAGACTTGGAATTCAATCTTAGACAGGTCATATTAGCTGAACTTAAACTACTCTATGACATGCCTTCTAGGGCTGAGGTAAGGTGGAGTCGAGTCAGATTTAGATTCATCATCAGTGTTCAAGCTGGTGGTTGGGAATTTAGCTTGAAATGATTTATTTTGGATGCAATCTTCAACCTTTGATGCAATTGCAACCAAAGCTCTGAAGGTGGGTAGGTATTGTGTTAACAAGTGGGCTCGATAGGTTGGGAGTAGATTTTTGACAATGATATCTACTTATTCTTCCTTAGTTGGCCTATTTACTATTTCAGCAAGTTTAGCCCTCCACCTTATAAGGAACAAAGAGAATGACTCATCTGGGAGTTGCTTTGTGGTTTCCAAATCACGCTTAGTGACATATACTTCAGTGCTATAATGATACTGTCTAACAAAGACATGACAAATATCATCCCATGTTCTTTTTTGGCTCTTGTCTAATGAAAGAAAACCATCTCTGGGCAGCTCTGGTTACCAATTCTTAAAACATTTGAGCAAGGAGCTCATCGCTAAGTCCCATAGGTTTCATTACTCTTATGTACATCTTCAGATGAGTTTTGGGCATGTGGTTCCATCAAATCTATCCAACTCAGTCATTCTGAATTTAGGAGGAAGCTTGGCATCAGGGAACAAGATCAAGCTATCCATATCAATTAAGCCATTATGGTGCTTCAGGGATTTGATGGTTTTCTCTATAGCTTCAAGTTTATCCATAGGTAATTTGGTATCCTGAGAAAAAACTTCCCCACCTTGAAAAGGATCTAAGAGAGAGGAAGAACTAAAGTGGGTAGTGGTGTTTAGGGCTTGAGTATTGGTAGGTTTCCCAAGATAAGTCTAGTTCAGATTGTGGTTGAGATTACTTTTATTAAGGTTTGCTTGGTTAATCAGGGCTCAAACTTCCTCAATGATGGCTTACCTTTATTCCTTCATGTTTTCTTCAAATTGGATCTGTTGAGCAGCTAAGACAACTTGAAAATGCTCTTCATGCTTCTTAAGAAGGCTAGTCATAAGTGTGTTTAGGGTTTCTATATTAACCTAGTTGGCCATTGGTACCTTACAAACCAAATCAAAGAATTAAGGTAAGTGCTTAGGGAAGAAGCAGGAATATGGGCATGCAAACTTTAAGGAAAAAGACTCCCTTTGATGTTGTGAGCTAACTACATTTAGACTTTTGAGGATTTCCTAAGGTTGCATGGGTCAAGGTCTTAAGCTTAAGGTATCAGGTTGAACCAAATGTACTGGGCTTAGGATAGTGTATTGGGCCAAGGGTAGTGTGTTGATGATTTAGGTATAGGCTATAGGCATTTGTTGATCTGAAGGTAATGGATTGGTTTTGAAGTTAATGGGCCAAGGATGTTGGGTTTATAGATGATGATGTCTTATGGCTAGGTTGGCAGGGTATGGGTAAAAAGGAGGGTAGAGGTGTTTAGGGTGAAGACATTTTGGGTAAGGTTAAGGTAACAGTGGTTAAGGTTAGAGGTGTTTGAGGCCAAGGCTAGGGAAATGAGATTTTAGGTTTAGGGATAGGGTATTAGGTAAGGTTTAAGGTGATGGTTTAAGGTCTATGAGGGCAAAGGTGATTGGGGTAGATGTGAAAGTGTTTAAGGTTTGGAAGTGAAGTGTTTAGACAAAAGTGAAAAGTGAGTATGTGACCTTTCTTCAGTTCAATGTATAACTTAAACTAGAGATGAATGCATGCTTTATTATACAATATGGATGCATGATATGTATAGGGTAAATATTTCATAAAAATGCAAAGATGTAAGGTTTTAATTATGGTACATACAACCTGAGGTCAAGATCTAGGTTCATTACATGAAAAGGGTAAGGGTGACCTGTACAAGGTACCCGTCACACTAATGCAGCGATATACCTAACCACATGTGGGTCAAGGAGCCTCGTGTGGGTCCAGTAGTACATGCATGCTCGTTACACCTTTGAAAGTATCAAAGGATTCGTTGCGGAGTGGATGATTTTACTATCGGTGAATAGACCCAAAGAGGGTTACCCACTCGATATTACTTTCTATCTATTATTTTCCTAAGAAATCTAGGTTGAAAGGTAAGGAGCCAATGCAAATGATGTATGAAAGTCATTTATGTATTAAAAGTGCCAAACTTTGATCTAAATCAATTGGTAGTCCTCTTATTTCTTTTATAAAAAAGAAGGTGGTCCCCAGTGGAGTCGCCAACTATGGGGCCTCGCCTGAGCACCAGTCCGATCCACTAAGTGGGATTGAAATGCTCATTTGGATTTGAACTCATGATGCAAACCTCAGGTTCAGATGGGTTGGTTTTGAAAAGAGTAGCCACCTTTAATTTTATTTTATATGGGAAAAATATTAAGGGAAAAACCCAAATTGAGTCCAATTAATATCCCAAAAGAAAATATCACTAGCCTTGAAACCAAAGAGAATTCAGAGACTAAGTTTTTGATTTATTTTAAGAAAAATCAGTTTGGCAAATTTAATACAAAATAATTAAAAATAAATATTTATGAATAGTTTACATAATGCATGAATAATTACATAATGCATGAATAAATAAATAAATAAACATTTATTCAAAGCAAAAAAGCAAAGCAACAAAGTACAAAATAGGGGATACTTCCTCTGGCCCATATGGGTTTTAGGAAAGTCACACATTCTCCAAAATAATTCTAAAGCAATAAATAAAGAAAAAGAGAAACAAAACCAACATCATAACAAAGAAAACAAACTAAAAGTAAATATCACAAAGAAAAGAATTGATTAATAAAAGAATATAAAAGAGAAGGATTATTTCTTATTTAAATTGGATTTGATGCTTTAAAAAAGCAAGCCTACGTATCCCTTCGAATAGGAATCAAAATCTATGTAGTTTGCTCTTCTTGCGAAGGGGTTAGTTTAGCCTAGCCATTTTATCATGTTTCAGTTCATTGATTAAAAGGTTGGTTGATTGATTACCGAGTTGTTAATTAGGTCATGGTTTAATTAACACGTAAATGCATCAATTCAAATCATTTACCTAGTTGACTAAATCAGATTCTAATTAACATGCCTCAAAATAATGAAAGAAAACGATAAAACATGTAAAGCAAAGAAATAATAAATGAAAAGAACAATCTAAGTAATCCTAAGGAAAAATAACAAAACAAACAAACAATACAATATAAAACAAAAGAAACACTAAAACAAAACAAAATAAGAAAACAAGAAAATAATAAAAAAGGAAATAAATACCTTACGAGGATGAGGCTTGGGGGCGTAGAGCAGATGAATTGGATAATCGGATCGCAATTCCACCTTCTTGGCTTGGCAGAATGATGACCTTCGAATGGCAACTTGGATGGCGTTATTGGGACTCTCTCAGACTAATTTAAGGAGAACTACCTTGAAATGACCACCCAAATAAAATTTTAAACTAATAAGTTCATTCCTTTTGGAGAAAACTTTATAAATGTTGATTGCTTTGAAATCAATTAGTTTGATTAAGCAATTCTGAGTGTGGAAATGAGGTAGGGAGGTGTAGCTTTTATAGGGAGAGAGTTAGGAGCAAAAATGGTGAACTTTCGATGTAGAATTAACTTCCCACAGCATGAAACCACATAGGAGGCTTCAAAAACCACACACGGAGGCTTTTAAACCATAGAGAATGCACGTGACCGCATAGCGGCAAATGGTAACCGTACAAAACATGTGCGATTCCGCATAGGGCCTTTGCAGTTTTGCACAAGTCTGTGCTATTCTGCACAGGCTCTGTGTGATCACAGACTGCCCTGTGTAGTCCTCATGGGTCCATAGGGCATTTTCTACCCTGTTCTCGCCCATTTTAGATATGATTTAAGCTTGGTTTGATTCTATGGGTTCGTAATCGAGTATTGGTTGTCTAGAAGTGCAAATTTAAGGGTTCACATCTTAACCCAAAATAACAATGGAAAAATTTTTTTGTGCTAAAAAATGTAACTCAATTTTCAAACATTAGGATTTACAAAATTTATCAATCCAAAATCTTAATACGGCTACCAAATCTGATTCACAATAAAAGTTTAAATCATTTAAACCATGCATCAACCAAGATATTTCCATTCAACCATAATTAAATTATCAACTAAGGGGGAAAAATTTCATGCCATACTATTAATCAAATTCAATCATCTTGACAATTACAATCAAACAATCATAAGGCAATCAATAAAACCCCTCCCTCATACTTAAGTAACACATTGTCTCCAATGTGTTATAGACAAAGAAAAGCAAAAAGAAATAAAGGAGAGAGAGAGAGAGAACTACCCTCTCATTGCCATCATTCACAAATTGTAAGAATTTTCTGTCATAATCCATGCTATGTCAAATATTGCTACACACCCAAAAGTGTTTTAGAAAGAGAAAGAGAAAAGATCCAAAAAGAAAAATAATAGTCATCCAAAATAGAGCAAAATAAAAGAAAAAATGAAAATAAAAACAATCCTAAATAATAGAGAGTACAATAATCCAGAATATAAAATAAATGAAAGAGAAGTAGATAGAAATAAGGGTAATTAGGATAAAAGGGGGAGGAACTAATCCTCTATGCCATCATCATCATCATCGGAGGCATTATTGGGGACATTGACTGGAGGTGGTAGTGGTGGTGAAGGAGGTGGCTGCTTGGAAGGTGTGAACCCAAATCATTGCCAGTACTCCATCATAGAGTACTCCATCCATCGATGATGCTCTACCTCATAATCAAGTCTTGACTGGAAGATGGTATGCTGCTATTGCATCATTTTTATCATCTGGGTCTACCTGATGTGAAGATGTTGCTATTGAAGGTTGAGACAACCCATCTTGCTCTCCGTGCAACACAGCTGCTGCTTTAAATTAGTCATCTTCCTATCATCATCCTCTATAACACCAATAGAATGGGCCCAGTCTTTGAATGGTGGGCCAGGGAAGAATGGCACAGAAGTGGTGGTCAAAGGTCCAAGGATCAAAAGGTCTAGGGATATCAGTCGCCGATGGTGGAGGGGTAGCAAGAGCATCAGGAACTGGTATGAAAGTCTTACAAGGATCCATCCGTATCAGTGTGTTCATGCCCAGACTCTTTAGCATACCATCTAGTGTCATAGTAGGAAGACCCTCAAATACTCCTAAGCCCTAAGCCAATCTAGTGACGTACATGCCCCCAAATAATGCCCCTTTAGGGCCCTTCTTAGACTATTTATAGAAAAAATAAACTAGGGCATGAGCGATGTTGCACTAGTGGTTCTCCACCATACACATTAAAAAGAATAGATCTTGCTTAGTAACCATACTGGTGCTGTCCCAGCGAGCACACATGGTGTATGCCAAAAGATTATGCACCACTCGAAGAGTGAATGACTGAAAGTTAGAAGCCTTTGACATTGCCAGATCAAATCTCGCCGCTCTCAGGGAAAATTGCTACCATACTACTTTAGGCATCTCATCATTAGCAAAATCGACATCGGTGCCCTTGTAAACATCAGTGTCAAGCTCTAATGGTTGATATAACCTTATAGTGACTGCAATTTCATTGATCCTCAATTGGAAGTCCTTCAAACCTAATCTGAATTTAAGTGATAGCTTCCTCACTCAAATGATTTTCTTGTCAAACTGAAGGGAATAATTGAACTCAAGAGTTAACTCGCAGTATGTAGACTTCGATATTTAGAATAGTTATTTCCCGGTTGATTGACTAGTGCCCAAATACCTTCCACTAAACCAACATTCTCTATGGCCCCCTAATCAAGTGTGCGTGTTGGCTTAAAGTCTTTGTTAGCCAACTACTCAAATTTAGCCTGAGACTCCTTATCCGCAAACTAAACATAAGGGTGATCAATGATGAACATGGTGTCCGGGGTTGCCGCTGGTGGTGGGTGGTGAGAACTACCCTCACCTCTTATTCTCTTGGTTGGAAGCTGGCCAATCCTTTTAGATGCGTGTTGCTTATGGGGACCCATTATTTGTAAAACAACAAAACCTAAGCCACACAAAACAACATAGCAAAACAATAATGGCATGTTAGCTCAACCAAAAATTAGGCATTATAACGACATAGCAATGGCCATTCCAAACATCAAACACCATTGGTTAACAATCCTTAACACTCACTCAACCCAATCCAAACCCAATTAATTCAACTACTCAACACCCAAACAACACAATCTAACTCAATAATCATGAAAGTTCAATTACCCACTATGAACCCTTATTTCAGTACCTCCAGAATTAATTCTGAACTCTTTAAAACTGATCGAAGTATTCTTGACACAATTTGACGTCTTTGACCTTTTGTACCAGATAGTATTTTTCCAAAACCGGCTGGATTTTCTCTCAAACTAACTGTCCAAATGTCCTAAAATTAATTTCAAGCCTAATGACACTGATTGATATTTTTTTGAGCTCTATAACTCCCAAAGACTGACCCGAAAGCCTAAAAAATGGATCAAAAAATGCATGGAGGAGCATGACAGGTTGCGTTAGTTTCTGACGAGGCTCCGTGTCAAAAGCATGGCTTCGTGTCTGTGATCCGAGCCACCCAAGCGCAGCAGCCACGCCTCTTTGATGCAGCCAACCACGCCATCTGAACACGGCTTTTGCGTTCAGGCGGCTCGGCCATGGCACGACTCTACACCGCCCTAGCCATTTTTGACGGGCTGAAATGCAACAAACAGCCCCAGTTCATCTTTTTTTAGTATTTTTTAGCCCTATCCTTTTCGTCTTTTCACATTTTCACTTCTCAAATCACTCCTACCTCATTTTTCCTATAAATAGCCCTTTCATTTCCTCATTTCAAACACATTGAAGTTGATATCGATTGCTATCTATCAACTTTTATTCTTTTTCTCCCTCCAATCACTCTATAATTAATTAATTAATCATTTTAGTTAATTAATTTCCTCACCCAAACCAAGTTAATTAATCATTTTATTTAATTAAAATCATTTTTATCACTCACAAATTAATTAATTAATTAATATTTTTAATTAATTAATTACCCCTTTTTATTATTAAATAAAAAATCTCATTTTTTACTCATCCACTATTTTTAATTAATTAATTAATCAATCATTTTAATTAATTAATTTACTCACCAAGCATTTTTATCCCATTGCCCGGTTCGATAAAATGGAATTTTGGTCCAGCAAAACACTTTTTCCATCTTGTCCATCAAAATCCAAGGTATTTTTATAAACTCTATCACTAAACCAAAAATCATTTAGCGAACTGGGCCAGTGCTCAGACGAGGTCTCATAGCTGGCAACTCCACTGGGGACTGGTTGCCAGCTTTTTTAAAAATAAAAAGGAAAATAAGAGGATTACTATTTGGTTAAGAAAAAATTTTTCCAAAATAATCTCTATTTGGCTCATTAAGTATAATTTGACTTTCATGCATCACTTTGCATAATAAAGGCTTCTTGCCTAACCTTAGTTTTAGGAAAACTTTTTGGATGGCAAGTAGCATTGACTCGACAACTCTTTTTGAGTATGTTCGAAGATAGCAAAAATATTCCACCTCGCAATGAATCCTCAATCATTTCGATGGTATAAAAAGCAATCAGTACTATTGGACCCACTCGAGGCTCCTTGCCTCACATGTGATTAGATATATAGATGCTCTAACGGGATAGGGACCCTTAAATAAACCACCCTTCACCTTTGTGCATATAATTTCCCTACTGTTGACCCTAGGTTCCATGTACCATAATAATGGAGATATTTGCACATATGCCCATGAAACCTTTTTTGGCATTCATCATGACATCACCATGCATACATAGAAACTCGACAAAGTAAAACCTCAAAACCTTAAACAGGTGGTCCGTTAACCTAAATACCCCACACACTCACCCTGTCAACATGTAAACTCGGTGATCAACCATATGGAGGGAATCTTTTTCCCAACACACCTTCACATTCATGCTACTTTTTTCCTTCACAATTCTGTATTCTTACCCACTTTTTCTATTTGTTTTTCTGTTCCAAGGTACCAATGGCCCACACCTCCAACCTTTTTGACTAAGATGCGATGAGCACCTTTTTTGCTAACCTCCTTAAGAAACAAGAGGAGACTTTTCAAACCACACTCACCATTGCTCTTAAGACCCAAGCTAACACTTTCACCCATGCTCTTAATGCCTAATTGACCACCTTTACTGATGCCTTCAACTCCTAATGCCAGTTGATCATCAATGAGGTCAAGGAAATGACCAATGTCCCTTTCACTCCCCTTTTTGCTCGTGTTGAGCCTGCATCTGCCCAAGCTGGGACTAGTCATGCCCTTACTTTTATTCCTCTCATTATTTGTCTCATAGATAATGGAAAAGCACTTGAAACTTTAACTTCTCCCATTGTGGACTTGAACACAACCACTCCCTCTCCCACTATGAATCCTTTTCAAAGTGGAGATTTTTCTAGCTTTCTCGAAGCTAAGAAATTGATGGAGAAAATTAAGGCCATGGAAAGAACACTCAAGAATTTTAAAAAGCATGAAGACATGATAGATGTTGACTCTTTAGCTCTCTTCCCAAATGCACGGGTTCCACCAAAATTTAAAATGTCAGTCATGGACAAGTTTAATGGCACCATGTGTCCCAAAACTCACCTCAAAATGTATGCTGGTGCCATGAGACCCTTTGGTGTGAATGATGAGCTCCTTGCTCAGTTATTCCAATAGTCATTGACCAGAGTTGCTATTAAGTGGTTATTAGGTCTGGACCAAAATCATAAGAGAATTTGGGATGACATTTGCAATGCTTTTGTCAAGCAATACCACTATAACATTGAGGTAGATGTCACTCTGCGAGATTTAGAAACCACTAAACAAGGCCAAAGAGAGTCCTTCACTGCGTTCCTTACAAAGTGGAGGGCAAAAGCAGCCAAAATGATAAACCATCCATTTGAGGAAGAACAAATCAACATCATTGTGAAAAATCTCCTTCCTCAATATCAAATTCACTTGCAAACCCAGTATCTCCTGGATATGTATGTATATATATATATATAGATATATCTATGTATACATACATACATACATACATACATACATACATATATTTAAGGTAATTCTTAATTTATAATATCTCACTTTTCATTTAACTAATATTTAATTTTTTTAATTACAGGATGTATCCACTAGATGCGACGCAGATGATTTACAAGATATTTAAGAACCAGCTGAAACCTGAAGGCACGAGTTAGAAATCAATGCCTTAGGAGACGAAAGAGTTTTACTGGAAGGAGTTTCAGGTAATCAATAACTTATTTTATATATATATATATATATATATATATATATATATATATATATATATATATATATATATATATATATATATATATATATATATATATATATATATATATATATATATATATAAAATAAGTTATTGATTACCTGAAACTCCTTCCAGTAAAACTCTTTCGTCTCCTAAGGCATTGATTTCTAACTCGTGCCTTCAGGTTTCAGCTGGTTCTTAAATATCTTGTAAATCATCTGCGTCGCATCTAGTGGATACATCTTGTAATTAAAAAAATTAAATATTAGTTAAATGAAAAGTGAGATATTATAAATTAAGAATTACCTTAAGAAATATAGTACTGAGACATCTCCCTCCAATGTGAGATGCTGCCTACACCTCAAATCTAAAAGCAGGACTAATGGGGTAGTGGTAAGAATTGATGCAGTGGTAAGAGCCGCTGTAGTGGCAAGAGTTGCTGCAGAGGTAATGGTGGTAGGTGTAGAAAATGAAGGATGGGTAGATAGAGAAATAGGTGAAGGGATAGTGGATGGAGGGGTAATAGAAGGAATAGTGGATGGAGGGGTAACAGAAAGAATAGTGGATGGAGGGGTAACTAAAGAAGGTACAGTGGATGGAGGGATAATAGAAGAAGGCATAATGGATAGAGGGGAAATGGAAAAAGGAATAATGGAAGGTAATGAAAGTATAGGACTGGTGGATGAAGTAGTAGACATAGGAGAAGGAGAAGATAAAGGGATCTGTGTGGTGATAGTCAAAAGGGTGAATGTAGGTGGTATAGAAGGTGAGAAATATAGTAAAGAAGAAAGGGTAGTGAGAAGATCACTAGTGGTAGCAGGCCCTCCCTATGAGCGACGTTGTTTTTGGGACATCAATGTACTACTACTAGGAGTATCTCCAGGAGTCGGTACACATTTTAGAGTCGACATCTATATATTTAGTAAATTTTAATAAATTCATTCATTATTTAATGTTACATAAAAAGTATATCCACACAAATAAAACATTGAAAATTGATATGGCATAATTGCAGAATAATAATGTAAATATTAAAAAATAAAAATTGCAACACAAGTTAAAAATGACTTCTTTTACACAATTAGGAAAAATCCATACACAATTCCTGGGAAATAAGTACACAATACATTTATTCAGAATCTATTTCTTCGAGCTCATCTTCGTCTATATTTTCCTCAGACGCCTTGACATCTGAATCAAATTTGGATTCATCATCTATATCATTATCATATTCATCATCCATTTCTACTAATGGCTCATCAAGATCATTTAAAGTTGCAGGAGGCTCATCATCATTAACTTCGAGTATAGGCTTATCAACTTCGTCGTCTTGAAATGGTTCTTCAGATGTATTTATTCCACTACCCTCCTTAATCTCTACTACTGATCTAGCTTTAATCTTGCATACTGCCTACTAATTTGTTTTATCTCGTCGTACACTCGGATAGGAAACATAATACACTTGATAAGCTTGCATTGCCAATATAAATGGCTCGTATTTATTGAATCGCCACCTGTGGTTGACTTCAACAATATTATATTGCTCATGAATTTTCATTCCCACATTTGGCGTTGGATCAAACCACTCACACTTAAACAAAACAGTTCTCTTAATTGGAAGTACAGGGTATTCCAATTGCATTATATTAGTTAACCAACTATAATAGTCAAATGCATTCTTACTGTAAGTGGAACCCTTTATACATACCCTACTATTTATTGATGACCTACCTGAACTTCACTTTTCAGTATGGAACTTGTAACCATTCACAAAGTAAATAGGATAGTTTGTAACATATCATAACGAACCCTTGGACAGATCAATAATGAATTAATTTGTTATTCCATTCGTATGATCAGTGGCCTATGACAAAAAAAAACATATCAATTTGATTGTATAGGATAGAAATTTAAGATTAATTTTTTACTTACATATGAATGAAACCAATGCAAAAATTCTATCTCTAATTTTTTGTCTATATTAATTATTGATATATTCGGCACAGTTTGCTTCAACATATCAATGTATAAGCTTCATTCATAAGGAAAATAGTAAGTAAAATGGAAAGGAAACTATGCAGAATGATGAAGAATGAGTTATTTTAATTAAGTTGTAACTTACTCGGCGTATTTTGCAACTTCAGAGTAATTAAGAAGAATGTAGGATTGAGCCACCTTATATTCTTTTTCGGTCATCAATCTTATTTTAGGTCCACCAAACAGTCTCCTTGGATGAGTGATATTGATAAAATACCAGGCGTATTTTCTCCTTCAAGCATTCCACCATCATCATTTTGAGCTACTCTCTTATACCTTATATAGACATGGGGTTCAAAATAATAAGAGCAAAATGATGAAGCTTCCTTAACTAAGTATGCATTATAAATGGAGCCTTCAACTCTTGCTTTATTTTTGACGTTATGTTTCAAATGTCCATTAAGTCTACAATAGGTAAATATCATAGATTACGACATTTGAGTATAAATGAATGGATGTGATTGTAAATATTAAAATTGACAAATATTTTACCTCTCAAATGGATACATCCATTGGTACTGAACTGGACTCGCTATACGAGCTTTGTAAGTAAGATGTACTAGTAGATGTACTAGTAGATGCTCTATGGAGTCAAAGAAACTTGGAGGAAAAATGCATTCTAGTTTACAAAAGATGAGTGGAATGGTATTTTCAAGCCTCGCCATGTTCTCTTCCCTAAGAAGTGTTGAAGTGAGTTCTTTGAAAAATAAACTCAACTCTGTCAATGGTTGCCAAACATCCCTTGGCAAAATTTCACGGAATGCAATAGGAAGCAAGCATTGCATAAAAACATGACAGTCATTGCTCTTCATCCTAAACAATCTTAGTTTTGTATATCAACGCATTGACCCATATTAGATATATACCCATCAGGAAATTTTAGATCTTTCAACCATTCACATAAGACTTATTTGGCCTGCTTATGGAACACATATTTTGCTTTCGGATATTTTCTAGACACTTCATCCATCTCTAACTCCTTATGAAAATAGAACTGTTTCAAGTCCTGTCTAGATTTAGCATTATCTTTGGTTTTCCCTAGGATGTCCATTACAGTGTTGAATATATTTTCAAACACATTCTTCTCAATATGCATGATATCCAAATTATGTCTAATCAGATTAGTCCTCCAATATGGTAAATCCCAAAATATACTTCATTTCTTCCATCCACATCCACTTCACTTTGCAATTTGAGCATTCACATCATTAGCTCCTACTTCAGTCACCCTCATTAACTTCAAACTAGTTATTTCTTACAACAATTCAATTCCTAAATGTATAGTCAGAGCAGTTGGTCAAACAGCTCTATTTTTTATGAAAGTTGTTTTGTTTCGTCTAAAAGGATGATCAGGCGATAAGAACTTGCGATGGCAATCAAACCACGATTGCTTACCCCCTTTAGGAAGGGTGAAAGAATCTGTTAGTTACTTGCAATATGGACATGCAAGTCTACCCTGAGTACTTTAACCAGACAACATACTGTACATAGGAAAGTCACTCACAGTCCATATCAAAGCAGCTCGCATCTAAAAATTCTGCTTCATAGACACATCATATGTTTCAACGCCAATATCCCACAACCATAGCAATTCTGTAATCAGAGGCTGCCAAAATACATCCAACTTTTATTTTGGATTATTTGGTCCGGGAATTATTACAGACAGGAATATGTACTCCTTCTTCATACATATCCCTGGAGGTAGATTATATGGCATTACTATAATTGTCTATGATGAGTATTGTTGTCTAGATTGTCCAAAAGTTTGGAAGCCATTAGTGCATAAGCCCAAAAGGACATTGCAAATTTCAGAAGCAAAATTTATATTCACCCGATTGAAATGCTTCCATGCTATAGAATCTAAACAGTGCTGCATCACCCCATCTTCCTCTGCATGTTCCGCATGCCATCTCATATGCTTTGCAATTGCCTCAGAGGCATACAATCTATAGAACCTTGGAGTCAAAGGGAAGTAAAACATAATCTTATATGGAATATATTTTTTTTTTGATAGACATGCACTCCCATGTCTTGGCTTATATCTTGGCTAATCACAAAACTTACTTGCAATTAGATTACTGTCTTTGCCCCAATAAAGCATGCAATTGTTCTTGCATTAATCAATTTTCTCGACTAAAAGGCCCAAATCCTGCATTAAGTTCTTGGTGCTATAGAAACTATCAACCATTGTGTTATTTATAGGCAATGATGATGTGATGTAAAATGGTATAGATTTAGTGTTATTTCATGTGCATTTTAGTTGCTTTTTAGGTATATGTTTAGTATATTATAATGCATTTTGTGTTTTATTCCCTTAATATTTATTCTACTAATATTTTCTTAAGATTTCTCCTTAACCTGATGGTTTTGAGAGTATTTTATAAGTTTTAGTAGGATATGGGAGGTATTAGAGGTTCCTAGAAGAGTTAAATGTAAAAAGAAAGCAAAGTTTGGAATTCACTGGTGCTGAGTCCTTCAACTGAGTTAGTGTTAAGTCGGCACTAATGGTTGCTGTGCCGAGTTGTTGAGTGGAGGGTGAGTTGGTGCCGAGTCGGCACACACCAAAAGACAGGATTCTTCACAAATAGTCTACAATTTTTCAGTCATAACTTCCTCTACACAACTCGGATTGAAACAATTCAAGAGGCTATGGAAAGCTAATAAAAAGGCCTCAACTTTCATGAAGACCTTGAAGTCTAATTTTTCCATCTGAATTGACTGAAATGCCCTTGAAGTTTCTAAAGCAGTTATTAGGTGACTTTTCACAAAGTGTGGCATTTCTTTATGAAATGTTATGACTTTTAACTGTTCAAAGTCTTTAAATAGTTGAAGTTTCTTCTGTAAAAGACATCTAGAAAATTAGAATACAAAGTAGAGAGTATTTTATTAAGAAGAAAAAGAGAGATCTTACAAGTTTTAGCACTTTCAAGTACAACACTTTGGGAAACTATTCTTGTATCAAGGCTTCTAATCTTGAAAAGTGCTAGTAAAAGATTTCTATAACTTTTCTTTTCTTAATCTATTTTATTTCTTTGATGATTGAATGTTTAATTTTCTTTTTATAAGATATCTAAAAATGCATCAAGGCTAAAGTACTTATGGTTAGAATTGCAATGCAAATTTAGTATATGAACTTCATTTTGTTATTTTGTTAATGAATGATTGATTTGGCTTCAATTAAGTTCTAAATAGTTGTTATATATGGTTGATCACCATATGTACTATGTTAGTTAAGAATTTGCAATGAGAATTGGAATTCTTAGTGGAAAAGTAATTGATGTCACTTAAGTTAAAAGATTAATTAGAATCTACTTCTAAAGGGATAAAAAGAATTAACATTAAACTTCATGGTTTTTGTTTACATTTACATTGACATGAGAATGTGTGTAAGTCTACTCAAAAATACCTTTAATTGACTTAGAGATAAGCTTTTAAATATTTCAGGTTAATTCTCTAGTCAACTCATTCATAATCTTATTTTTTTTATACATGTTAAAAGTTCATTGATTTAGATTTAAATTGTAATTCTAACCTATTCTCTTTCTAGAAATTGTTTAATAACTTTGAATTAATTAGATATTAGTGATTTGTAGTTAAATTAGTAGTTAATTAGTTACTCAAACTCCAATTATTCTTTGCCTATTCATCTTATTATTTGTTCGGTTAATAATAAATTCATCATTTTTCCCAGTGTTCAACCTCTTGCTCATTCTATAGTAGTCATAAGGGCTAGGGTATAATAATTTGCCCGTATCAAATTTGGTGCCATCGCCGAGGAATTTTGATAAGAATTTTTATTAACTTAGGATAAACAAAGGTCGTTTTAGGCTTTAATAAGATATTAATTGTTTTTAAATGAGACGTACTCATAGTTCCACTAGTATTTTATCTTTTGATAAGCATATTCATCATAGGGAGTTTCATGAAGGACAACTTGTTTTATTATACAATTCAAGGCTTAAACTCTTTCCCGATAAGTTAAAATCAAGATGGTCGGGTCCTTTTAAAATCATCAAGGTTTTTCCTCATGGTGTGGTTGACATTGAAAATTCAAAAGGGGAAATTTTTAAGGTCAATAGTCAGCTTTTGAAATCCTATGTTGTTGGTGATCAGATGGGTAATGAAAATAGTTCACAATTAGAGGTTTGGGGACTACTTGGTGAACCTTTGGGTAAATGTGATTATAAGGTAAAGTATACACCACCACCTAGTTCAAGCATTCCTATTGAATCCATCAAGCCGTCAGGTTAGGGAGAAGAATTTGATGCTATTGACAATCAAGGAACAAAGGAGGTTCATACCCTACACTCCTAATCTTAACTTGGAATTAAGGTATGATCAAACTATAGATCTTAGATTTGGCAAGGTATGATACTTACACATTTAGTTTATTTTTATTCTATTATATATATTAGTTTTCATAATTTTTCTTTTGTTTTTCACAAAAATTAAAATAAAAAAAAGGGTGACACAGAAATTCATTAGTGCCGAGTCGGCACACTTCAACTAAGTTGGTGCTGAGTAGGCACCAATGGTTGCTGCGCCGAGTTGCACCCTTCGACTAAGTTTGTGCCGAGTCAGCACACATGGTACACGTCCCAAAAATTCAAATTTTAGACCTTTTTCAATTGCTGGGCCATTTGACTTCAATTTTGTTGTTTTTAAACTCAAACATCACTATGAAATAGCATATATTCCTTAGTGTCTCTTGGGAAGGGACATGAAAAGACTACACAACTTTATCTCTTTATAGTTAGTTTTTCTTTTTATAAACTTCTGCATTCTTTTCTTTTTTCTATTTCCATTTTACTCTTTATTTATCATATAACTCTTTCTTCATCTCCCTCTCTCTCACGTTTCTCTCTCTCGCTTATCATCTTCTCCAAGCTTTAGTTTTTTCCCTCTTTCTTAACCAAAACCCATTCCTTTTATCTTTCAAAAATTGCTTTACAAGATGGGTAGATCAAAAACAAATCGATCCTCATCTTCAAGGAGTAAGGAAGTTGCACAAGAGGAGGAAGATGTTCTAGATATTGCACCACTATATAGAGCACCATTTTCGATTTTTCAAAAATGGGAAGGACAAAGGTATGACAAATGTCTTAAATGAAATGTTGTTGGTTCTAGGTTTCTTCCTCTTGATGTTGTTAGTAAAATGGGTTTTGATGAAATTCTGAAGAAATTTCTTAAACAAATAGGTCTTAAAACTTTAGTTTCTTTAGAAAAGGACACTTATGTACAACTAACACAAGAATTTTATTACACTTTGAAATTGAATGATAATGATCCTCACGTGTTAGATTTTTGTATACTAGGAAACCCATATCAATTGACTTATAATTTCATGAAAAAAGTGTTTGGTTTTTCTAAGGATGGAGTTTGTGAAATTCCTCGTGATAGGTATGCTAGTGAATATTGGAATGAATTAACCGATTTACCTCAATTTGATCCTAGGAAAGGCCATGCCATGTTCATTAAAGATCATAAATTATGGCTTTTGCATAAAATTTTTGCATGTCTTGTGTTTGGTAAGTCAGAAGGAAATAGAGTCTCTATCCAAGAAATTTATTTGATGTGGTGTATTAGCATGAAAAAGCAAATTTGTTAGACTTATTAGATTTTTAATAAGTTACTTGAATGTGCTAATAATAAAAGTGGTCCTTTGACTCATGGTTATATTATTACTTCTATTGCTAATGCTCTTAAAATTTCACAAGCTTCTTTGGATTCCATGAGAGTGGTGAGTATGGTTCGCCTTACTAAATCTACTTTCACAAAAGGTGAGGTTATTTATCCTAACTTTAATTTAAGACATGCAAAAGATAGATCATGTTGGGTAGGAGTAGAGAAAAGCGAAGAGAGAAGTGAAGAAAGTGAACATGAAGCTCAAGGTGATGAACAAGGTGTTAATGTTGGTGGTACATCTACTACTACTCCTGTTGAAGTCGGTGGAGGAAGTTCTCATGTGTCCCCCGACATGGCTATTTGGCAACAAATCCTTCAAAATCAACAAGTTATGAATACACAATTGGGACGCATGAATGTTAGGCAACAACAACTGGAGAGGCAACAAAGAAGACTAACTTACAAGATAGATCAATTTTTTGCTAGCAGTGGATATCAATTTGATTCTCTGCCCCCTTCACCACAAGTGGATTGAAAGATAAGCATTTCTAACCTTCTCCTATTTTTCTTTAATCTATGTTGCCTGTTTGTCTGTGTTTTCTTCTTTTTGGGACACATTGGGGGCAATGTGTACTCTAAGTGTGGGGGAGGTTATATCTTGTTTAGTTTTTTTTTTTTTTTTGTTCACCCTATTTTATAAGTTTCTATGATTTAGTGTTCATGATCTATGCTATGATGCATCACCTCAAAATATTTTGAAATTTTTGAAGACTCCTAATTTTATATGATATAGTTCTAGTTTGGTTCATTATAACATTGAGGGTTAGAAACATTTAAGAATTGATTTAAGATCAGCTTCCCTTCCCTTAGTTGATTACATGAACTTCTTGTATAGGCTTGAAGGTGATTTGTTTGTCTTTGTTTATATCTTGAGAAGTTTTAATTAATTTGGACTAATGAATGCTTGCTTAAGTTTTAAGGGATTTTATTTTTAGTTTAGAGGAAATTAAAGTTAATGCATATCTATGATTAGTCAATAAAGGATGAGGAATAAATAAAAATAAAAATAAAATGAAATTATATATAGGTTCCAAGTAAGTCATGTACATTTGTGCTTGCTCCTCAATTGTATTCTTTCGGAAAGGAATTTATATATGAAATAATATCCATACATGGCGGAAGTGAATGAGTAAGTCGTGCATGTTTGAGTATGCTCCTTAAATGTGTTCGTTCAGAAATATTCACTTTTGTCATTCTATAACTTTTCTTTACTTAAAAAAAAAAAAAGAGATAAATTTTCCAAAAATGCCTTGAGATTGATTATGGGTATGTATGCTTTCCTTTTTTCCTCAATTGTTTGAATAGTTCCCTTTTGACTTGAGTTTGGTAATCAATTAAATGAACTTGATAAATTCTCTTTATAATCTTTGACAAACAATCACCTTATTTCTTATATTAGTTGTATCAAACTTTTTTTTTTTTTTTGTAGGCTTGTGGAGTTGTTTATGAAACTCTTCTTCTTTGTTTCTTTTCTTTGGGGTGTGATGACCCTTATTAGTGCTTTAACATTTGAATAAGAAGGAGTAATTTTTATGATTATGTTTTTCCTTTCAACTTATGAAATTGCTTGAGGACAAGCAAAGTCTAAGTGTGGGGGAGTTTGATGTGATGTAAAACGGTACAGATTTAGTGTTATTTCAAGTGCATTTTAGTTGCTTTTTAGGTATATGTTTAGTATATTATAATGCATTTTGTGTTTTATTCCCTTAATATTTATTCTACTAATATTTTCTCAAGATTTCTCCTTAACCTGATGGTTTTGAGAGTATTTTATAAGTTTTAGTAGGATATAGGAGGTATTGGAGGTTCCTAGAAGAGTTAAATATAAAAAGAAAGCAAAGTTTGGAATTCACTGGTGTCAAGTCCTTCAACTGAGTTAGTGCCAAGTCGGCACCAATGGTTGTTGTGCCGAGTTGTTGAGTGGAGGGTGAGTTGGTGCCGAGTCGGCACACGCCAAAAGACAGGATTCTTCACAAATAGTCTATAATTTTTTAGTCATAAATTCCTCTATACAACTCGAATTGAAACAATTCAAGAGGCTATGGAAAGCTAATAAAAATGCCTACAACTTTCATGAGACCTTGAAGTCTAATTTTTCCATCTGAATTGACTGAAATGCCCTTGAAGTTTCTAAAGCAGTTATTAGGTGACTTTTCACAAAGTGTTGCATTTCTTTATGAAATTTTATGACTTTTAACTATTCAAAGTCTTTAAATAGTTGAAGTTTCTTCTGTAAAAGACATCTAGAAAATTAGAATACAAAGTAGAGAGTATTTTATTAAGAAGAAAAAGAGAGATCTTACAAGTTTTAGCACTTTCAACTATAGCACTTTGGGAAACTATTCTTGTATCAAGGCTTCTAATCTTGAAAAGTGCTAGTAAAAGATTTCTATAACTTTTCTTTTCTTAATCTATTTTATTTCTTTGATGATTGAATGTTTAATTTTCTTTTTATAAGATATCTAAAAATGTATCAAGGCTAAAGTACTTGTGGTTAGAATTGCAATGCAAATTTAGTCTATGAACTTCATTTTGATATTTTGTTATTGAATGATTGATTTGGCTTCAATTAAGTTCTAAATAGTTGTTATATATGCTTGATCACCATATGTAGTATGTTAGTTAAGAATTTGCAATGAGAATTGGAATTCTTAGTGGAAAAGTAATTGATGTCACTTAAGTTAAAAGATTAATTAGAATCTACTTCTAAAGGGATAAAAAGAATTAACATTGAACTTCATGGTTTTTGTTTACATTTACATTGACATGAGAATGTGTGTAAGTCTACTCAAAAATACCTTTAATTGACTTAGAGATAAACTTTTAAAGATTTCACGTTAATTCTCCTGTCAACTCATTCATAATCTTATTTTTTTTATACATGTTAAAAGTTCATTGATTTAGATTTAAATTGTAATTCTAACCTGTTCTCTTTCTAGAAATTGTTTAATAACTTTGAATTATTTAGATATTAGTGATTTGTACTTAAATTAGTAGTTAATTAGTTACTCAAACTCCAATTATTCTTTGCCTATTCATCTTATTATTTGTTCGGTTAATAATAAATTCATCATTTTTTCCAGTGTTCGACCCCTTGCTCATTCTATATTTAGTCATAAGAGCTAGGGTATAATAATTTGCCCACATCAAATGACTTGTTATACCATTGCAATATCTCATCATAACACCTTTTACATAGATGGTGTTTTGACTTGATCTTCAGAAGTCGTGCCACAGTAAATAATTTAGGCTGTTTCTTATAGCAAAGCCATATTCGTTAACTGCCTCTAATATGTCATATAGTTTATGAGCGGTTGAATTTAGAGCTTCCTCCATTCGATCCCAATCAAAATCCGGCCCAGTGGTATCTATTAACATATTATGGTATGTAGTTGGAGGACATCTATGAGTATCTTCACCACTTACTTCTGCCGCGGTTGAAGATCCAAACCCACTGACTTCACCATGCAAATACTATTCATAATATCTTGGTACAAAACTCTTCTTCAGAATGTGCAACTTGACAGTATCTGGCTCAAAGAAATTTCAATTCTAATATTTCTTATGGTTATAAGGACATTGAACACTAGTCTCACTCATGCACTGTGGTTGAGATATCGAGAATTGCATGAATTGGTCTAAACCTTCCAAGAATTTCATATTCAAATACCCATCAGTAAGTCTAGAGTACATCCAATTCCTATCGGTCCTCATAATTATTCCATGTACATTCAATAGTATTAATTTTTTTTTTATATCACACAAACAATATTACATTTAAACTTATATGTTTGGTTATAATTTTAATTAAGTTTGCAACATCTAATTTTACATCCTTATATCTCCCTCCCTATAAGGTAAGAACCTAATACATTTAGAAACTCATTGTTGCATAACTGTTACTGTTATATTTTACACTTATATATCTGCTGAAATTTCGGCAGCATCCCCCTACAGTTCTCCTACTACACCACATTTGAAAAAATCCACATAATCAGGACATTACTTCAATGTGCACTAATAGAATATGGTGGAAGATAGTATTGAAATTTCAGACATTTATATAAAATAAGAATATAAACAGATAATTACACAAACAACGAGATCTCTAAACTGCCCAATTTGGACAATTCGATATCCTCTCATCATCTAATAAGCAAGACATCAAATGGGATCTATGGCTAATCCTAAATATGTTAATCATTTTAATTAACAATATTTTTGGAAATTTGATTGTAAAAGTCTAAAAATAAAATTAAAATCATTTAAATTCATTTAATAACAAAATGGTATAGATTCGCAGTGCAAATAACAATTGCAACATCACAACATGAGAACATATAATCAAAATTAATAAAATAAACTCACAAAATAAATGCAAAAATATTGCTGAATACGATACTAATTCATAAATAAATCAGTCTAAACAATGTAAACAAAAATTTCGAAATCTGAACAAAAAATTAACAAATTTTCAACAAAATTAATCTAAAACAAAATTCTAAATTCTAAACAAAAATTCAATTAAAATCATAATCAATAATAAGGTAATCATGTAAATACCAGTGGAAAAATGAAATCTCCGGTAAGGGATGAATGCTGGTCGGTATATGGGAGGGCGGCAGAGAGTAACGACAGCAGCATTGACAATGGAGAAGAAGAAGAAGAAGAAAAAGAAGAAGGAAGGGACGAGAGAAAAAAGAAGGTCAATAGCTTATATTCCATTATTATTGACAGATTACCGATGGATAGTGCCATATGGATTAAAAAATCCATCAGTAAAAGGCTAAAGGTGGTAAAACGCACATCTATTTTTCACTTCTGTTGGTGCTTCATTAACATTATTTAGAATTTACTGACAGATTACTGACGGAAAGCCTATTGCCACATGGCATTCCATCAGTAATTTGTCAGTAAATATTTTGATTCCCACCAAAACCTTCCACTCCTATTTTTCAATATGGTCGGTATTACGTCAGTATCTGGTCAAATTTACTAATGGATTACTAACAGAATGCCTACTGCAGTAAATAATTTCGTTAGTAATCCGTCAGTAAATGTCTGAATTGTCGCCAAAATATTCTCGCGTATCCTTTTCCATCTGTAATTGGTCACTAAACCATCAATAAAATTTTGGTCGCTATATGTTAGTATATTTTGTCCATATTTCATTAGTAATCTTGCCTTTTCGTCAGTAAATGGTTAGTAAATAGACGAACGTTGCTGAAAAGTGTTCCGTTAGTATTATGTCAGTATTCAGTCAGTATTTAGTTATGGATTTCAATCCATTGCTAATTTTCATCAGTAAATCATTAGAATTTTGTAGTGTAGCGCGCAAGCCTCTTCGCAAGAGGTACAAGCTATGCGAGAGGAAATGAAGGACTTGCATAAGGAATTGAATGAGTTGCGAGCTCAAAGGCAGGAAGTGCCACTGATACAAGAAAGGAATGGAGTTTTGCCTCTTACTATAGTGCAACCTGCATGGGGGGAAAAGGAAGAGGCTACCCGACGAAGGGATGACCGTCTCAAAATTCAAGAAGCTATAGCCACCTACTTTCTATGGTGAGGAGGGTGATGACCCACATGAATTCTTAGATGAGGTGGACAAGCTAGTCCGTCAATTGTCTTGTTCAGATGCTCGAGTAATCAAGTTAGTAAGACTCCAACTCAAGAAGGAAGCTTGGTATTGGTATGAGAGAAAAATTGAGGAGTGACTTTATAGGGCAGACCTACCTACATGGGCAGAGTTTAAGCAAAAAGTAATGGATCAATTCTTACCTGAAGGAGAGAGGCAAGATAGAGCGCTACAGTTCGAGAAACTGAAGTAGAAACCAGGAATGTCAGTATCAGATTATGCTAAGGAGTTCAATCGACTTAGCTGGTTTGCTATCAACATCATGCCTACCAAAGCTAGTTGTGTCAACCACTTCTTAAAAGGATTGATAATGCCTCTATTCAACACATTAGCGGCAAATGAATTCTCGACCTTGGCTAAGCTGATAGATAAGGCCAAGATAATGGAAAAGCGATATAAAGCCGAGAGACGCGAGCATGTTGAATGTGAACAAAAGGGTAAACATAAGGGCAAAGGCCAGTGAGGCCAACACATAGTAGGAGAAAGAGGTCGAGGAAAGGAATCTTCACCCAGGACTTGTGGCTATTGTGGCAAGAAGCATTTTGGAATTTGCCAGAAAGTCTTTGGCATATGTCTGAAATGTGGACAGATGGGTCACTTCATCAATGACTGCCCACGAATGGGAGATTCAAGAAATGTGACCTCGACACCTCTACCACCTGGACCATCTCTACCCCAAGAGCAAAAAGCCAATAGTAAGAGACACAACTGAGACTTCCTCTAGTAGTAGGTAACTGTTAGCCTAGTGGCATAGGACTTATATGACATAAATGATATTATATGACTACTTAGCTATTTAGCTTTGGTTTGATCCCCTTTTGCCTAGGAGATGATTGGTTTTTAATATGATATGAGAGCTCATTATGCTATAGGTTATTTGTTACTTAATTAAGATACATCATACATGCCATGATATATGATATATGCTAGGTGACATATGCCCTGTGATGTGATATTATATGATGGGTGCTTAGGTTAAATGCATGCTAAGTATGATAATCTAAAAGTAGGGTTAAGTGTATTAGAAAGAGAAGTTGACTAAGTTTTGATTCAATTTAGATTAATGATTGATAGGTATAATGTAATGAGGTATGAAATACTTACATGTTACAATGGTTTGATATATGAATTATATGGGATTATTAAATGATAATCTTGATTGATGCCATAAGGAGAGAAATGATATCTAGAAATGATTAGTAAGAGAACGAAACAAATCAGTTGCATTATATATACATAAGTATACGGTATGAAGTAAGTGAAGTATATTAATGAAATTTATGGTTTAGATACTACTATATAGACTAGAATAGCAAGAAAGGTAAGAATTTCTCTATCACTTATGTTAATATTGAGTATAGTTAAAGGAAAAGTATTAATCTTGTGTGATTTAAAAGAAGAAGGTATTATTCCCATTCGAATTTTTAGTACAAGATGTTTGATTGATTCTAGTGCTACGCATTCATGTTTGTCTTCATATTTTGCTAAGGATCTTGGTAAGAGATAAGGAATTAATTAATGAACCCTTAGTAGTGTCAACTCCTTTAGGAATTATGATGGAATTAAAGTATATGTTTAAGGATTGTGAGGTAGACATTAATGAATGGACACTTCCTGTAGAGTTGTTAGAATTTGGTATCTTAGAATTCGATGTGATCTTAGGAATGGATTGGCCATATGAGTATAGAGATTGTATTGATTGTAGAGAAAAGTAATTAGGATTTTGAGCTACGGATGGGAGATATTGGTGTATCAAGGAGATACTTATGATTAAGGTCCACTAGTGTAATCATGGAATGGACAAGTGTACCTAGGAAGTCGAGGTAGGGATGCGGCAGCCCAACTCAAGTGCAATTCAAAGCATAATGTAAAAATTTTCTATTTGCATCACAATCTCATCTCCTCTGTGCCTAATGCATTGATTAATTTTTTTGCAAAAATAAAAAAATAAAAAAAAATAAAAAATATAATAAAAATAATAAAGAAAAAAATGCTAGCTAAGTTGAAAACCTAAAAGGGCGATTTAGGCAAAAATTAGAGCAAAAGTAAAAAAAAAAAAAAAAAAAAAAAGCATATCTCATATAATGATGATCAAATTTTACAAGAGCATACAATCCATCATCACAAAAAGGACAACCTCTATCTGTACCTATGGCTTATCCTGTAGTTGTATTTGTTTACAGGCATGTGCAAAATAGAAACCTACAACAAGTGTCTCAATGATCACCAAAAATTGATGACTATCTCTACCTAGTCGATCCTTCTCCTCCTCCTCCTGGGATGGACATCTCCCTCAGAGTTAGAACCTAGCACAACCTCCTCGGCCGTTACACCCCTGATCCTAGTCTCCGTGTCCTCCTTCATAATGTTAGTAGCTAGAGTGCTTGCAGTACCAGAACTGCTCTCCGTAATCACTTTGGTCGATCTACCTCGAATCTCACCAACTCCCGAACTACTCACTGTTGCCCTCTTCTGTGTTAAAGTCAGAGTCCCCCTCTATACTCCAGCAACAATGGTCCACCTCTATCCTCTAACTATTGTGACCCTCCTCTGTGAAACCACAGTAGTGTCTCCTTCGCGTCTGACTGCAACCACAGTCCTCTGAGTCACCACCATTAAAGTCTAAGTCACCACAGTAGCATATAGTGTCAGTCCTCCCGTAAAGTTGCTAGTCTCTCCCTTAAGTCAGGTCACCTCCTCTATCCTAGCAGTAGTCCTCCGATCGCCACTGTCTCTAATAGATGCCTCTTCCGTCTCATCACTCTCTATCTCCCTGAGTAATGTAGCTCAGTGCTCTCTCTCGACTGGCCAGACAGTCTTAATTAACCAACTGCAGTACTTTTCAGTGGTACCAAACCCAACCTCTAGCCTCACTGCATAGAGATTCCTCATCCACTCTCCTCTGATAGATTTAGCAATAGGAGCTATAATCCATGCAAACTCTAAAAAAGGCATAATTGGGGGCACATCCTGAGTCTGACCTATTTGTCTCAAGACTCTCGTGCCCTAGTAGAATGATGTCCATGCCAAACCAAGTAGACAGACCACCCGATATCCATGACTCATCGTCATAAAGGACTAATCCTATACCATTAACAATGCCAAAGTATGTCCTTCGGGGTAAGCTCTAAAAGCCATCTAATCCACTCTTGGACTGATCCTTGCCTCACCAAGATGGCTCGCATCTGACACTAAATGGCTATGTTCGGACTTCTGGTTAGAGCAATAACCACCCTCAAGTGGTCCATCAACCACACCTACAAAATAAACCAAAAATAAAAATTCAAACACTCACAAAATATCCATTCTAGAAAGGATAAAAGCTGCCAAATTTCTTTTCCTCACCTGAAGGACTAATGGAGATACAGTCCATCTCTCCAAGCCCAAAATAATACAGTCAAGACTCAATAGTGTCTCCGCCAATACGGCCCCAATAACAAAATGACCCTACTCCATCTGCAATATTAAGCCCACCACTCTAGCATCTCCCCATCCAATGAATCAGGAAAACAGATATCCGGCCATCAAACAGAAAACTAAGGCCTGCATCCTAAGCCTCTATCTTCCCACATCACCCTGGTTACTGGGATTATGAAACTCCTTAATAATGACATTCAGATTCATTTGCCCCTCCACCACCATCTAACTGGTTGTGTCTTTTAGCAAAAATAAAAATTCCTGAAAGACCCTATAGTGCCCAACTATAAATTCCAGCACTACTAGGGCTACCTCTGGATTACTGTAGAGTATGGCAAACAATTCCTCAAAAATGGGACACAACTCCTCTATACCCACGCCAAATCAAAAAACTCGGGCTGCCATATCCCAAAACCTAAAACAAACTCTCAAGAAGTCCCAATCCACCCAGACCCCTCTCAAAGCCACCATGACATCAATCCCTTACCTACCCAAATTTATCTTGTCCACTCTGTCGAGATTTCACTTCCACATGTGCATAGAATGGATAAAATATGACTCCATGAAAAAACAGGTTGAAAAGAAAGTAAAGAAAAAAAAAGAAGAAAAGCAAAAAAAAAAAAAAAAAGATGATGAAAGGAAAATTAAAAGAAGTGGAAAGGAAATGAAAAAGGAAAGAAAAAATGATAAAGTGGCCACTGTTTTATATATATATGAAGCAAAGAAGTAAATTAGCAGGAAAATGTCTCCTCCACCTGGCCAGTCAACGCGGATTTGCATCGATGACACATGCGCGAATCCGTACAAAACCCCGTGCAGATCTGCAACTGCCTCTATTTTCATGCCTTTTTTGTAGGCCTTTCTCCGATCTTCTCTTCTTCGCTGCATATTTTTGCAACTCAATTCTGAAATCAAAAGTTGAAGAAATAAAGTATTTTTCTCCCTCTTTGGGATAAAAAAATCAAAATGAAGTATTTTCGAGATATCTTAAAGCTGTAAAGGAGCCATAATTCAACAATAGAAACACATCATCATACATTCATATAGTTGTAAGGCATGTGTTCAGAAGATAAGATGATAAAAGAGTTATATATAGCATAATATGCATACATAGGCATACATTCATTATACACACATGTATTATAGCACATAGTCATTGTATAATAATTCCATCTCTCGAAAGAGTAAAAGGTACAGTCATCTAAAAAAACATAAGGAAATAAAAAAGAGATCAACATCAACATCAGAAAGTTGCAATCATCGATCTCCCCTCTATCGCCTTCAAGGACCAACCTCTTCATACTGGTCTTGTGCTTCTGACAGATAAGCAGCATGGGTGAGCATTTCAGAAAGGGCATTCTCCATCTTTGGAGCAACCATATAAGTGCACTGAGTGTACTCCCAGGGTAGCTGCATATAAAAAGACAGTGTTAAAGGGTTTGGATCCTTTCTAATGCATAAGAAAACATAAATGACACTCTGCCTACAGATCCTTTTCGAAAAGGCTGAAGAGTAAGAAGGATATGCCTTAACGTCATTAGGGATAGGCTAAATGCCTAGACGAATAATCTCGAGGAGGTGCCAGAGCCTCATAGCACCCTTAGAATCATAATAGAAAATATCCTCCAGCATGCAATACTCTACATCTAAGAGTGAAACCCTAGGAGGGTGACTCAGGCCACTGTGAGCATGAATAGGGATGGGACCACTAGAAGAACCAGTAGAGGGAGCTTCAGAAATCACTGGTTAGGGAACCCCCCTCAGGGTAGTAGGTGTGATAAGAGGATGCTCCTATGGCATAATCTCCCGCATTAAAAAGTGTGCACAAAAGTCTCTGTAGTCCCAATCAGGATGCTAGAAGAGGTGCCCTTTATCCCCAATAAAAGCCTCTGGGCTAGCCAAGATGCCTATCTCGTACCTCATATCCACAGGTGGATGACTCGGCACTTGCCATGACCTGAACAATTAAAAGTGTACTCTTTTGCCCAAGTAGTACAAACAAAAGTAGGGAGATCATAACAGGACTCTCCTACGTGAAAGGGTCTCTGCAAAGCCTGTGAAAGGAACAAGCAACATCTATTCGCTAAAGGGTCTCATGATTTGCTAATAACAACCAATAGATATAAGAGTTAGTAAGCAAGTTGGATTAAGACAAAAGAAAGAGAAAAAGATAAGATACATGTTGCTCCATTAGCTAGTCAAAGAAAGCCCAAAGCATCAGGACATTGTAATGGCAAGTGGTAGCCCAATTGACCTCTATCCATCTTCTCCCCACTGGAAAATCAAGCAGCCGCAGTGAGAACAGCTCAGAAGCGGTGAAAGGAATATACTCATAAGCCCAGATCTATGGCACAAGATTATTAAAACTTTAAAATTGTGATTTGATTATGAAAAAGAAACATGACCAAAAATGTGTGGTATGTACCTCCCAGAAGATGATAGTCTCACCCACAGACATAATGTTCTCATGAGACAGGTCAATTATCTCTCGATACATGGCACTCAGAATAGCGCCACCCCAGTCAAACTCTCCCTATAGGTCAATACAAGCCAAGATCAGAAAGATGTTCAAATCCACCTCATCTCTCATGTTATGTGCGAAGGTGCACCTAGCTATCACCAACAGACATAACCAAGCAAGGGCCTCATCAGAAATCAAATCTCCTGTGGCTCCCATTGACTTCAAGTTCTCATTGAAGATGGAACGCTTGACTCCAGTACTAGATTTAAGAGGATCAAGCACTGCACATATCTAAGGGCCGGTTCCCAAATCGGATCCCTGATATCATATACAAGTCAAGCAGAGTGCAAGTCAACTCCCCACATGTGAAATGGAAAGTATTGATGGTATCCCACCATCTCTTGGCCAAAGCTTTGATTATATTCATATTGACGTGATTAAACATCCTCACCCCTAGGAAGTCGATAAAGCTGGTAGGCTCCAGCAAATTTCTAGCAACACTTCCCTCAGGGATGGACCTAATCACCATCTCCACGTTACTCCTTCCACCCCTATTCTTAATAGTTGAAGTCTGCAATGAACCAATACACATATATGCATGTAAAAAAAATATCTAAAAAATAGGCAGAACTAAAAATGATCATCGTGAGATACTAACTGCTAGATGACTACTGTGAGAGGCATGTCTCTTAGGATCCTTCAAGAGAAGTGCAGGGTTGTTATTCTCCTTCGATGCCTCGTACGTGTGCTAGTGTGACCCACTCGAGGGAGGGGAGCACACGGTGAGAGGAGCTGCAGAAAGATTATGAAGCCATTACTATGAGAATGCTGATTCTGACAAGCAGAATAAGAAACAAACAGGTAAATATAATAATAATAATTAAAAAAAATTTTACTATTACTTATTATTAAAAATATATTGATATTATTAAAAAATTAAAAAAAAATTATTACTACTATTACTTATTATTATTAAAAAATATATTGTTATCATTTAAAAAAAAAAAAAAAAGAGCTCATGTTGGGAGCAAAGAGAAGAGTGAATGAGAGGTGTGTGTGAGTGTGGTATTTATAGGATTTTTGGAGCAAGTAAAGACGAAATAGTGCATAGTAAAAAAATACCCTATAATTATCTAGTTGCGTAAAAATAAATTTTTAGCTAGTTTCAATTCAGAATCAAAATTTGAAAGTTCCTGTGTACTCTTGAGATTTTTCTCTACCCGCAGACACCTCATTTATTTATTTCCTAGCCAAAATATAGTTTTTGCATCAGCAAAATGGAAAAATTATGAAACTCAAAATTCACCAGCCTTCCAAAAAAAGTCAAATCAAGTTGCAAAATTCACTAAAATTATCTCATTACAATCATAATCATTTTTCAAACTCAGATCTACTGAAGTTTTGGATTCACTCTCATCAAAACTATCTAACTGATAGACAGCTTTGATAACAGGGCAACTATTAACTTTTATTTTAGCACCTCTAGAATTAATTATGAACTCTTCAAAACTAATCGAAGTATTCTCAGCACAATCTGATACCTTTCCTATCCTGATCGGACCTTCTGCACCAGACAGTATTTTTCTAAAACCGATCAGATTTTCTCTTAGACTGACTGCTCAAATATTCTAAAATCAATTTCAAGCTTAAAGACACTGACTGATATTTTTTTTGAACTCTATAACTCCCAAAAACTTACTCGAAAGCAGCCAGTCGTGCCACTTGAACGTGGCTTCCACATTCACTCCAACTGTTTTTGACTGGCTGAAATGGCCCAAAACATCCCCAGTTCATCTTTTTTTAGTATTTTTTGCCCTATCATTTTTGTTTGTTCACATTTTCACTTCTTAAATCACTCCTACCTCATTTTCCCTATAAATAGCCCTTTCATTTCCTCATTTCAAACACACTGAAGTTGATATTGATTGCTATCTATCAACTTTTATTCTTCTTCTCCCTCCAATCACTCCCTAAGTAATTAATTAATCATTTTAGTTAATTAATTTTCTCACCCAAACCAAGTTAATTAATCATTTTAATTAACTAAAATCATTTTTATCACTCACAAATTAATTAATTAATTAATCTTTTCAATTAATTAATTACCCTTTATTATTAAATAAGAAATCTCATTTTTTACTCATCCACTATTTTTAATTAATTAACTAATCATTTTAATTAATTAATTCACTCACCAAACATTTTTATCTAATTGCCCGGTCCGATAAAACGGAACTTCGGTCCGGTAAAACACTTTTTCCATCTCGTCCATCAAAATCCAAGGTATTTTTATAAACTCTGTCACCAAACCAAAAATCATTTTTATTGACTTGTAAACCCCTCCACTTAATCATGGAATGAACTATATGAGTTTTGATCTCTATTCAACGGGATACGTAGGCACATTTAGAATTTAAATCCAATTTTCAAATCCAATTTTTTAATTTAAGCTTATTTTTCACTTTTCTCAAATGTAATTACTTTTTATAATATTCATAAGGGAATCTATAGTCTTCCTATAATCCCATAAGGGCTAGAGAAGACATTTCGATCTTTTATTAATGTAATTATTTTGAATTAAGGAGTGATTATGTGGTTCCCCTAAATCTCTAAAGAATTAGAGGGAACACTCTCCTTTAATTTATGAATGTTTATTTCAGTTGTCTCATCAATATACATACACCATACATTCATATTATGTCATATTCATGCATTTTATTATAATCAATAAATGTCATTCATGAAATCTACTTTTCAAAATCAAATTAAACTTAAGAGCTAAATCATGATTATTTAACTAAAAACCTAGTCCCCAAACTTAACCTCGTTCGAGGCAAGTGATTTTATCCATGTGCAAATTAAAGTAAAAATTAATAAATTAGAGTCAATTTGGGTTTTTTCCTTAATGTTTTCCCATCCAAATAAAATTAAGGTGGCAACTCCTAAAACCATTTTCAAAAATCAACCAAATCCAAACTGGAGAGTTCCATCGTGAGTCTAAATCCGAATAAGCATCCCAGTTCCCTTTAGCATACTGGGCTGATGCTCGGGTGAGGCTTCACACCTACCATTAAAATCAAAAGAAATATGCAATGGGCAATGTTACTCAAATTATCCAAGCATGAACACAAAATAATTTCAAAAATTACATTATTTAAACCCTAATTCATGCAATCTAACCTAACCCATCGCATAATCTTTTGATTAAACTTAAAAACATTCAAGTTTTTCAAGCATAAACCATAAAAAATTTGAAATACATCAAAGACAATAAATAACATAAACCTATCGGTGGCATTGCTGAGAAATTCCAAAAATTAAATGGTGACAATACAAGATAGATGCCCAAAATCCCTTCTTGAATCTCGAAATCAAAGTTTGAATATGTGTGTGTGAAGTTTACAGTGTGGAAGATGAGAGAAAATGAGAAAGTTTTGAAAATCTAAATTTTGGGCGTGACAGATATATATATAACATCATGGCCACGCCTAACAGCACGCCCATGGCTGTGGGCATGGCCACGGTGTGACAAAACTAGGTAGCTACTGTCTCTTTGGAAGATAAATGGCCTTTAAGCCTCGCCCGTGGCTTTGACGGTGGGTCAGGACATGGTATCTTACTGGAATTCAAAAATGTTATACAAACTTTAGCTCACACCCATGGTCTAAGGTGTGGGAGCTTACTGGATCATTGAATTCTTAAAGCTTCTTTAAACACGCCCTCACTTCTGGAACTCCTAATTTTATGCTCCTTGTGCCATACCTAGGCCCATGGGCGTGTTCCAAGGTGTGGCTCATTCATTCTTCATCACACTTAGCCAATTTTTCACCATCTTTGACCTACGAAACACTTAACCATGTGCATCACCATAAAACAAATGAAAATGAACAAAATGAAAGAAAACACGCTACAACTAAAAAAATAATGGGTTGCCTCCCATTCAACACTTCTTTAACGTCGTCTTAGCTGGATGTTTAGGGTGATTTCTCACCCTAACTCTTAAAGATGCAAGATCTCCTTCTCATACTCTATCTCACCACCAAAATAAAGCTTAAGCCTTTGCCCATTAACCTTGAAGTCACCCTTTTTAGGGTGAGTGAATTCAATAGCTTAATGGGGAATTACATGCTTAACAATGAAAGGGTCGGACCAACGAGATTTAAGTTTACCTGGAAAGAGCCAAAGCTGAAAGTTGTATAATAATACTTAATCTCCAGCACAAAATTCTTGCCTTGGCTTGATGCGAGCATTATGCCATCTCTTAGTTCTTTCCTTATACACATGTGCATTGTCATAAGTGGCCAAACGTCACTCATCTAGCTCATTAACCTATAAATTTCTCTTGAGTTTTGCAGTAGCTAGATCAAGGTTAACCTATTTTATGGCCCAAAATGCTTTGCATTCAATCTCAACAAGCAAGTGGTAGGCTTTTCCATATACCAATCTAAAGGGTATGCTACTTAAAATGGTCTTAAAAGCAGTCCTATAGGCCCATAAAGCATCATCAAGCTTTTCAGACTAATCTTTTCTAGAGTGCACTATGATTTTCTTAAGAATTCTCTTGAGTTCCTTATTGGTATTCTTTACTTAGCCACTTGTTTGTGGGCGATAGAGGGTGGTAAGTTTGTGTGTAACACCTAATCTTTTCAACACTTTTTCCAATTGTGTGTTACAAAAATGTGTGCCCCTATCACTAACAATGGCCTTAGGAGTGCCAAACCTAGGGAAAAGCTTTTTCAAAAACTTTACCACAATCTTAACATCATTTTTGGGTAGAGCTTGAGCCTTCATCCATTTGAATATATAATCAACAGCCACAAGAATGTATTAATTTCTAAAGGAAGTGGGAAAGGGTCCCATGAAGCTGATGCCTCATATATTAAAAATTTCACACTCAAGGATACCATTTAGGGCATCTCATCACGGGAGAAAATGTTACTTGTTCTTTAGCATCTATCACAGCTTTGCATAAAGGTATGGCTGTCTCTAAACAAGGTGGGCTAGCAGAACCTCGATTCAAGCACCTTTTGCACCTTTCTACCGGGCCCATAATGCCCTCCTATTGGTCCACTCTAGTAATGGCTTAGAATGTCATGGTCTCCGGCCATGCCATATACCTCCACATTATCTTGTTAGCACAAATTTAAAAAAAAAAAAGGGTCCTCATAAAGGAAATATTTCAAGTCAGAAAAGAATTTCTTCTTTTGTTGATATGAAAGGCCCTTTAGGAGTTCCCTTGCTACAAGGTAATTTGCATAATCAGCAAACCATGGTGTTTCTAAGTTAGAAATGCATACCTGACTTCTGGAAAATGATCATTGATGTTCTCTTCTTCAAGCTTTTCTAAATATGGGTTTTCAAGACATGAGAGGTGATCTGCTATTAGATTTTTTGCCCCCTTCTTGTCTTGAATCTCTAGATCAAACTCTTGCAAGAGTAATACTTGTCTAATTAATCTTAGCTTTGCATCATTCTTGGAGAAAAGATACCTCAAAGTCAAATGGTCAGCATAGACAATCACTTTTGACAAGATCAAGTAAGAATAGAACTTATCAAAAGCAAAGAATATAACTAGCAATTCTTTCTCAATAGTAGTGTAATTTGCTTGCGCATCAATCATGGTCTTACTAGCATAGTAGATAGGCTGGAAGTGCTTATCTTTTCTTTGGCCTAATGTCACACTAACCACAAAGTTGCTTGCATCACACATTAGTTTAAAGGGCAAACTCCAATTCGGTGCTACCATAATAGGTGCATTGATGTGTTTAGTCTTCAAGGTGTTAAAGGCATTCATGCACTCCTCATCAAACTTAAATTCAACATCTTTCTCAAGGAGCCTTGTCAAAGGTCTTGCAATTTTGGAGAAGTCCTAGACGAACCATTTATAAAAACCTGCATGTCTAAGGAAACTCCTAATTGCTTAACTGAAGTAAAAGGCAGCAACTTCTCAATAGTCTTAATTTTTGCCCTATCCACCTCAATGCCTTTACTAGAAATCTTATGCCTTAGCATTATGCCTTCTTGCACCATAAAGTGACATTTCTCCCAATTTAGCACCAAGTTAGTTTCTTCGCACTAAACAAGCACTTCTAAATTCACCAAACACTCTTTAAAGGAATCCCTATGCATGAAGAAGTCATCTATAAAAACCTCCATTATGTCTTTAACCAAATCATTAAAGATGGCCATCATGCACCTATAAGATGTGGCCGGTGTATTGCATAATCTAAACGGCATCCTCCTGCATGCAAAGGTTCTGTATGGGCATGTGAATGTGGTCTTCTCTTGATCTTCAAGGGCTATTGGAATTTGAAAATAGCCCAATAAACCATCTAGGAAATAATAGAACTAGTGTCCAGAGAGTCTTTCCAACATCTAATCAATGAATGGTAGTGGAAAATGATCATTCCTTGTGGCATCATTCAACTTTCGGTAATCTATACATACTCTCCACCTGATGACTGTTCTTATGGGAATTAGCTCATTGTTTTCATTAGCCACCACTGTCATACCACCTTTCTTAGGCACAACTTAGACTGGACTCACCCAAGAACTATTCGAAATAGGATAGATGGTGCTTGCATCAAGTAGCTTGATTACTTCTGCCTCCACTACCTTTTTCATTTTAGGGTTTAGGTTCCTTTGAGGTTGCACTACTGACTTGAATTCCTCCTCTACTAGAATCTTATGAGTGCAAAAAGAAGGGCTAATGCCTTTGATATCAGCAATTTTGCCATGCAATAGCCCTTTTTTTCCTTCCTAACATTTACAATAATCTAGCCTTCTGCTCCTCAGATAAATAAGCATTCACAGTCACCAAGAGCTTTGAACCCTCTACCAAAACCCATATTCCAAATGACTTGGGAGTTGTTTGAGCTCCAAAGTAGGCGGATCAACAATCGAAGGCTTCATCCTTTCTTCCTTTGGCATTTCAATTGGCTCAAATGCCTTGCTCTTCTTCCTTGGTTCACTAGCCTCAAGATAAGCTAGACTCTCAATGGCTTTAGGTGTCTCCAAAGTCTCCTATTCCTATATAAGACATAACTCAAGTGGATCCTTATAAACAATGTTAGACAAATAATTTACAATTGCATGCTCAACTATATTGTCATTGGAATCTATGTCATCTAGTGCATGTGGGTGTGTCACGGCGTTTGGAAATTGAAAAACAACTTATTCATCTCTTACTATAAGAATTACTTTGCCATCATAGCCCTAGCCATAGCTAGGAAAGGTCTACATAGGATGAGAGAAACATCCACATCCTTATCCATGTCCATGATGACAAAATCCATAGGAAAAATAAATTCATCCACTTTAACCAACACATCCTCAATGATACCTTTAGGGTATATTACAAAATTATCTGCTATTGAATACTCATGAGTGTTGGTTTAGGCTCACCTAAGCCTAATTGTTTAAATAATTTATAGGGCATCACACAAATGCTAGCCCCTAAATAAGCCAAAGCTTTATTAATCTCTAGACTACCAATAAGACAAGGGATAGTGAAACTCCTTAGATCTTTAAGCTTTTTAGGTAGCCTCCTTTGGATGATGGCTGAGCTCTTTTTTGGACAATTGCACCATAGAAACCTCATCTAGGTTCCTCTTATTGGAGAGGAGCTCTTTGAACAGTTTAGCATATTGGGGCATCTGCGAAAGGGCTTCCATAAACGATATATTAATATGTAACTATTTAAAAAGTTCAAGGAACTTATCAAATTATGCATCCATCTTTTCCTTTTGCAACTAGGCCAGATATGGAATGCGCAATTAATACTCTGTCACAATCGGAGTAGGCCTTGGCTCTTTTTTCTCTTTCTCTTCCACTTACTCGCCCTTGGCCTCTTCATCCTCCGATATTTATACCTCAACTTTTTTCCCATCAGTTCCCACATTCTTTCCACTCCTCAAGGTGATTACTTTGAGTTGCTCCTTAGGATTACCTTCAGTATTGGTAGGCAAACTACGTTGAGGTCTTTCTTTAAACATCTTAGCCATTTGCCCTACTTGATTCTTAAGATCATGGATGAAAGCTTGTTAATTCCTAAGGACAGTATTTGTTGCTTGGAACCTTGTTTTAGAAGTAGATACAAATTTTTCCATCATTTCCTTAAAGTTACTTTTTTTAAGAGGAGGAGTTTGTTGAGGTTGAGGGGCTTGGAATCCTAATGGAGGTTGCTGAAATCCCGGTAGAAGTCTTATGGCATTTTGATTTCCCCATGAGAAATTTGGATGATTTCTCCACCTAGGATTGTATGTGTTGCTATAAGGGTTATTTTGTTGCTGTTGAGAAGCATTTCTAGCATACTTAACTTGCTCCTGCTTGGCAAAGTTGTTGCCACTTTGACATTCCTGACTTTGGTGTCTACCCCCACACCAATCACAAAACAACACTTATGCTTGCTTCCTCAACAAATCTTTACATCTTTCCTATACATCATAAAGGATCTCACCATCTTGCAAAAGAAAGGAAGAAATGTCATTTCTCAACTTGGCGGTCTTAGATGGTGGGAAGTATTTTTTTAGGAATTTCTCTACCAATTGATCCCATATAGTAAAAGTGTCAATGGGGAAAGACTTGAGCCACTTCTTTGGTTTGTCCCAAAGTGAGAAAGGGAACAACCTTAACCTAATCGCATCATCTGAGACATTGTTTATCTTTAATGTATCACAGATTTCCAAAAAGTTTTCAAGATGAGTGTTAAGGTCTTCATCTAGGAAGCCATCAAATTGGCAAGTCTGCTGCATCATTTGTATCACATTTGGCTTGATTTTTGAAGTTATTTGCAGTGAATGCCAACCTCTATATACTTAAATCGACCCCACTGAGAGTGGGCCTTATATACTCTTGCATGGTCCTTAGCTGCTGTTTTGCCATCAGTTCAACCTTTTCTTTTGCATCTATGTCTTTTAGGTTTACTACCTCTTCTACTAATGCTAGTTCCTATCCCTCCTTTCGCTTTTGTCTCAAAGTTCTCTCTAGCTCTCGATCAAACTCAAGCAGATTAGAGGAACTAGCTCTAGTCATCAATAGAAAAAGGTACCTAAAATGATAGCCAATAAGCAAGAATAATTATTAAAATAAGTAAAATAAAAGCTAAATCAATAATCTCTATTATATTGCTAATAGTGCCATTTAGTTCCTCGGCAATGGTGCCTAAAACTGGATGCTTAAACCTTGCCACAAGTGCATGATCGATCAAGTAATATAGTGATAAGAGAAAGATATCATTCTACTAAGGACTAATGGCAAATACTAGCTCAAACTTCGACTATTTTTTAGCATATCAATAATTGGACATAGCAATTAAAATAAAACAACTAATTTAACCAAATAAAACTGAACTAAGGAAAACAATGAGAAAATTGTAGAGATATCAATGGTGAAGACTACCTAGATATTGAATCCCTTTAGCCCCTATTTGCAATCCATGATTAGTAAACTAATTAAATCAAACATCGAATTGAATTTGCATTTCACTAATTTAAATTAAAACCTCTCTCGAGCAATTTAATCCCTAATCCCTAGGTAGAGTGTAAGGAATCTCTTCTCAATACACAATTAAATAGTTCATGTGTTAAGAACAAAGAACAAAATGCCAAAAGCTTTTGTAGGCCTATCTCTAGAGCCCCAAGCAACCCTCAATCCTAATGAGTGTTCTATTCATATCAGGCTTTCTCTAGTCAATAATATAAAAACAAGCATTCAATTAATAAGCATGTTATTGTCAATTAGAATTAACCAGATAAGAATCAAAAGGATAAAACAACTCAAGGAATGATTTAATTAATGTTAAAACTATTTAATCCATACAAAAGGGTCTAGGGTTCATCAGATATCTAGGTAGATGCAAATTTAGTTCATACAATAAGAAAAACAGAGGAAACAAAGAAGAAAAGAAGCCCAAATAATTCATGACAAATAGTTTAAGAATCTTCACTTCAATCTTTGATTCTAGCTGTAAATTTAGCGGATCTTGGGTCTTCACCTCTAATTCTAGTTGTAAAACCTCTGGGTTCCCTTAGAAAAGTCAGCTCTTTGTGATAGAATTTTCAGATCCCCTTAATCTTATTCAAAAATTACTTATATAGTTTGACAAAATTGCCCCACGCCTAGCCACATGCTTGTGAGCTTAGGCGTGGGAATGTCCTGGAAGAACTTGGCCAACTTTCAGATAGTAGCCTTTTCCTCCTGTCCTATGGGCACACCTACGCCAGTGAGCTTTAGAGTGGGATAAGCTCCTTTTTGTTTTTGCCTCTTCAAAATGCTCCATTTTCGCACTAAACATTGTTATTTTTTTTGTTCTATCATCTTATGGCATGTCAAGGCATGGAGTTCCTAAAAAGAACTATAAACAACAATAGAACAAATAAATCAAACTCAATTTTAAGTATAAATCATGAAAAACAAGGAGGTAAAACATAGACATTCATGCACTTATTAGGTATTAAGAGAGGAGATTCTTTACGATAATGTCAATTTATTCTTCCTCGAATGGACGGTTGGGGTTGCTTTGGTGCTCCACCTTATAAGGAACATGGTAAAGGACTCTCTTTGGCCTTGCTTAGTGGTCTCCAAATCCCAACGAGTGACATCCACTTGTATATTATAATGCTATTACTTGACAAAAGCATTGCAAATTTCATCCCATATTTTTTTGTGATTTTAGTCGAGATCTATGAGCCACTTAAGGGTAGCCCTGGTTAATGATTACTAGAATAACTAAGCAAAGAGCTTGTCATCCATACCAAATGGTCTTATTACGCCCACATATATCTTAAGGTGTGTCTTAGGGTAAGTTTTACCAATGAATTTGTCCATTATAGGCATTTTAAACTTGGGTGGAACTTGAGCATTCAAGAAGAGGGCAAGAGAATCGACATCTATCATGTCTTCATTCCTTTTGATATTTTTGATGGATCATTTTATAGCTTTAAACTTCTTCATCAATTTCTTGGCTTTGTGGGAGCTAAAGAAAACTCCATTTTGACAAGTATTTACAATGGGAGAAGGAGCAATGGCATTCACATCTAATAGAGGAGAGGTAGGTATCTCAGGAGCTTTCCTTTTATCAATGAGATTGATAATGAGAGGAGTAAAAGAGGGGGCATGGTTGGTTCCAGCTTGAGTGGAAGCAAGTTGAGCAGAGGGAGGAGTGATGGTGGCATTAGTCATTTCCTTAACCTCATTAATGATGGATTGGCATTAGGAATTGAGAGCATTAGTGAAGGTGATAGACTAGGCATTAAGAGCATGGGTGAAAGTGGCATACTAGGTCTTAAGGGCGATGGTGAACATGGCTTGGAAAGTCTCTTTTTGTTTCTTAAGGATATTAGTGAAAAAGGTGCTCATCGTGTCTTAGGCAAAAGGGCTAAAGGTGTTGAAAATAGAAAACAAACAAAAAAATGGTAAGAATACAAATTTGTGAAAGGAAAAGGGGTATAAATGTAATGGTGTGTCGGGAAAAGGATTACCTCCACATGGTTGGTCACTATGTCACATCCCATTTTCGAAGACATGACGATCCTAGAACATGAGAAGACATAATGTCACCCACACTCATAGAACCCACTTATACTTATACAAATACTGCCTAGGATCATACCAAAACCTCTTACATTAACTTAAATAAACCCTTTTTTTTTTTTTTTTTGAAAACCTTAAGTTGCGGAAGCATAGTTAAAATATACTTTAAACATAATCCATAAGGAAATAATATTTAAAATCCAATTAAAACCTCAAAAGATAACATTTCAAAATAAACATCCAAAAATAAATATTCCTAGAGCACCTAAGGATAACTCTTCATAACATATTAAACTGATTATCTTAGATAAGGAATCCCCAAGCGAAGTAGAATGCTTGAGCCATCACTTTGCCTCCTCACATTTGCTCACCTGGAACCAAACAAGGAAGAAGGGATGAGATAGATGATCTCAATGAGTAAACAATAAGGCTTATACAATAACACTTATCCCTTAGAAAGGGCTCATAGCTCATAACTTATAGTTCATGATTCATAGTTTGTAATTTTAGAAAGGTTCACAGAAATCACACTTATAACACATAACACATAGAGTGAAAGCTACTGCCATAATTAGTCAAACATATAAAGTGAAGGCTATTGCCATAATCATTTAAACACATAGCTGATAAATACTCACATCAGTACGAGGATCACATAGCCAATGATTACTTGCCTCGGTATGAGGATCACATAGCTGATGATTACTCACATCAGTATGAGGACTTCTACATAAAGGGGTACCATAGCTAAAGCTAATGGTAATCACATATAACAATAATGTTTAAGGCAATAATAACATGTATCACAATAACAATAGCAATTTAACTTTTGAACGAAAGATACAATGATAGTGTAGTTCCATAAAGAATGCAAGTTATTGCAATAATCATAAAGGCATTTTCATTAGAAAATCAAAATAGTTTTGGACCAATTGTCTCTTGGCAACCCAAGCTTAACAAAGAAATCGTAGAGTTCATTTTAGAATAGAAGGAACTTAGGTTTCAAGAATATCAAATGTACACACATCATGATAGCTTTCACTTATAACAAAATCATAATGTTTACTCACACTTGTAACATGAACATAGTATTTACTCACCTTATGGTTCCTTTGCTCATAGTACATGTAGCCCTTTTGAACCTTTAAATCTCCTTAAGCTCTAACATAATATTTAATTTAATACTTAGTATTTATTTAATCATCATGCTATCCTATCCCATAACTATCCCATGCACATATAACATTCACATACACTTAAAGTTGCACATAGAAGTGCACCCATTACTTGCACATAATATATTGACTTTAAAAGTCTCATACACTTAGCCTTTATAGGCCTATATGAAAACACATCATAATTCATGTCAACTTAGTACACTTAACACTTCCATATATGTCAATTTATCAATAATCTCTCAAGTGTCATGCTTAACCCTTATGATCCATTCATTCAATCAATCACTTCATCAATTCAAGACCATTAATTCATTATCGAGTTATCATAACATCTATTTCCATATTGCCCAATCACATTCATGTTCTAATCACAATATAAAGTTAAGATACCTTAAGTATACCAAAGTGCCTCTAGGCTTGTCTAGTGTCTTCCCTTCAACCAACATGCAATTTAACTATTTATCATACATACATACATGTCAATAATCATTGAAACACATTACATAAAAATTATAGACATTGGGATAAAAATCCCTTGGTAGGTCGAATGCTCCATTAAAGGGAAAACTAAATTTTTCTCACTTTTCGCACTTTTTGTCTATTATAGTAATATGTAAAAAATATGATTTGAATCAAGATTTCTCATGTAAACATAACAAGAATCATTTTAGAACATTAATCTACATGAATCGGCAGCAATAGGTATGTTTCATACATGAAAATTCAAATTTTGGGTTTTAGGATGCAAAACTATGAGTTTTCTTATTTTCAATAGGTCATTATAGTAATATGTAAACAGGTGTTTTAAACCATTATTTTTCATTCAATCATAGAAAATATCAGTTTAGAATATCCTTATGTATGAATCGGCAGCCATTGATCATAATTATGCATGAAAATTCCAAGTTTCAAGGTTTAGGGTGAAAATCATGAGTTTTCGTGCTTTGCACTCTTTCCATTCAATTACAGTGATATGCAAACACATGATTTAAATTGTTATTTCTTATCCAAACAAAACAAATATTAGTTAGAATCCATCCATACACAAATTGGCAGCCATAAGTACAAAAAAATCTAGAATTTTTCAACTTCTAAGTTCCAATACAAAAACCTTGAATTCCTTTATTTTATGAGACTTTCAGTCATTACAGTAATATGCAAAAATATAATTTAATCCAATATTTTTCATCAAAACATATCAAAAATCAGTTTAGAAATCAATGATATAGAAATTCCCCCCGGTATGGTTTATGCATAAAAATTTCAATTTTGAGTTACAGGATTCACCTTTAGAGAAATCGAGTAGAGAGGTTGGTGCTTTTGGTAGAAAAATTATTTTTTCTCTTAAGGAATCATCTAGCCTGAATTTTATTAGTAAAAATCATTAAATATTCAGTTTAAAATAATTTTCCCAAGATTAGTTTCATAAAAATCAAATAGCAAATTGAAAGGAAAAGAAAGACTTATGAAACAGTTGCGAAATCACAAGTTTGAAAGGATTTTTATGAATTTCAATAGAGAGAAATATTTTGAAAGAATTTGTCTACCAAAATAATAAAATAATAGAATAGTGGCTACTAGAATAAAGGGCTGACTGAAATTTAGGTTAAATATTAGGGTTTTGGGTGAAATTTTCAAGATTACCCTTAATGAGCCAGGTTATGAGGATTTTTGTGTAGTGACTTTTAGGTTTTTGGGCTTTTTATTTAAATTAGGGGTTGATTATAAGTGATTAAAATAAAAAATATTTTTCTTATTATTTTCATTAAAATTTTTCCCAAAATATTTATTTAAAAATTATTTTAAAATACTCATAAAATCATTTTATGCTTAAAATTGCCTTTGTGCATGAAAATTTATTTTATTTAAAATAAATTATTTTATGCTAATGCACTTCATATAAATCATTTATTTCATAATAATAATTCATATTAAGCACATTAAAATTAATTTAACATGCCACATACCCATAAATCATATAACATATGAATTTTCATAAAGTCACATATTTTGTCACAATAACCCTAAATTCACACAATTTTCACTAAAACTCCTAGGGTAGATGTGGGTTGTTACACATTAGGTTTAAAGGTTGACAGGGTGAATGTGTGAGGTTACTATGTTTTAGGGTGACGGACCATAGGTTTAAGGTCTTGAGGTGTTTAAGGATTTACCTTGTCGAGTTTCTCTTATTATGTATGCATGATTATGACTTGATGCATGTCAAAAAAGGTTTCATGAACATGCACACAAAAGTATTGATTATTATGGTACATGGAGCCTAAGGTTAAAGTCTAGGCAACTATATGCACAAAGGTGAAAGGGTAGCTTAGTTTAGGGTCCCCGTCCCACTAGAGCATGGATATATCTAACCACATGTGAAGCAAGGAGCTTCATGTGGGTCAAACAATATTAAATACTTATTACAACACCGAAATGATCGAAGATTCATCACAGGGTAGAATACTTTCACTATCTTCCAATATACTCAAAGAGAGTTGTCGAGCTAATGCTACTCACCACGTAAAAGTTGTCTTAAAGCTAAGGTTAGGCAAGGAGCCTTTATTATGCAAAGTGATGCATGAAAGTCAAATTATACTTAACGAGCCAAGTGGAGATTATTTTGAAAAATTTTTCTTTAACCAAATAGTAATCCTCTTATTTTCCTTTTTATTTAAAAGGTGGTAATTAGTCCCCGGTGGAGTTGCCTTGAGGAAAGGTGAGTGATTTTTAAAGAGGTCATAGAACGAATTTCGATGCTCATAATTGGAATAAATATCGTTTAGAAAATTGATTTTTGAAAAGTTATTTTGGGAGTCACCACTCTAATTTATTTTTAAATGGAAAAATTAAGAAAAAACCCAATTGACTCCAATTAATTAATTTTCAATTAATTTACCCAAGGATAAAATCACTAGCCTCGAACCAGGTTAAACTCGGAGACTAGGTTTTTGGTTAAATAATCATGATTTGACTTTTAAGTTTAATTTACCTTTGAAAATTAATTTCTTGGACGGCATTTACATTATGATAATTATAAGTAAAATGCATGAATATGGTATAGTATGGATACCTTATGCATGGGGTTAATAAATCAACTAAAGTAAATATTTATAAATTAAGGAGAGTGTTCCTTTTAATCCTTATAGATTTAGGGGAACCAATAATCACTCTTTAATTCTAGTTAATTAAAATAATTACATTAATCAAAATTAGAATGTCTTCTCTAGCCTTTATAGGATTATAGGAAGACTACATATTTCTTTACAAATAGCATTTAGAAATAATTAATTACATTTGAAAAATGAATTTAATTTAAAAAATTGGATTTGAGTTTTGAATTTAAATTCCAAACGTGCTTATGTATCCCATTGAATGAGGATCAAAACCCACGAAGTTCATTCAATAATTAAGTGGAGGGTGGAGGGCTTCACAGATTGATTAAATTGATTTCAGTTTGGGGGATAGGTTGATGAAAAAATACCTTGGATTTTAGTGGTCGGGATGGATTAAGTGTTTTGCAAGACCGAAGTTTTATTTTATAGGGACTAGGCGATTTCATTGATTTAGGGTTAATCAATGGGATTAATTAACCATTTTTAAGTGAAAAGGAAAGGATTAAGTGAGGAGGTTAATTGATTAAATAAAATGGTTGGATTAATTTGAATAAAAAATATGATTAATTAATTAATTAAAAAGACTAATTAACTAATTGAAAAGATTAATTAATTAATTAATTAATTTTTGAGTGATTAATTAATAAAAGAGTTTTAGTTAATTTTAAAGATAAATTAACTTTTGGTTAGAGTGAGGTAATTAATTAACTAAAAGGATTAATTAATTAAGTAGAGAGTGATTAAAAGGAGAAAAAGAAAGAAAAATTGATAGATAACAATCAATATCAATTTTTAGGGTCAGGATGAATGAAGAAAAATGGGCTATTTATAGGAAAAGTGGATGAGAGTAGTTTAGGAATTGAAAAAGTGAAAAGACCCAAAAGAGTTGGGCCAAAAAGGGCTGAAAAGAGGCATTTTCGACATTTTGGCACAAAAAGGGAGACCACAAGCACAATTCCATGTGACGCGATAGCTGGCAGCATACTTTTTTTCAATTTTTAAGGTTCTCAGGTCATTTTTCAAATTTTCGAATCAATTTTTGGGAGTTTCAAAATTTAGAAATTTTATCGATTAGCGTCGATATGCTCAAAATTAATTTTAAAATAACTGAGCAGTCAATTTGAGGAAAAATCTAGTCAGTTTTAGAGAAAATGTTGTCTGGTTAAAAGGTTGGTCAGGATAGTAAAAGTGTTAAGTTGTGATAAAAAAAATTCTAGTAAATTCTGGTGAGTTTAGAATCAATTTTAGAAATGTTGAAATGAGGGCTCACAAATACCTAACTTAATTCTATTCAACCACCCATTTTTGCAATAGACATATCCACCATTCTAAACTCAATTCTAAGGTAAAACCACTCTACAACTTCTTTCTCTTGATCAATCTCTACCTTCTTTTAGTAATAAACCAATTTAAACCACTTTTCTTGTTGTTTTATTGATTTGATAGGCTTCTAATACCATCTTTGAATCTATCTCTAATGTAAAACTCTAGACTTTGTCTTGGAAATTATTTTGATTAGTTGATTTTGTATAGATGTTGGTCTTGACATGATTTAATTAATTGTTTGTGTGAGTAATAATGTTATTAAGATTTTGGCTATTAATCTTTAATTCTTTAAGAAACTCCATAGAAGATATGTTGGCTATTAATTGGATTGCTGTATTTTTATCATGAATAAATCTTATATTAGAATTGATTTTTTATCATACTCAATCCCTTAAAATGATTTGAGGAATTGTGGTGTTCCTTGCATATTGTCAATTGATATAGGAGCTATGATGGGGGACTTTGGTGAGTGTCACCCTATATCATAGATGATGTAATAAATGTTTTGATTGATATGTGTTCATGATCATGTAGTTCGCTAGTGTCGAATATGTGTGATTGTTTGCATTGTGAGAATTATATTAAAATAGGATACTTACTGATTTGGTGCAATGTGTCAGGCTTGAACGAGGTAGAAGAGGTGCTAGCTTGTGAGCACTAGTTTCATCGTTATTAAGAGCCAAGGATATTTGAGGTGAGTTCAGTAATAGCATTTGTTACTTAAGTTCTTATCATATTATCCTTTCATCAAACCTGTGTATTCACTTATACCCAATTGACCAAAACATCTAGAATTAATATGAATTTCCATTTATACCATATTTTTCTTATTCATGTTTATTGATAACTTTATCATCATAATAATAATGCATTGAGAATATTTGAACCTGTGATTCTGCAAAAGTAGTAGTCTCTTTCTAATGTAGGGTTCACATTGGTCATGTGCACATGTAAGCCCCTGGCTGCGGCGAGCGTACCTAACCCTAACTCAGAAGGGTGGTCTTAATCATAGGGTCTGATCAACTCTACGCATTATTATGTAAGTAGGATAATCGAGGCTTAGGCTACCACCTAGATCAATATGAGACATACTGTCTCCTCTTTATTTGACTACTGCTAAAAATAAATTGAATTGACTATTGCATATTAGAAGAACTATTTATCAATGAAATTGAAACGTATGTTGAATACCCAGATTTGTACCTATTTTGTAGATTCTTTTGATTAGAAATCATAAACCCTTACTGAGCCCATTACTTAACTTCATACTTATTGCTATTACTGACTCATAGAGACTTATTCTCACCCCTTTTTCTTTTTCTTTTCTTTTCCTAGGAGTTTGAGCCAGCTAAGGTAACCTCAAAAACCATGTATCTTCTCTTGAGGGATGATGTTATTATCCAAATTAGAGCTCCATGGATCATCATCAAGTCTTATCCATTAACTCAAACATTTCATTTTACATTATGGGTCTTTGAGACATTTAAAAATTGTTTGAACTATTAGATTTATTGTATTTATTTGGTTATACAAACCAATGATAACTTGTGGGTTTATTTTGATATTTAAAATATTGGATTTAGATTTATTAAACGAGTATGAATACCTTTTTTCATATTAAAAACCACTAGTTTGATTAGATTAGCAGGTTATACGGGCTTAGGTAGTCTTACACTATTCTCAAGTCCTAAGACTGTCACATTCTTCAAGGCCAAGGTGTGATATGACAATAAAAATTTTGGATGAGTCACAAGTAGAAAAGGAGAAAAAGAAGTTGCTTGCTCTCAAATGTGCATCAAATGATCAACATAGTAATGAGAGCTCAAGTGAATTGGAAGAAAGTGAAGACGATGATGAAAAGCTAGCTATGCTCTCAAAAAGAGTTAAAAAGATCATCAAGAGAAAAAAGAAAGATAAAAGGCCCTTTAAGAGATCATTCTCTAACTCTAACTCCAACTCAAGCAAGGAGAAAAAGAATGATATAACTTGCTATGAATGTGGAAAGCAAGGGGATATTAAATCAGAATGCCCCAAGAATAAAAAGAAGAAGAAAAAGAAATGGGATAATGAGAAAAATAAGAGTTTCCAGGCTACATGGGGTGATGGCTCCTCGAGTGAGGAAGAAGAGGAGGAGGTTGCCAATCTATACTTCATGGCCTTAGAGGACTTTTCAATTGAGGTAAGCTCTACTTCTTAATCTTGTGATGATGATGATTATGATAATGAATTGCATGATGATGATGAGGATGAGCTAATGAAAGTCATGGTTCTAAAATGCAAAATCTATTAGTCTAAAATGAAATTTTTTAAAGAAAAACATTCAAAATTAGAGGAGAATTTTAAAGAGTTAGAGAAACTTGTTTTAAGTTTGAAAAACTCCAATGTTAGTCTTAAAGGCTCATTGGAGGAAATCACTACTAAAACCTTCTCTCTTAATTCCTTAAACAAAGAAAACAATGCTTTAAAATTATAAGTTGAGGAATTAAGGTATTCTATTTCAAAATTTCACAAAGGGAAGAAGGCCTTAGACACTTTTATTTCATCACAAAGGCCACCCCCTATAAAACATGGTCTTGGCTTTGATAGTTCATCTCTATCCACATCATCTTCTACTTTCTTCATAAAGGCCATAACACCTCAAACCTCTAAAGTTAAGGTAATTAACAAGGGAGTGAAAGCACACACAAAACCCCCTAGTCCTAAAAAGACTCAAAAGTTTTCATAAAGCTCTAGAGCTAAGCCTCCAAAAGCAAACTATACTTTTATGTATCACAAAAGGCATTCTAAAAAACACACAAAACCATAACACCACACTATATATATACACACACACAACACATCACACACACACACACACCCCTCTGTGTGTGTGTGTGTGTGTGTGTGTATGTGTGTGTGTGTGTGTCTATATATGTATATGTGTGTGTGTATATATATGTGTGTGTGTGTGCACGCGCGCATGTTTATGTATATGTATGTATATATACATATATACACACACACACGCACATACACATGCATGCGCACGTGCGCGCGCACACACACACATATATATATATATGTGTGTGTATGTGTGTGTACATGTGCGCGTGTGTATGTATGTATATATGCGCACACACACACACACACACATATATATATAGGTGTGTGTGTGTGTGTGCGTGCGCACGTGTATATACACATATACATACATACATATACACGCGCAGGCGCGCACACTCGCACGCACACACAAATATATATATATATATATATATATATATATATATATATATATATATATATATATATATATATATATATATATGTATGTATGTATGTGTGTGTGTGTGTGTGTGTGTCAATTATTTATCATCTAAGTGATAATAATACATATAATTCTTTAACTTAAGGGATACTATATCTCATACATAGGTAGTTAGGATTTATTACTGCTTACATATACGTACTATTCATATACGGATATATGGCATGTGATAGTTCTAATTTGTTATGTATGGAGATAAGTGATCACTAAGATAGAATTCATTACCTTGAGTAAATGAGGTTAAGATCCTGTGTTATCTGGTTATTCTTGATACTTTAGTTCATGGCCAAGACAGTGAGATTCACTAGAAAAAGTTTCTAGTAGGAATGTAATCTCATCAAGAATTAGAACTGAGATAAGGATATAGAATTAAGGCACATTAGGGTTTGACGTAAACCATTACCCTAGCCAAGATTGGGATCTTTAATGAATGGATTCTAGTGTATGATAATTTATGATCGATGGTCCATGCGATGTTTAAAATTATCAATTATAAATATTCATTTCTAATTAGGTAGTCGTGATATAGAATGCTAGTTGTTACTCATAACTTATAGGAGTAAGTGTAAAGTGGGGATTTCACATTAGTAGAGAAAAATTTTTTCTCACTCCCATTACTAATTAGACATGAACCTAGAAAGTCACATACCCAATAGTGATCACCTTCCAAGTGCAAAAGGTGTACCATAATAATTAATTAAAGTGTTTAATTAATTGATTACTGGTAAAATGATTAAACATGTAATTAAATTTATGAGGACCCTAGCATATCTTGATATTTAATCTGTAAAGGTTTATATTCAATTAAATCTTAATTTGTATATGATGCAAATGAGAAAGATTAAATTGAAAATTGATTTAGACTAAATCAAAGACTTAATTTTAAGCTTAGTGACAGTCATAAAGACTTGAGATAAGGCCGAAGCCCATATGCGAAATGGAAAAGAGGCAATTTACGGGTTAGAGAAAATTCACTATTCATGAGCCCATGTGATGGGTTTAGGGATAGAGAATTTTCTACTAAGGTTAAAATTGTAATTACATCTTTAAGCTAATGAAAATGTCCATTTTACCCCTAAAGGATAAAATGGTCATTTCACCATTTGAAGAAGCAAAGTTCTCCTTTGCCCCTTCATCAAATGGTGAGCTAAAAGGGTGGAATGGACTTTTGGTGCAAAGACTTAATGGTTAAGTCTTCTAAAGGATATAAAAGCTTCAAGTTTTAAGTTCTAAACAAGAGAGAACATCAAATTTTGAAGAGAAAGAAGTTGAGAAAAAAAGAAAAGAAGGAATAGTTTCTTTAGGTTTTGTTTTGATCTCCAATTATTTTTCTTAGTTCTTTGTGAAAGAATAAAATTTCTTGCAATAAGAAAATGACATTAGTTCAAAACAATCAAAGAGAAACCTTAACCTCCTAAAGGTTTTTGAGGAAGATCTTGAATCAAAATTAGGCAACCAAGAAAGAGATTCAATAACACCAAAGAAACCAAACGGAAACTCGAAGGTGAGTTAGGTGTGGATAATCTAGAGGCTTCACACTTGGGAAGCTCTTTGTTAAACAAAGAAGAAACCTTTAAGAGGTAATATGATTACCCTTCACTCCTTTTTCTACGCATATGTGTTTTACACACAAATTAATTGATTACTTGAATGGATGTTTCGACAAAAAATGGGTGAAGTAAAATATATATATATATATATATATATATATATATATATATATATATTATATATATATATATATATATATATATATATATATATATATATATATATATATATATATATATATATATATATATCTGTGTATGTATATGTGTGTGTGCGCGTGCGTGCTTATACACACACACACACATGCACACACATATATATATGCATATGTG
>CANTUT010001246.1:272500-436702 GCA_947687605.1 Reutealis trisperma | reverse complement strand
AGTTGATGCCCTTCAGAATGGCAACCTGCGTATCCTATCGAATAGGAATCAAACCCCACGCAGTTCTCCCTTCTTGTGAAGGAGGGTTTTAAAAATGTGTTGGTTTGCTTATTAACTTAATTCTGATTCTTAAATTAATAAGTTTTTAGATCTTTTCAGTTTTAAACCTAAAGAGAATTCTAGATCTGAATTTAGAATTTTGAAAATAAAAAAGGATTATACCTTTGCTTTTCTTGGTTTTCTGACGAATGGGACAATTTTTGCTCTGGATCTCAACTCCACCTGAATTCAAAAGAAACTTGGAATCCGGATCTAAAAATAACAAAAAAATGTTAGTATAAGAAAGGATTCATGCTTTGGAATGTGTCTCAACTGCTTTGGAATGCGTTGGAATGCCTCAAATGAGCTTGAAATGTATTGGAATGCCCTGCCAAATGAGGTTAGAGGAGGCTCTATTTATAGATCTGCTAGAGGGGGTTCCGGCAGTATGGACGGCGGCGTCAGCACGTTGCCGGCGGCACGAGCTGCACCGGCTAAGCTCTGGCCATCCGGGTAGCACGGCAGGCGTGCCGCCTGTCTGTCGGCATCAATTCGGTGCTACTTGTGGCGACATGACAGGAGTGCCGCCCTGCCGGTGGCACCAAGTGCGTGCCTCCTTTTGGGCAGCACGGCAAGCGTGCCTCCCAGGTAACAGTGCGCCACTCGTGTGGTTTGACTTGTTTTCATCCATTTTCGGGCCCATTTCAGTTCCAATTCAAGCTTGGTTTGATCCTATGGGTTCGTAGCTTAAAGACAATCCACTGGAGGTGTAATTTTGAGGGTTCACAGTTGCCCCCCTTATCTGATTTGGCCAGACAGAGGCCGAATATGATAAGTGTGAATCGAAAGGCTTAAGATGTCATTCTGAGAATTTTGAATGTCCCTTTCAGTATTGGGAGTTGTGCAAGAGCTTCATGTATGATTTTTGGCTATTCTGACTTTGTTTGGACTATTTTCCAATTTTCAAGCTATTTTGGAATTGTCAGTTTTTCTGCAATTTCAGGAGATTTGAACTCCGATCGAGACCCCGTCTATTTTGAGAGATGGATAAAAATCACGCAGATTCACTGCTTCAGATGAAACTGAATTCCCCAATGGAGTCACCAACTGTGAAGCCTCGCCTGAGCACCGGTCCGATCCGCCGAGGGATCGAAATGCTCTTTGGGAGAAACTTCATGATTGGAACTCGCTGTGAGTTTGAAAAATTAATTTTTGTAATTTGAAAGTTGAAAAGTGAGTCGCCACTTTAATTTATTTATTTTAATTGAAAAAATTAAAGAAAACCCAACATGATTAACTCCAAAAATAATTTAATTTATCCCAATGAAAAAGTGCACCAATCTGCGAGTAACCAAAGAGGGCTCGGGGATCAGGTTTTGGTAATTACACAATTAAGAAAATATTATTTTCTTTAGTTTGGCTAAAAATGCAAAATGACTCTTGAAAAAAGGAATTTTTGTGTATGCATGAAAAGAAATATGATGATGAATGAAACAAATATATATATATATATATATATATATATATATATATATATTATATATATATATATATATATATATATATATATATATATATATATATATATATATATATATACAAAATAACTCTTGAAAAAAGGAATTTTTGTGTATGCATGAAAAGAAATATGATGATGAATGAAACAAATATATATATATATATATATATATATATATATATATATATATATATATATATATATATATATATATATATATATGTATATATATATATATATATATATATATATATATATATATATATATATATATATATATATATATATATATATATGATGAGATGGAATGACAATAAATAAGCAAGATAAAACCTACTTAATTATTACAATATCAAAAATAATTGAAATAAAGGAGATCTTTCCTCTAGCACTTATGGGTACTAGGAAAAGCACACATTCTCCAACTAACTATAAAATAAAGTCATAAACAAAAGATTGATACAAATAAATCAAAGTAAAAAAAAAAAAAAGGAAAACAATATTGATAAAAAGATTTTGGAGTTGATGCCCTTCAGAATGGCAACCTGCGTATCCTATCGAATAGGAATCAAACCCCATGCAGTTTTCCCTTCTTGCAAAGGAGGGGTTTTAAAAATGTGTTGGTTTGCTTATTAAATTAATTCTAATTCTTAAATTAATAAGTTTTTAGATCTTTTTCAGTTTTAGACCTAAAGAGAATTCTAGATCTGAATTTAGAATTTTGAAAATAAAAAAGGATTATACCTTTGCTTTTTTTGGTTTTCTGACGAATGGGACAAGTTTTGCTCTGGATCTAAACTCCACCTTGAAATCAAAAGAAACTTGGAATCCAGATCTAAAAACAACAAAAAATGTTAGTATAAGAAAGGATTTATGCTTTGGAATGTGTCTCAAATGCTTTAGAATGCGTTGGAATGCCTCAAATGAGCTTAAAATGTATTAGAATGCCTTGGAATGCCTTAAATGAGCTTGAAATGTATTGGAATGTGTGCCAAATGAGGTTGGAGGAGGCTCTATTTATAGAGCTACCAGAGGGGGTTCCGGCGGTACTAACGGCGGTGTCGGCGCGTTGCCGGTGGCACGGGCAGCACCGGCGATGCGCCGGCCGTCCGGGCCGCATGGCAGGCATGCCGCCTATCTGCCAGCATCAATTCAGTGCTGGCCTACTGTGCCGCCCTACTGGCAGCACCAAGTGCAAGCCTCCTTCTGGGCGGTACAGTAAGCGTGCCTCCTAGACAACAGCGCGCCACTCATGCGGTTCGACCTGTTTTCATCCGTTTCGGGCCCGTTTCAGTTCCAATTCGAGCTCAATTTGATCTTGTGGGTTCGTAACTGAAAGACAGTCCATTAGAGGTGCAATTTTAAGGGTTCACAGCTACCCCCTTATCTAATTTGGCCAGACAAAGGCCGAATCTGATAAGTGTGAAACAGAAGGCTTAGGATGTTGTTCTAAGAATTTTGAATGTCCCTTTCAGTATTGGGAGTTATGCAAGAGCTTCATGTATGATTTCTGGCTATTCTGACTCTATTTGGATTGTTTTTCAATTTTCAAGCTATTTTTGAATTTTCATTTTTTTGCAATTTCAGGAGATTCTGAACTCCGATCGAGACCCCATCTGTTTTAGGAGATGGATAAAAATCACGCGAATTCATTGCTTCAGATGGAACTGAATTTTGATTTAAAATGAGTCTGTTATGGTAAAACGACGTGAACTGGATTTGCGAATAAAAAAAAGTAAAAAGATGTTATGGGGGGAGGGGGGGGCACCTCTACTTCTATATAAACATTTACTTCTTTCTCTTTTCCTCATTTCTACATTTTCACTCTCTCTCTTCTCTTCTCTCTCTCTCTCTCTCTCTCTCTCTCTAGCTTTACTTTTTTCTAAAAATTTTTCTTTTTCTCTGTTCTTTTTTATTTTCTTAATATGGAAATCTTTAATTAGCCAGCAGTGGGTGCTCAAGACCCAGAGACATTGCTGAAGGAGCCAAATCACCATGTCAACTTCATTGGATCTCTTCAGGTATGCTTTTCTTTTCCTGTATAGTCAGTAAAAATTTTGATAATTATTAATAATAACAATATTTATTTATTTATTTACAAAAAATTACAGAGAACACACTTGAGGCCTAGGGGTGGCTGTGGTGTCATGGAGCTGATCCGTATTTATTTGAATAATCAGGAGGCTATCCATTTGTGCCTCGAGCCATCTGGCTTTCTCGGGTGGCTGGAGCTGGATGTCAAACAGCCAGTTAACACTATTGTGGTCCAGGCACTGGCAGAGCATTGGTGGGATACTACAAACACATTCCACTTTTCCTGTGATGAGATGACAGTCACTCCCTTCGAGTGGAGCATGCTTACTGGTATGCATTTCAGATCTCATCCTCTAGAGTTTTATTCTTCGTGGATCGAGCGCTCTTCTGTAGAGATGACTGCTCTGATTGGGGCTGATCCCCCTCGTGGGAGCCTCAATGTCCCACGCTCTTGGCTTCATCAGGCCTTGATGACCATGGGTCAGATTCCTGGTCAATATGGTGTTAATCAGGGTGCTAAACTTTGCGCCTTGATTATCTTGAGCTATACTTTTCTGCATAACAACAAGAACTGCATTAATCTGAATATCCTGCAATCCTTGGAGAATTTGGATGAGATTGGGAAGTTTGACTGGGGAGGTGCTGCCCTTTGTGCTATGTATCATGAGCTATACAACATTTCGCGTGGCACGCTTTGCGGCCATGGTGGTACCTCTATTGTGCTCGAGGTAAGTATTACACTCTAGTATTCTATTATCTGATCTCTGCCTAGTGACTGACAAAATTCTATTTTCTACAATACTGGGCTTATGAGCATTTTTTGATGCTGGCTCCATCACTGAGAGAGCCTAGTGCTATTGACCCCCTATGAATGCATTTAGAGGGCGTCCAACAGACCTTTCTTCATGGCACGACAGTTTGATCAGTGCAGACAGATCTTTGCTACTGTGACTGTAGACCAGGTATTTCTTTATTGATCTTAACCCGAATCTTACTATTTATCTTCTACTACTGAATATTGCAATCTGTTTGCAAGTGAGATGGTCACCATTTATCATGTTTGAAGAGTAGATTCCTGACCGGATCAGGCCTACTATGGACTTGTCCTCTTGTCGACTCTTGCTCCGCTGTGAGTCTCTGAGGATGTTCTACTTGGGAGAGAGAGTAAGGGCATAAGTTACAAGAGAAAGAGTTGTGCCACATTCCCCTCCGGTAGATATGAGGTTTGGGCTAGCCATCCTAGGAGAGGATGATTAGGCTGTCGGAGTTTCTTGTCTGGATTTTTTGTTACCGGACATGGACTATGATGAGTTATGTGAGGCATCCCTGATGCGAGGTGTACCTCCTTTGGATAGATTGCGAGGACCGTCACATCGGGGTTCTAGCTCAGCATCTTCCCGAGCTCCTATCTCTAGAGTTGGGAGCTTCTTCTCTCCACGGGCTGGCAGTACTGTTCCGGTTGGTAGCATAGGTCCTAGGGTTGGACCTTCAGGTGTTATGGCTGGCCATTCAGGTTTTGCAGCTGATCCTTCTAGGATTAGTCCTTCAGGGGCTAGCGGCTCAGCTCCAGCTCCAGCTCCAACTCTAGATGCTTCAGTGGGAGGTCTGACTAATCCGGTTCCTTTGCCTGCTGGTCTTATCCATTTGCCAGCTCATCTGGATTATTTTTCTTGTGACAACCGATCACAACGTTACCATCTTTCTGACGATCGTCTAGCCTTCTTCCCTACTATCCATGAGACTGTCATAGAGGTAAACATTTTGCACAACTAGTACTTTTACCCCTTCATCTGTCTGCCTTGTAGTGATTTTCCTTTCTTCCCCAAGTTCCTATGGAGTTTGTTCACTATCACTATGATCTCTTGGGCCGATATGCATTTGCTTTGACCTCCTTTTTGCACGCAAGGGATATGTTAGAGGATAGTCATGAGTATGATATGTCCAGGCGAGGATGCCGCAGACCCAGGCGTGGTTGTTAGAGTCCTATTTTGTCAGCTTTTGCTTTTTCATGTATACATGTACTGAGGATGACGAATGTATACATGATATTTTGAATATATGCACTTTTATGCTTATGTGACAATTTGGATGTATGTTATGTATGACTTTATGCATGTTTTGAATGAGATGGGTGCATGGTATGAACACAGATATTTGACCGAATAGGGATTTCATTACACTACACCTTACGTTTTTCTCTCGTTTTCTGCTCGATTTTGAGAAAAATGAATTATTCTAAGCCCGAAATCTTGAGAAATCATGCAAAAATTTGCTTTGAGGAAAAAAGGCACAAGGAGGTAGAGGAGAGGCGGCGACATGGTTGTCGTGCCGCCGGAAACCATGCTGCCTCCCCAGCGGCACACTTAGCGTGCCTCCGCCGTAGCGGCACTACTGGCGTGCCACTGTACCAGGCGGCATGCTTACTGTGCCATCGGCAGCGGATTTGACAGGCTGAAATCTGCCTGTTTAAATAGTTTTTGACCATTCTCCAGTCCGTACTCTCAATTTTTGTGCCTCAAAAAGTCATTTTCAATCACTTTTTGCTCTCCATGAATTTTATTTTTTTTTATTCCTCATAATGGAGCCTTATTTCAGCCATGCAATATTCTTATGGTGCAAGAACCTTACCAAAGTGGAAAGAATTAACCTGGGAAGGTATGGGGTAAGCGCTATGCCCACCCTAAGAGGTATAGAGGTCGATTGGGAATTTCTGCGTGCCTGCATGTGCTTTTGGGATCCAACTGCCCATGTCTTCATATTTGGGGCATCTATGGAGGAGATGTGTCTTACGTTTGAGGAGTTTTTTGTGCTGGTTGGATATGATCCAGAAGGTATGCTAGCTACTCCTGTGGAGAAAGTAAGATGTTTCAACTCCTTCAAGGGACTTTTTGACTTGAACACAAAGGTTGCTAGTCCCATGGTAGTGGATGACTGGGTAGATCTGACTACCGTGATAGCAGAATTCTATGATCCTAAGGATTTTGAGGATGATGGGTGGTTTCATTTGAGGATATGAGCTCTATCCTTCTATTTGACTGTCGGATACATTTTTATGGGCCCTACTGGTTGCGGAGATGCTAGAGTCACTGAACTAATTTTGCAGATGGAGGAAGGGAGATCTATTGCGGCTATAGTATTGGCTGAGACCATCATGAGTTTGGACAGATCTTGCACTTCTGATGGGCCGTGGTTAATTAGCCCTATTATTCTTCAAGTTAGTTGAATTCTGACTTCTGAATTTCCATTCAATTACTTTCTGTGTTTATGCTTATCTCTTTTGCACTTTTTTAGATTTGGCTAAGAGATCATCTCCGGATAGTTGGACCTCCCACCAAGGTGGATTATTCCGCTTCATGGTATAGAACTCGGACCATTGTGATTAAATGAAATTCTGAGAAAGAATGGACAAAATGGTTAATGGAGCTGGACTCTATGACCTGCTATGGAGATGTGAATGGTACAAGATCAGAAGATTCATGACCATGAGCTTTGGCTATGAGATGGTCTACTTGCTGGGGTTGAGGATGGTGACCTTCTACCAAGCTACTAGGGTTATGCGCCAAATGGGACACAGTCAGGGCGTGCCCCCAAATGGCGCTCTATTTAATCTGTTTTGATTACCGAGACTATTGCCCGAGCTATCAGAAATGGATGGGTAAGGGGTTTTCATGCTGTTCGCCCTGCTGACCAAGGTAATAAATCCATGCAGTATATTAACTAGTGGATAGCCAACTTGTGAAAATCAGAGAAGGCTAGAAGGGCTACTATACTCGAGGAGATAGAACAAGAGTCATGATTACTGTTTTAATTTAGGACAAGTTTTGACCATGTTTTTATTTTCTTTTAATGTTCCAAAGTTTAAATGAGACAAAATGGGACATCTTTCATTTCTTATCTCTTTTGTTGCTCTAATTTTTGCCTAAGCCGCCCTTTTGGGTTTTCAACTTAGCGAGCTTGTTTTCATTTTTCTGTGACACAATTAAGAGCCAAGTGAATGTGAAAATAAAAATTTTATTGATGAATTGGACCGAAGCTGCATGGGCTGCCTACGTATCTCCTTACAATGATTTATAATTTTTATTCTTTTTTCCTCTTTATGGAGAATCAGGTCCATGTAGTTCTGACTTTTGAGGAAAAGATGTGAATACTAAATACTGAACATGATTTTACAATGATTGCAAATGCTATGCATGAATTACAAGGATGCTTTATGCAAAGTATCTCTTGAGTTGATCCAGGTTGCATGGGCTAGCAAATTCTATGCCATCCAAGTCTGTTAGGATTGCTGCTCCTCCAGATAAGATTTTCTTGATCACAAACGGACCACTCCAATTGGGTCTGAATTTTCCCCTTGGATCATGAATAGGTGCCCTTATTTCTTTCAAAACAAGGTGACCTTCTTGTAATTCTCTGTCCCTGACTCTTTTATCGAAGTGTCGAGCCAGTTTCTGTTGATAACCTTGCATCTGATATAAGGCACCCATTCTCTTTTCATCGATGGCAAGAAGTTGGTTGTGGTAGCCTTTCGCCCATTCCACTTCATCCAATTGACTCTCTCTCAGAATGCGAGCTGACTTGACTTCTACCTCGATTGGTAGGACGACTTCCATCCCATACACCAAAGAGTAAGGTGTAGCACCAGTTGGAGTTCGTACTGTTGTTCTGTATCCCTATAAGGCATAGGGCAAATGCAGGTGCCAATCCTTATGGTTGTCAGCCATCTTCTACAGTATACTCTTAAGAGTCTTGTTTACAGCTTCAACTACGCCGTTTGGTTGAGGTCTGTATGGAGAAGACTTGTGGTGTTGAATTTTCTCCTTTTTTAATAGCAGAGCAAGCTCCTTTTGGAAGTGAGATCCATTATCAGTGATGATCTCAAAAGGGACCCCGTACTTACAAAGGATGTTGGTACGAATAAACTGGGCTACTCATTTGGAGTCCAGTATCTGGTAAGGTGTAGCTTCGACCCATTTAGAGAAATAGTCAATAGCCACTAGAATGAATTCATGCTTGCCGGAAGACTTCGGGCTTATCTTGCTAATGACGTCTAGGCCCCAAGTTGCGAATGGCCAAGGCGTGGTGATAGGAGATAAAGGTACAAGAGATTTCTTTTGAAGTTTAGCGTAAATCTGGCACTTATGGTACTTCTGAGCATATCTTGCGTAGTCTTGGTTCATAGTAAGCCAAAAGTAACCCTGATTCATGATCTTGTGGGCTAGAGTGATTCCGTTCATATGTGGGCCTTCGTTGCCACCATGCATCTGTTCTATGATCTGTTGGGCTTTTGCTTCAGTGACACATCTCAGATGGATGTTATCCCAAACCTGTTTCTAGAGTACTTCCCCGTTTGGAATGAAACCCTTGGACAATTGTCTTAAAGTCCTCTTTTCTGTTTTAGAGGCCCCTTCAATATAGAGTCCATTCTTGATGTAATTGAAGATGTCCCAAAACCATGGTTTACTGTCAGCTGCTTAAATATTCAAACAATGAGCTACACAGCCTGGCTCATGCTTAACTTCAATTGTAACAGGTCTGATTATGAAGCCGTCGCTTATATCAAGCATTGAGGCGAGTGTTGCCAAAGCATCACCAAATCTATTCTTTGTTCTTGGAAGATAATGGAAAGACAGTTCATGAAAACTGGCTGCTAGTTCATTCAGGCGTTTATGGTAAGGAACCAAATGCTCTTCTCTGATCTTCCACTTCCCCAAGGCTTGGGAAACTATCAGGTTTGAATCCCCATAAATCTCAAGGCATTTGATTCTAAGACTTATTACTGCCTCAAGACCACAGATGCATGCCTCATATTTTGCTTCATTATTTGTTACCTCGAAGTTTAATTTGATGGCTATAGGTAGGTTTTCCCCACTCGGTGTAATGAACACAATGCCAGCACCATTCCCTTTGTTGTTAGATGCCCCATCAAAGTAAAGCTTCCAAACTTCAGTGTCAATTGTCAGGATGTCTTCATCAAGAAATTTAGGTTCAACCCAATGATCATTTATTGGAGCTGCAGCTAACTGATTAGCTACTATGCTACCCTTAACTGCTTTTCGCTGTACATATTTCATATCATATGTAGCTAATACATCCATCCACCTTGCCATCTTACTGTCAAGAACTGGCTTCTCCATAAGCAATTTCAAAGGGCTCTTATTAATAAGAACATGAGTTGTAAAGGAGCAAAGGTAGTGTTGCAGCTTGTGGTAGACCCATACCAAAGCAAGACATAATTTTTCTATAAAATTGTACTTGAGCTCATGAGACAGCATCCTTTTGCTCAACTAATAGATGGCATTCTCCTTCCTGGAGTCAGAAGCATTTTGGGCAAGCATTGCCCCCATTGCTTCATCAGTTACTGATAGATAAAGCAACAAAGGCTTTCCAAATCTTGGTGGCTGTAGCACCGGTGGGTTTAGTAAGTACTGCTTGATTTGGTCAAAAGCTTTCTAACAGTCATCATTCCACTGCTTTGAGGCTCCTTTTCTAAGTAACTTGAAAATGGAACCATACACATCAGCCAATTGATTGATGAATCAACTAATGTATTATAGCTGTCCAAGGAAACTTCTGATCTCCTTTTTTGTTTTTGGAGGTGGCATTTCTAGAATTACCTTAGATTTAGTAGGGTCTACTTCTATACCCTTCTTGCTGACCATGTGGCCCAGGAATACTCCAAATAAGGCTCTAAAGACACATTTGGCAGGATTAAGCTTGAGATTGTACTGGCGAAGTCTAAGGAAGAATTGCCTTAGTGCCTCTGAATGTTCTTCAATAATGGTGCCTTTGATTACCATGTCATCCACATAAACTTCAATTTCTTTATGCATCATGTCATGAAAAATGGTAGTTTCCATCCTTTGGAATGTTGCCCTGGCATTTTTAAGCCCAAATGGCATAACTTGGTAACAATAGGTGCCCCATTCGGTAATGAAAGCTATCTTCTCTTTGTCAAGAGGATGAACCATTATCTGATTATACCCTGCAGCCAGGTTGGTTAAGGAAACCAATTCAAAACCTGCCATGCGGTCTACCAACAGATCAATGTGAGGCAAAGGAAATTCATCCTTGGGACAGGATTTATTCAGATCCTTGTAATCCACGCACATTCTGACTTTACCATCCTTCTTGGGAACCAGCACAATGTTAGCAAGCCAAGATGGATAGTTGATGGGCTCAATGAAGTTGTGATCCAGTAGCTTGGCAATTTCTTCTTTAATTGGTAAAGACCATTCTGTTTTGAGTCTTCTTAATTTTTGTTTGACGGGATTAGCACCTAGATAAACTGGGATTTTATGAACTGCTATGCTTGGATCCAACCCTGTCATGTCTTTCAGTTGCCATGCAAAACAGTCTTGAAATACTCTGATTATCTTTTCAATGTGATCCCTGTTTATACATGCAGATGCAATGAATGTAATTTTTTGTATGTCATGAGTGCCAACATTGATGGGCTCTTTAATTGTGTCATATTTTATTTCATTTATTTCATTTTTATTTGATGTCTCATTTAAGTCGGATTTAAAAGTTGGAACATCAAAGAAAAATGGAGACACAGAGTCGTAAGAGGAAAGAGTATGATTTTTATTGATTTCAAATGGGGATATGTCCCAATTTACATCAAACCAAAAAGTGAGACCCTCAAGATCAGTTACATCATCAACAACAAAAATAGAAAAGACAGACTCAGATTCAGAAGACAAGTCTATCTCAGACTGAGACTCTGATTCGGGTATGGACTCTAGTTCAGACTCTGGTTTAGATGGATAGAAAGGGCTCTCCTCAAAGGACCAATTTTGCAGCTTGGTCTCGGTGGCTGGATTAATGTGGAAGGGTCAGTTTTCTCCTCCTCAACAGTGAGCATGAACACTTCATCAAAAAGACTAGCCTCTATGTTCTCTTCCCAATCTTGACTGAGCATGTAGATTGGTTCAGAATCTTCTATCTCAAGCCTGACATTAGAAAAGATTTCAAACCCGGGGATCAGTTTTTTGATGATGGGGTAGACCCAAGGCTCAGGAAAGTTACAGTAAGGAACTGTGTCACCTTCCTTTATAAAATAGCCATTTAGAGTTTTAAAGTAAGGGCGCATGGGCCAGTCATAAACCTCACCTCTTTTAAGGGCAACTATTCTGTCTTTGGCCCGATTTTCCATTTCTTCCAAATCTTCATCAGTGGGCTCATACCCTAGCCCAAATGGTGGTGTTGCAACTGGATAGTCCAGGAAAAACTTTAAGCCCTGTTGGCTTCTTCCCAAACCTAGACCAAGAAAGTAATTCATTTTGCAGAGCATGTTAGCAACAGCAATATTCCCGAAGGGGTCAAAATCAAAGGGAACGAATTCTTTACCCTCTTCACCCTCAATGTACTAAATGAAAGAGAAACTTGAAAGTGGATAGGAGGATAGTTCTGGAATGTCTGGTCTTTCATGCATGTCCCCTTTAACAGTTATGACCCCATTTTTGAAAGGGAACTTGACTTTCTAGTGTAGAGAGGAAGGGATAGCCTTTGCTTGATGGATCCAGGGCCTCCCAAGTAGTAGGTTAAAGCAAGAAGGTACATCAATCACTTAAAATGGTATGGTGAAAGATGTTGGCCCAATAGTCACATCTATGATAGCCACCTCGAGGACTTTCCTCTTGGTATTGTCATACGCCCTTACAATCTGATCTGAATGGGTAAAATCAGTAACCTCTAATCCCAAGCAGCTTGTTACTTTTAGAGGGCATACATTTAAGGCTGAATCATTATCAATAAGAACCATTGGCACAGTCTTTCCTCGTGTTACGACTGTGATGTAAAGGGCATTGTTGTGGTTAGGATCTCCTTCTAGAATGTCAGTTTCTCCAAAAGTGATAGACACCCCTTTAGTAGCAGAGGTAATAGAAGCAACAAGGTTCTCAGGTGTCATGTCAATTGGAGCTTAGCATTGATTTAGCGCTTTGCAAAGAGCTTGGCGGTGAGGATATGAAGACTAGATCAAACTCCAAATTGAGATGTTGGCTTATGTTTTCTTAAGTTGTTTAAGAATGGGATCTTCATCTGGTTCAAGAATCCCTTTCAATTTATTGACAGGTGTAGGTATGGGTTGGGTAGGTTGAGTGTTTAGGCTTGGTTGGTTCTAGATAACTCTACCACTTCTGGTGATGGCATCAATTTCCTCAACTAGGTTAGTGAGTTCTAGGACACATCAATAACTGGGATTTGACTCTATCAAAGAGACAGGGTCAACTCCCTTGTGATTGTTTATGGCATTAACTGTGTGGTTGGGCAAAGGGTTAGTGTTGATATTAGGTCAGGCTTTTGATGGAATCAGGTCATTGGAGTCAATGAGGTCCTGAATTCTGTGTCTAAGGGCCTTGCACACATCTGTTTTATGCCCAGGTCCTTGATGATAATCACACCTCTCATGTGGGTTGTAGTTTTTAGGAAGTGGATTGGGGACTAGTTTTGGCTCAAGGAGTTTAACCATGTTTCCCTTAAGTAGCTTCTCAAGGATAATACTCATAGGCACACCCCCCAAGATTAGAAAACTGTCTCCTTTCAATCTGGATAGGCTTTTTGATAGTTAGAGCATTAACTTCCCCCCCTTTCTGATTTGTTGAGGAAGTGACATTACCCTGATGAGTGGGCTTCTTATACCTTGACCCTGATGTAGTCTCTTCTTTGATCTAACCACTCTGAATCAAGTCTTCAATTTTTGAAGCCATGGCAATAAGGGCCTTGAAGGAAGGCAAGTACTAAGGCTATAACCTCTCTTGGTAAACCGGCAGCAGATTCTTAACAATTATGTCAATTTGCACATTTTCAGGGGGTTGGTTTACCATCTGAGAAGCCTTCTTCCTCCACCTCATAAGGAACGAGGAGAAGGATTCCTTAGCATACTGCTTGGTGGTCTCAAGATCTTTTCTGGTTACATTGACCTCTATGTGTAATGATATTATTGAACAAAAATATTGCAGATGTCATCCCAAGTCCGTTTCTTGGCAACATCTAAGTCCACAAACTACTTCACAACTGTACTGGTCAGTGATTGTTGAAATAATTGGGCTAGGAGTTGATTATCCACACCCAATGGATGCATGGCTCCCACATAGACTTTGAGGTGGGTCTTGGGGTAGGTAGTCCCATCAAACTTGTCAAACTCAGGCATCCTGAATTTGGGAGGAACCCTTGCATTGGGGAACAAGCTTAAAGATTATGTATTAACCAGATCCTCTTTCTTTTTCATTCCTAATGGTATCTTCTCCATGCGTTCCATCTTCTCCATGCAGGCTTTAATCTTAGGATTAACTTCCTTCCCTTGGAAATGATCCGCGGGTTGGGAAGTGAAGGCAGAAGTGGCATTTGTTGGTGAGTTATTTTTGAGGAACTCTGGTGATGGGATAGGTAATGGTGGGATAATATCAATGTTTGCAGGTTCTTTGTCTCTGGATTCAACTCTGGAAGTGGATCCATAGACAGGATAAAAGGTGGGCTTTGGGTCAGATCTGGATGATTTCGGATCAGTGGTGTTTTAGGCCAGGGAGGTCTGTTTCAACATGGCACGAACATCCTCCATGATAGCCCTCCTTTGGGCCTTCAGTATGTCTTGGAAAAGGGCCTCTTGTCTCTTCATGATAGTCTCTTGGTGTTCAGAGAGTTTAGCAAAAAGCTCATCAAAGATCTCATCAACTCTGGTGGTAGTGGTCTCGTCTCCGGCAACAGACATCTTGTCAACCTTTGGACAGAGAGATAAAGCTGGGTCAGTGTCTAGCTTAGGTATGGAACAAAGATTATGAAATATATCAACCCTTGACTGGGACCATGGGTTGACATGGGTTTGTGATTGAGACTAGCAGTGTTTGAGTGGAATTAAAACTCTCCAATTTTGTAAGGTCTATGCATGCATGTATGTATGCATGAATGAAAAAAGGTTTCATGATAATGACATACCAAGTTTCAGTATTATGGTACATACAGTCCTAAAGGAAAGGTTCTATGAGTAATTACATGAAAGGGTTAGGGTGGTTTGAAGCGAACCCATCACACTAGAGATGCAATATACCTAACCACATGTGAGACAAAGAGCCTCGCATGGGTCCAATGGTACGTGCATACTCGTTACATCTCTAAAAAGATTAGAGGATACATCATGGGCTGGATGATTTCATTATCGGCAAGTAGACCTAAGGAAGGTTGCCCACTCGATGTTACTTTCTATCCTTTATTTTCCCAGGAAGCTAAGGTTTTTGGACAAGGAGTCTGATGTAGTGATGCATGAAAGAGTTATTTTGCTTTTAAAGCCAAACTTGGTATTATACCAAAATTAATCCACTTTATCTTTTATTTGAAAAAAAATTTTAAGTCCCCAGTGGAGTTGCCAACTATGAGGCCTCGCCCGAGCACCGGTCCGATCTTCGGGAGAAACTTCACGATTGGAACTTGCTGTGAGTTCAGAAAATTGATTTTTGTAATTTGATAGTTGAAAAGTTAGTCGCCACTTTAATTTATTTATTTTAATTGGGAAAATTAAAGAAAACCCAACATGATTGACTCCAAAAATAATTTGATTTTTCCCAATGGAAAAATGCACCAATCCGCGAGTGACTAAGGAGGGCTCGGGGATCAGGTTTTAGTAATTGCACAATTAAGAAAAATAGATTTTCTTTAGTTTGGCTAAAATTGCAAAATAACTCTTGAAAAAGGAACTTTTTATGTATGCATGAACAGGAATATAATGATGAATGAAACAGATATATATATATATATATATATATATATATATATATATATATATATATATATATATATATATATATATATATATATATATATATATATATATATATATATATATATATATATATATATATAATGAGAGGGAATGACAATAAATAAGCAAGAGAAAACCTACTTAATTATTACAATATCAAAAATAATTGAACTAAAGGGGATCTTTTCTCTAGCTCTTATGGGTACTAGGAAAAGCACACATTCCCTAACTAACTATAAAATAAAGTCATAAACAAAAGATTGATACAAATAAATCAAAGTAAAAAAAAAAAAAAAAAAAAGGAAAACAATATTGATAAATAGATTTTGGAGTTAATGCCCTTCAGAATGGCAGACTGCGTATCCTATCGAATAGGAATCAAATCCCACACAATTCTCCCTTCTTGTGAAGGAGGGGTTTTAAAAATGTGTTGGTTTGCTTATTAACTTAATTCTGATTCTTAAATCAATAAGTTTTTAGATCTTTTTCAGTTTTAGACCTAAAGAGAATTCTAGATTTGAATTTAGAATTTTAAAAATAAAAAAGGATTATATTTTTGCTTTTCTTGGTTTTTTGACGAATGGGATGAGTTTTGCTCCTGATCTTAACTCCACCTTGAGGTCAAAAGAAACTTGGAATCCAGATCTAAAAACAACAAAAAATGTTAGTATAAGAAAGGATTTATGCTTTGGAATGTGTCTCAACTGCTTTGGAATGCATTGGAATGCCTCAAATGAGCTTGAAATGTATTGGAATGCCTGCCAAATGAGGTTGTAAGAGGCTCTATTTATAGAGCTGCTAGAGGGGGTTCCGATGGTACAGACGACGTCGGCACATCGCCGGCGGCACCGGCACGTCGCCGACGGCACTGGCAATGCACCGGCCGTTCGGGCGGCACGGCAGGCGTGCCGCCTATCTGCCAGCATCAATTTAGTGTCGCTTATGGTGGCACGGCAAGAGTGCCATCCTGCCGATGGCACTAAGTGTGTGCCTTCTTCTAGGCGACACAGTAAGCGTGCCTCCCAGACAACAGCGCACCACTCGTGCAGTTTGACCTGTTTCTGTCTGTTACGGGCCCGTTTCAGTTCCAATTTGAGCTTGGTTTGATCCTGTGGGTTCGTAATTGAAAGACAGTCCACTAGAGGTGCAATTTTGAGGGTTCACATTAGGACAATTCAAAATCAAATAAGTAACCGCCTATGGATAAGTCAACTACTTTGCATGCTTGGATACCCTTGCATGTGCTTACACACTTTTGCCCCCAAACTGTTTCTAAACATCTCCCATATGCTTGGACTAGCTATGTACCAATCTTATAAGCATCTCATGGAATAATTGCCTTGCCCGCTTGTAGGACATAGTGGGCTCGCCAGCAGCCACATTCACTTACCTTACATATATGTATAATGTAGAAAGCTGGTTATGCGAGTAAGAGAAACTCCTAGGTCTAAGGATGAGAGTACCACTAATAGCCCTCCCAATTACCTTGCTAGCATGCCAATCTAATTATAATTGCTTACTTGTATGTCTCATAGGCCAACCAGCTAGTTTGCTTGGCCTGTGCTCGCCTGTTGCCACCCAATAAGCTTGCTTCCATCTGTAGGCCAATCAACACTACCACTGCGCCAATCAGTTCCACCAATTAGCTAACCAATCTTGTCTATAGGCCAACTACAGCTTAAGTCAACCATGCTTCTTGTCATTGGCATATCAATAATGCCATCCATGCTTTCTTCCCCAAGAATGCTTGTTCATCAAGCTCGCAAGACTTCCATTTTGATTTAGCATGCTTCCCCTATATGCCAGCCAATTCAAGCCCAATGCTTGACTTCAGCGTGCCACTTTAAGCATTGGCCTACCAATGAACTGATCTAGGGCCTAACAGACCTCCCCCACTCGAGGGATTCAATGTCCTTATTGAAAGAGTTTCAATGTGTTCCAATTGCTCCCGTATAGGCTCTATGTCACTTTCATGTGCCCATGTAAAGTCAAAGCCTAGCAAGAACTATAGCCAATAGTAATACCTTGGCCTAATCCTTCACTGGTGCATAAAGAAGTCATTGCTTAAGTTATCACTTAGCACCACGAATCTCTCAATTGTGAGGCAATAACTCCATTCCCTTAGGCAATGTATAGTAGCCAACATTTCCTTTTCTTTATGAGAAAAGTTCACTTCCAAGTAACTTAGTCTCCAGCTTCCAAACATAACTGAATAACCTTCATGAATTAGCTTCCCACTCATTTTCTCATCTTCGACATTAACATGAACTTCAAAGATGATTTCCTCTACATAGTTAGGCTTAGGATAACTGAGACACATCATTGCATTGAGCAAGGATGTTTTCCCAACATCAACATTCCTGTTGGAGAGGTTATGAAGGTAAGTTTCCACTTGGTTCCCAAATTGCCACAAAGAAGTATCCCTCTCCTAAGTAGCATCCATAACTGGCTTTCCTTTCCACTTGACAAGGAATTCCATCCTTATATTCTTTTTACTTTGTCCCATGGTTCTGTGATTAAGGATCTCTTCCACATCCTCACTGAATTGCTTTCTTGTTATAAGATGAGCATGTTTGGCCTTACTCTTAAAAGGATCACTTGCATCCTTATGATATGGTTTTAAAAAACTGACATAGAATGCAGGATGTACCTTCAGTCTCTTAGGCAGCTTCAACCTATAAGTCACATTCCCCACTTTTTGAATAACTTTGAAGAGGCCATCATAATTTGGGATAAAACCGCGATGTATAGTCTTACTACTAATTTTCTTCCAAATTTGGGGGGTCAATTTCAACAACACCTTGTCTCCCATATTGAAGTTAAGAGGCTTGCATTTTCAATCTGCATACTTCTTCATCTGGTTCATAACCTTTCTCAAACTGTCTTGTGCTTCATCAAGCAACTGTTGCTTGTCTCTTGCATATCTATATGTTGCAGGGCATTTCCCACTTGTTTACTGCCTAGCTACCTCCATTAGTGTGATAGGCTGTTGTCTTAACATCAACTCAAAAGGACTTATTTTCTCAGCTAAGGACCAATGCAAATTATAACAAAATTATACACTGTCTAACAATTCCAACCAATTCCTCTGACTAGTAGTCACATAATGTCTCAAGTACTCCTCTAGCAGATGATTGATTCTCTCAGTTTGCCCATCTATTTGTGGGTGATTGGTACTAGAAAATTTCAAGTCAACAGCCATCGTATTGAACAATGAAGTCTAAAACCTACCTGTGAATCTTGCATCCCTATCACTCACAATATCATATGGAATGCTAAAGTACTTGACCACATCTTTGTAGAACAATTCTGCCGCAACATCAGAAGAAGAAGTTGAGGGAGCAGCAATGAACACAGCATATTTTGAGAATCTGGCCACCATAACCATTATAGAGGCCATATCATTCACCTTTAGGAACCCACTGATGAAGTCCATCGAAACCGACACCCATAGTTTGACTAGAATAAGCAAAGGTTGTAGCAAACCTGCCTCTTTCTGCTTTTCAATCTTGTCTTGTTGACACACAAGGAAAGTCTATACATAAGCATCCATATCATCTTCCATCTTTAGCCAGAAATAAGAATGAGACAATAGTGCCAACATTCTCTCAACACCCGAATGTCTAGCCCACTGTGGATCATGTGTTTCCTTGAGTAATTATTTCCCCAAGTCACCAACTAAAGGAAAAAAGATTCTACCTCGCTTGTACATTAGGAGGTCATCCTCAATACAATACCAACACACCAAACCATCCTTCACCTGTTGTACAAGTCTGCCATAAGCCACATCTTTCTTTGCAGCTTTCTTGATTCGATCCAACAAGGTTGTCTCTACTCAAGACATAGCATAAATGGTAGCAAAAATTTCCTTTATGCTTAGAGCATCCGCAACTTAGTTATGCCTACCAAGCTTATACTCCTAAACAAAATCATATTCTACTGAGAACTCTTGCCATTAAGCCTACTTAGGGGACAATTTCTTCTAAGTTTTGAAGAAAGTATTAGCCACATTGTCAGTGTGAGCAACAAACTTTGTCTCAAGTAAGTACACCCTCCAAATTTGTAAGCAATGTACTACCACAACCATCTCCATTTCATGTGAGAATATCTTTGTTTAGTAGGATTTAACTTCCTACTTTCAAAGGCTATAGCGTGATTATCTTGCACGAGCACTTCCCCCACTACTTTATCCGAAGTATCCGTGTGAACTTCGAATGGTAATTCAAAATTTGGCAACTACAATATAGGCTCAGAAGCAATGGCATTCTTCAACTTCTACAAAGGCTACCTCATAATTTTCTGACCAATGTCGCCACGCATCTTTCTTCAAAAGATCCATCAGAGGTGTTGCCTTCTTAGAATAGCCAGCAATGAACTTGCAATGATAATTCGCCAAGCCAAGAAATGACCACAACTTAGGAACTTTAGTTGGGGAAGGCCAATCAATAATAGCTAAACTTTCTTGGGATCCATCCACACTTGGCCATTGCTAACTAAATGCCCCAAGAACATGATCTCTTGCTGAGCAAATTCACATTTCTCTATGTCACATAAAGTTGAAATTCTTAAAATTGGGCCAACACTATCCGCAAATGTTCCACATATTCCTCTAAAGACTAGCTATAGATGACAATGTCATCAAAGTAGACTACTACAAAGTCATCAAGATAATCATAAAGAATATCATTCATCATATTGTAAAATTTCACCGGAGCATTTGTCAAATCAAATTGTATGATAAGAAATTTATATGAGCCATATTGAGTCACATAAGTTGTCTTTACTTCATCTCCTTTTGCAATTCTAACCTGCCAACACCCTAGTCATGGCTATTCACCTTCACATTAACATGCATCAACATAGCCTGAGCAATAGCCACATCATCATTTGTCAAAGGATTAAGGAAGGACAAATGACTCATATATGCAATGATCAAATTGATCAATTGCAATGGGTTCACCAACGTAGCAATTTCCAGATCAGCATCCTCATGGTTTTCCTCCACTAAGATGGCATTCAATTTCTCTTTCTTAGGGCAATATTTGGCTCAGTGCAGACAATTACACAAGAAATAACCCCCGATTTGCTATCACATCCCAACCTTAGAGATATGACGGTCCTAGAATATGGGGAGACATAAGGTCATCCACGCATGTAGAACCTACTTACATATAAACAAATCATGCCTAGGATCTTACCAAACCTCTTTCATTAACTCATTTAAAACATTTAGATGAATATCATAAATTTGCGAAAGACTAAAGTAAACCATTACATATAAAATCCAATAGGAAAAAAAATATGTATCAATAAGTATCAATCAACATTCCCGAAGCAACTAATGATAAGACTTCATGAAAATAGTATTATTGATAACTTGGACAAGGAATTCCCTAAGCAAAGTAGAATGCTTGAGCCATCACCTTGCCTCCTCACATTTGCTCACCTGGAACCACACAAGGAAAAAGGGGTGAGATAGTTGATTTTAAGGAGTAAACAAAAAGGCACATGCATTATCACATATTCCTTTGAAAAGGAAACACATAGATTATACACTTAGTTCATGACATATAATTCATAAATCAGGTTGCAATTTAGCAAGGGTTCAATTTGGCAAGTTCGCAGAAATCACACTTATCACTTATAAAGAGTGAAGGCTATTGCTCTATCGCTCAAATACATTGAGGAGGGGTGGCCTTATACCAAATTCCAACTCCTATCACTTATAAGGCATGAAGCTGATTAGGCTCCACGGCTAGAACTGCCCTACTAGCAAAGGTGGATACACTACCCCCATCCATCGGGTTAAGACCATGTGTACAGGTTCCGATGATTACTCGCATCGACATGAGGATTCTGTATAAAGTGTAAAAGGTACCATAGCTAGAGCTAATGGTAATCACAATTAACAATATCACATAAGGCAATAATAACATGTATTCTAATAACAATAGTGGTTTAGCTTTCAAACAAAAAATACAATGATAGTGTAGTTCTAGAAAGAATACAAGTTAGGGTGTTAATCACAAGAAGTTCTCAATGGATAAACAAACTAGTTTTGGACCAAATGTCCCTTGGCAACCCAAGCTTGTCAAAGAATTCGCGTAATAATATTTAAAATAGAAAGAACTTGGGTTTCAAAGATCACAAAGGCTCACATAACAATATATCACATTCTTATAACACAACATGATGTTGTTCACACTTATAACATGAATGTGGCATTTGCCCACACTTGAAGACTGAATACGATGTTTACTCACCTTGGGGTTCCTTTGCTCCTAGTATATGTAGTCCCTTTGCACTTATAAAGCTCCTTAAACTCTAACATAATATTTGATTTAATACTTAGTATTTATTTACTCATGATGCTCCTATCCCATAACTACCCATGCATATATATCATACACATACACTTAGAGTCTACACATAGGTGTACTCATCACTTGCACATAGCACGTTGACTTTAAAAGTCTTGCATACTTAGGCCTTATAGGCTCTCATTATATCACATTACAATCACATTATTACCTTTTTAAGGTCATTACAATATTGTTACCTCAATATCAATTTACTTTAACAATTATCTTAATTCACTTTACACTTCCATACATGTCAACTTAACAATTAACCTTTCAAGTGTCATGCTTAACTCTTATGATCCCTTTCACTTCATTAATTCATAACCATATGTTCATCATCAAGTCATCATAATATTTAGTTCCGAATTCCCCAATCACATTTGCATTCTAAACACAATATAATGTTAAGATACCTTAAGTATACCATAATGCATTTAAGCTTATCTAGGATCATACCCTCAACTAACATGCAATTTTATCATTTATTATACATACATACATGTCAACAATCATCAAAACACATCACATAAAATTTATAAACATTGGGACAAAAATGTTTATATAGGCCGAATGCTTCATCAAGATAAAAACCAAATTCCTTTTCTTTTCGCACTTTCCGTCTATTTCAGAAATATGTAAAAACATGGTTTGAATCAAAATTTTTCATGTAAAAGCAACAAAAATCATTTAAGAATTTAAATTCATAAGAATTGACCCCTCTTGGTGCTATTTATACATAAAAATTCAACTTTTGGCTTATAGAGCACAAAACCATGAGTTTTCTTATTTTTCGATTTTTTTTGTCATTTCAGAAATATGTAAACAGCTTGATTAAACTATTATTTTTCATTCAATCATAGAAAATATCAGTTTAGAACACATCTCTTCATGATTCAGTAGCCATAGATAGGGTTTATATAAAATAAATTCCAAGTTTAAAGGCTTAGGTGAAAAATCATGAGTTTTCCCACTTTCCGCGCATTTCATTCATTTCAGCGATAAACAGACACATGATTCAAATCATTATTTTTCATCTAAACAAAACAAATATCATACTAGAGCACTTATTCATACAAATCGGCAGCCATATGTCCATTCAAGAATAATACTTTTTCCAACTTTCAAGTTCTAACACGAAAACCTTGAACTCCTTTGTTTTTCAAAACTTTCCGGTCATCACAGAAATATGCAGAAATATTATTTAATCTAATGTTTTTCATCAAAACAAATCAAAAATCAATTTAGAAAACAACCATGCACAAATTGCCGCCCCCCCCCCCCCCCCCTTCTCCTTATGATGTTTATGCATAAAAATTGTGATTTTAAGTTATAGATTTCACCTTTGGAGCAATCTCGCGGAAAGAATCGTGTTTTCGGTAGAAAATAGATTTTCTCTCCCAAAAATTCACTCAAACAGAATTAAATCTATAAAAATTAGTAATCAAATAGTTCAAAATAAATTTTCCATAATTTATTTCATAGAAATCAATTTAGAAATCGAAAGAGAATAAAAACTTATGATTACGGTCAAGAAATCGCGAAACGGAAAGGTGTTTTTAATATTTTGGTAGAGAGAAATATTTTGAGAGAATTTTCTACCAAGATACAGAAAGAATAAGAGAATTTCTGCTGGAACCTTGATTTGGCCGAAATTTAGAATATATATTAGGGTTGGAGTGGAATTTTCACTAATACCCTTAATGAACTAGGTTAGGAGGGTTTTAGTGTAGTGAACTTTTGGGTATTTGGGATTTTTCTTTAAATTTTCTGGCTGAATAGAATTAAAATAAAAAGAATATTTTTCTTATTAATTCTGGAACATTTCCCTCAAAAATATTTATTTTAAAATATTTTAAAAATACCCATAAAATTATTTTATGCTTAAAAATTGTCTAATGCATGAAAATTCATTTTATTTAAAATAAATTCTTTTATGCAAATGCACTTCATGTAAATCATTTATTTTACAATAGCAACACATATTATGCATATTAAAATTAATTTAATATGCCACATACTCATCAATCACTTAGATCACAATTTTCCACACAAGCACACATTTAACTTTAATAGTTCTAATTCAAGCAATTTATCATGAAAATTCCTAGGGTGGGTGTGGTTGTTACATTCTCCTCCCTTAAAGAAATTCGTCCTTGAATTTAAACCCTTACCTAGTTTCTCTTGAAAAGCTGAGGATGCTTCTATTGCATCTCCTCCTCCGCTTCCTAAGGGCACTCATCTATCCTATGATTTCGCCACTAAACCTTAATCATGGGTATCTCCTTATTTCTTAACTTCTTTACTTGTTGATCCACTATAGCTATCAGTGACTCCTCATAGGATAGTTGTTCATCTAATGTAATATCTAGAGGTAAAAGAACGTGCGATGGATCTGATATGTACTTTCTTAGTATTGAGATGTGGAATACTGGGTGCACATGCGCCAAAGTTGGAGGCAGGGAAAGTCTATAAGATACTTCTCTAACTTTATCTAAGATTTCGAAAGGACCAATGAAACGAGGTGATAATTTCTCTTTCTTGCCAAATCTCATAACTCCTTTCATTGGCAAGACCTTAAAGAATACGTGATCTCCCACGGTGAATTGGATTTCCTTTTGCTTAGGGTCCGCGTAACTCTTTTGCTGACTGAACGCCGTCTTCAGCGAATCTTGAATTAATGGTACTTTCTCGATAGTCTCCTTAAGCAATTCGGGCATTTCTATATGCTTGTCTCCAGGCTCAATCCAACAAATTGGAGAATGACATCTTCTCCTATACAATGCTTCGTATGGCGCCATGCCAATAGACGAATGATAGCTATTGTTATAGGCGAATTCAATTAAGGGTAAATACTTATCCTAGCTACTGCCCAAGTCCAAAACACACATTCTTAGCATTTCCTTGAGTGTCTGAATTGTTCTTTCAGACTGACCGTCCATTTGAGGGTGAAATGCCGTACTAAAATCTAGTTGTGTTCCTAATGCTTCTTGCAACTTTTGCCAGAATCTTAAGGTGAATTGAGTTCCTTGATCTGAGATGATAGAAATTGGCACTCCATGTAATTTCACGATCTCATCTACATATAACAGCACATACTGAGCTATAGAATATATGGTCTTAACTCCTAGAAAATGAACAGACTTTGTCAATCTATCCACTATGACCCATATAGAATCATGTCCTTTGGAGGTTTTAGGCAAACCAACAATGAAGTCCATAGTGATGCATTCCCACTTCCATTCAAGTAGTCGAATCTCTTGTAGTAAACCTGAGGGTCGCTAATGTTCATACTTGACTTGCTGGCAAGTCAGGCAGGATGCTACAAACTTAGCCACATCTTTCTTCAAACCAAGCCACCAATAATTTACTTTCACATCATGGTACATCTTGGTAGTTCCAAGATGAGCACAGTAAGGTGTCTGATGTGCCTCCTTCAATATCCTTTCCTTTAGTCCATCCACATCAGGCACACATACTCTATTCTTGCACTTTAAAATTCCATTGACTACCTCAAACTCAGAGTTCTTTCCTTCTCCCGTCTCATCCTTCAACTTCACCAAGTATGGGTCCTTATCTTGTGAATCCCTTATTTCTTCCATTAACTTAGATCTTACTTGAAAATGAGCTAATAAAACTCTTGATCCTCTAATCTCCAGTTTCAATCCTTGATTAAACAATTCCTTTAGTTCCTTCATGATCAGCCTCCTTCTCACATCCACATGAGCTAGGCTTCCCATCGACTTACGACTCAAGGCATCTGCCACTACATTCGCCTTTCTGGGATGATAGAGGATCTGACAGTCATAATCCTTCAATGGTTCAATCCATCTCCTTTGTCTTAGATTGAGGTCTCTTTGGATCAAGATGTATTGAAGACTCCTATGATCCGTGTAGATCTCACACTTCGTCCCATACATGTAATGTCTCCAGATCTTTAGAGCGAACACTACTGCAGCTAATTCTAAATCATGAGTAGGGTAATTCACTTCATGTCTCTTTAGTTGTCATGATGCGTAGACGATGACTTTACCATTTTGCATCAAAACACACCCAAGTCCTACTCTCAAAGCGTCGCAATAGATAATGAATCCTTCTTCTCCTTCTGGTAATGTCAAAACTGGAGCCGATACCAAACACTCCTTGAGCTTCTAAAAACTCTTTTCACAGGACTCTTCCCAATTGAACTTAACTTGTTTTCCTGTCAACTTGGTCAATGGGGCTGCTATCTTAGAAAAGTCCTGTACGAATCTACAATAATATCCTGCCATGCCCAAGAAACTTCGTACTTCTAAAACTATTATGGGCCTTGGCCAATTTGCTACTGCTTCTACTTTCTTAGGATCAACTTGAATTCCTTCCTTACTACATGTGCAAGAAAGTAGACTCCATCCAAAATTCGCACTTGGATAACTTAGCATAGAGTTGGTGATCACGCAACGTTTGAAGCATGATCCTCAGATGTTCTTCATGTTCTTTATTCTTTGAGTAAATTAGGATGTCATCAATGAACACGATCATAAATTTGTCAAGGAATGGCTTGAATACCTAATTCATCAAGTCCATGAAAGCAAAAGGAGCATTCATCAAACCAAATGGCAAAATCGTGAACTCGTAGTGTCCATATCTAGTATGGAAGGCAGTCTTGCAGATATCTTCTCCTTGGATATTTAGTTGATGATAGCCAGACCTTAAGTCAATTTTAGAGAAGTGACTAGCTCCTTGCAGTTGATCAAAAAGATCATCAATCCTTGATAATGGGTATCTATTCTTCACAATGACTTTGTTAAGTTGACGATAGTCGATGCACATTTGGAATGAGCCATCTTTCTTCTTTACGAACAACACTGGAGCACCCTATGGCGAACTACTTGGTCGAATGAAGCCTTTATCAAATAGATCATGCAATTGCGTCTTTAACTCCTTCAGCTCCATTGGTGCCATACGATATGGCGGTATCGATATTAGTTGCGTACTGGGTAGCAGTTCAATGTGGAACTCGATCTCACGATCAGGGGGTAGTCTAGGTAAATCCTCTGAAAAGACATCCATGAACTCATCCATTACTAGAATGCTCTCGTCTCGAATGGTAGCTTCTTTGCCAGTGTCGATTACGTAGGCTAGATACACTTGGCATCCTTTCTTTAACATCTGCCTTGCTCTTAAGGCTGATATCAAGTTCAGAGGATTCTCATTCCTATCTCCTTGGTACATAAACTCCTTCCCATCTCTAGTTCAAAACTCGACAAGTTTCTTTCTACAGTCGATATGAGCTCCATGCTCATACAACCAGTCCATCCCTAATATCACATCAACTTCTAGTATGTCCAATTCTAGCAACACTACCGGAAGTGTTTGCCATTAATGTCTACATCACAACCCTTATACTCATACTTTACTTCCATCACTTCCCCTAAAGGAGTTGCTATTACTAACGATTCACTCATCAATTCCTTATCTATACCCAAGTACTTAGCAAAAAAAGGCGACACAAAAGAATGGGTAGCACCATAATCAATTAAACATTTTGCGCTAGAACTTTGGATGGGGATGTTACTTGTGATGGCGGTGTGCGAATCATGAGCCTCTTGTGGATTTAACACAAAGACTCGACCTTTGCCCTTATTTTCTATTGTCGATGCATTCCCAACCATTGGCCTCTTATCATTGACTCCTTGTCCTTGCATTTGGAATGGCTTAGATTGTGATCGAACTATGGTCCCATTCCCTTGACTCCTCATTTGAGGGCAATCCTTTACGAAGTGCCCCATTTGCCCACACCAAAGGCAAGCGCCAGTATCTTTCTGGCAGATTCCAGGATGTTTCTTTCCACATTTGCCGCAAGTGGGAATTTCTTGCTTAGTCTGACCATTTCGTGGTCCAGATGATGAAAACTCTTTCTTTTGTTCTCCTATAGTTCCATGTTGTCCCTTATGACCTTTGTTCTTATGCCTTCCCTTCTGGTCTCGTTCAGCTCATTCAGCTCTTTCCGCCTTGTATCTTTTCTCCATGACCTTGGCCTTATCTATGAGCTTGGCTAAGGTTAGAAACTCTATTGTTGCCAACGAATTGAATAGAGGTGTGATCAATCCTCTAAGGAAATGATTGACGCAACTTGTTTTGGTAGGAATGATGTGGACAGCAAATCGGCTAAGTTGGTTAAACTCCTTAGCATAATCTGACACAGACATTCCTGGCCTTTGTTTCAGTTACTTAAACTGTAATGCTCTATCTTGCCTTTCTCCCTCTGGCAAGAACTGATCTATTACTTCTTGCTTAAACTTTGCCCATATAGGTGGGTCAGCCCTATAAAGTCGTTCTTTAATACTCCTCTCATACTAGTACCAATCTTCTTTCTTAAGTTAGAGTCCTACCAACTCGATCACTCGAGCATCTGAGCAAGATAAATGACAGACTAGCTTATCCATCTCATGCAAAAATTCATGAGGGTCATCTCCTTCCTCACCACAAAAGGTAGGCGGTTGCAACTTTTTAAATTCCACCACGGTCATTCCCTCGTCAGGTAGTCGTTTCCTCTCTTTTTGAGCAGGTTTCACTACCGTAAGCGGCGTAACTCCATTCCTTTCTTGAGTTGGCGATGCTTCTCACCTTTGAGCTCGTAGCTCATCCAGTTCCTTGCATAAATCTTTCATTTCTTTCCACATGGCGTGCACTTCTTACGAAGATGCCTCACTAGAGCCCATAGTAGGTGCCTTCGAGTTGGATCTTTCTCTTAACTGTATAGGTGCAGAGGCAGCATTCGATGCGGTGTCCGATATAACATCATCATTAGCCTTAACAGATTAGGAAACTATGCGAACCTTCTTCTTAGGAGGCATTATGTCTATCATAATAAGGGAATTTAGTACTAATCCCCTATCCTAACCCATTTAATCTCCCCTTATCCTAGCACACATTACCATGCATTTACCATATCACATCACTAAGCATATGTCATGTGTGAATCGCATATCACATAGTTTTGCACATATCACATATCATAATCATGTAGCATATATCTCATAATATCACACCATATCATAATAATGAAAGAAATCATCTCATACTAGGTAAGTAGGCAATCAAGGAAAATCATTCATATCATATAAAGTGCTATGTCATTACGTCAATCATCATATCTACTCGACCTAGTTATCATGTCCACCTCCAGAGCAATCAAGAGCGACATGGCCACTGCTGCCACATCGGTAGCAAAGAAGATCTCTATCTTGATGGCAATTAGTTAAAGATGCAGACCTCACTGGCAAGTAATCTCCTCTATACTCAACAATCCCTGACCTGAGTTGCTCCATATCCTCTTTTAGTGCATGAATCATAACCTTAAGATATCGGTTTTCCTCCATCAAGTAGGAATAGTTATCCTCCAATTTTTGAACCTTACTATATACCCAATCAGGATCTAAGTGCTCCTCGGGGTCCTTCTCTTCATCAGGGGTCTTCTCTTTCGTAGGGCAAATCACAGTTACAACTTTCTCGAGCATCTCTGGCCAAGTCCTTTTACAGGTCACACGGGGTGCTCTGGGTCGTGGTCCTTGAGCAGGCATAATCTTCTTAGTCATCTGCCCAAAGAACCGTAAGGCAAGCAAATAATAACAAGGATTACTAAAATCTACTAGGATTTCGCGGAACTATGCTAGCGATAGACTGCAAGTGACATGATAGGAAAATTCCTATGCTCCAGGATTTTACTTAAGTAACTCATATAAAACAAGCCTAAACTAGACTTTTAAAAACCAGGCTCTGATACCACCTTTGTCACATCCCAACCTTAGAGATATGACGATCCTAGAACATGGGGAGACATAAGGTCACCCACGCCCGTAGAACCCACTTACATATAAACAAATCATGCCTAGGATCTTACTAAACCTCTTTCATTAACTCAATTAAAACATTTAGATGAATACCATAAATTTGTGGAAGACTAAAGTAAACCATTAGATATAAAATCCAATAGGAAAAATAATATGTATCAATAAGTATCAATCAACATTCCCGGAGCATCTAATGATAAGACTTTATGAAAATAGTATTATTGATAACCTGGACAAGGAATTCCCCAAGCAAAGTAGAATGCTTAAGCCATCACCTTGCCTCCTCACACTTGCTCACCTGGAACCACACAACGAAAAAGTGGTGAGATAGATGATCTCAATGAGTAAACAAAAAGACACATGCATTATCACATATTCCTTTAAAAAGGAAACAGATAACTTATACACTTAGTTCATAACTTGTAATTCATGAATCAGGTTGCAATTTAGCAAGGGTTCAATTTGGCAAGTTTGCAGAAATCACACTTATCACTTATAAAGAATGAAGGCCATTGCTCTATCACTCGAACATATTGAGGAGAGGTGGCCTTATACCAAATTCCAATTCCTATCACTTATAAGGCATGAAGCTGATCAGGATCCATGGCTAGAATCACCCCTTCTAGCTGAGATGGATATACTACCCCTATCCATCGGGTTAAGACTATGTGCATAGGTTCTGATGATTACCTGCATCAGCATGAGGATTCTGTATAAAGGGTAAAAGGTACCATAGCTAGAGCTAATGGTAATCACAATTAACAATATCACATAAGGCAACAATAACATGTATTCCAATAACAATAGTGGTTTAGCTTTCAAACAAAAGATACAATGATAGTTAGTTCCAGAAAGAATACAAGTTAGGGTGTTAATCACAAGAAGTTCTCAATGGATAAACAAACTAGTTTTGGACCAAATGTCCCTTGGCAACCCAAGCTTGTCAAAGAATTCATGTAATAATATTTAGAATAGAAAGAACTTTGGTTTCAAAGATCACAAAGGCTCACATAACAATATATCACATTCTTATAACACAACATGATGTTGTTCACACTTATAACATGAATGCGGCATTTGCCCACACTTGAAGAATGAATACGATGTTTACTCACCTTGAGGTTTCTTTGCTCCTAGTATATGTAGTCCCTTTGCACTTCTAAAGCTCCTTAAACTCTAACATAATATTTGATTTAATACTTAGTATTTATTTACTCATGATGCTCCTATCTCATAACTACCCATGCATATATAGCATACACATACACTTAGAGTCCACACATAGGTGTACTCATCACTTGCACATAGCACGTTGACTTTAAAAGTCTTGCATACTTAGGCCTTATAGGCTCTCATGATATCACATTAAAATCACATTATTACCTTTTTAAGGTCATTACAATATTGTTATCTCAATATCAATTTACTTTAACAATTATCTTAATTCACTTTACACTTCCATACATGTCAACTTAACAATTAACCTTTCAAGCGTCATGCTTAAATCTTATGATCCCTTTCACTTCATTAATTCATAACCATATGTTCATCATCAAGTCATCATAACATCTAGTTTCGAATTCCCTAATCACATTTGCATTCTAAACACAATATAATGTTAAGATACCTTAAGTATACCTTAAGTATACCATAATGCATTTAAGCTTATCTAGGATCATACCCTCAACTAACATGCAATTTTATCATTTATTATACATACATATATGTCAACAATCATCAAAACACATCACATAAAATTTATAAACATTGGGACAAAAATGTTTATATAGGCCAAATGCATCATCAAGATAAAAACCAAATTCTTTTTCTTTTCGCACTTTCCGTCTATTTCAGAAATATGTAAAAACATGGTTTGAATCAAAATTTTTCATGTAAAAGCAACAAAAATCATTTTAGAATTTAAATTCATAAGAATCAGCCCCTCTTGGTGTTATTTATACACAAAAATTCAACTTTTGGCTTATAGAGCACAAAACCATGAGTTTTCTTGTTTTTTTGGTATTTTTCGGTCATTTCAGAAATATGTAAACAGGTTGTTTAAACTATTATTTTTCATTCAATAATAGAAAATCTTAGTTTAGAACACATTCCTTCATGATTCAGCAGCCATAGATAGGGTTTATACAAAAAAATTCCAAGTTTAAAGACTTAGGTGAAAAATCATGAGTTTTCGCGCTTTCCGCGCATTTCGTTCATTTCAGCGATAAATAGACACATGATTCAAATCATTATTTTTCATTTAAACAAAACAAATATCATGCTAGAGCACTTATTCATACAAATTGATAGCCATATGTCCATTCGAGAATAATATTTTTTCCAACTTTCAAGTTCTAACACGAAAACCTTGAACTCTTTTGTTTTTCAAAACTTTCCGGTCATCACATAAATATGCAGAAATATTATTTAATCCAATATTTTTCATCAAAACAAATCAAAAATTAGTTTAGAACATAACCATGCACAAATCGTCCCCCCCCCCCCCCCCCCGGCCGTGCCCGCCCCCCCTTTTATGATGTTTATGCATAAAAATTGTGATTTTAAGTTATAGAATTCACCTTTGGAGCAATCTCGCAGAAAGAATCGTGTTTTCAGTAGAAAATAGATTTTCTCTCCCAAAAATTCACTCAAATAGAATTAAATCTGTAAAAATCAGTAATCAAACAGTTCAAAATAATTTTCCCATAATTTATTTCATAAAAATCAGTTTAGAAATCGAAAGAGAATAAAAACTTACGATTACGGTCAAGAAATCACAAAACGAAAAGGTGTTTTTAATATTTCGGTAGAGAGAAATATTTTGAGAGAATTTTTTGCCATGATATAGAAAGAATAAGAGAATGGCTGCTGGAACCTTGATTTGGCCGAAATTTAGAATATATATTAGGGTTGGAATGGAATTTCCACTAATACCCTTAATGAACTAGGTTATGAGGGTTTTGGTATAGTGGACTTTTTCTTTAAATTTTTGGGCTGAATAGAATTAAAATAAAAAGAATATTTTTCTTATTAATTTTGGAACATTTCCCTCAAAAATATTTATTTTAAAATATTTTAAAAATACCCATAAAATTATTTTATGCTTAAAAATTATCTAATGCATGAAAATTCATTTTATTTAAAATAAATTCTTTTATGCAAATGCACTTCATGTAAATCATTTATTTCACAATAGCAACACATATTATGCATATTAAAATTAATTTAATATGCCACATACTCATCAATCACTTAGATCACAATTTTCCACACAAACACACACTTAACCTTAATAGTTCTAATTCAAGCAATTTATCATGAAAATTCCTAGGATGGGTGTGGGTTGTTACATTTGCATTAGAACTACCCTTGTTTTGTGAAGAAGAAGCACCATTTTTCTGCTTCCCCTTCTTAACCTTTGTCCCCTTGCCTTTCTTCCATTTCTCCTTCTTGCTTTTTTCCTTATATTCTTTGCTAGATTGTGATTTCAAAGCACCATCATTTTCTTTGGTTACTTTGAAATCAACAGACTATCAGCAGCCACAATTACACTTGGCAAATCCTCCACATTTTGCCTTTAGAGTTCCACCTGTGCCCATGCTTGTAGGCCAAAGAGGAAATTGAACAACTTGTCTTCCTCAGACATGTTCAGAATATCCAACAACAAGGAACTAAATTATCTCACATAATCCCTCACTGTGCCAGTATGCTTCAACTGCTTCAGAGACTCCATTGCAACCCAAGATGAATTGCAAGGTAGGAATTGATCCTTCATTTCCTTCTTCAACTGATCCTATATTTCGATTCTTTCCCTTCTACCATTAGCATCCTCCGAGGCTCGAGATCTCCACTATAATTTTGCATCCTCAACAAGATACATCGTTGTGATGGTCACTTTCTCTGACTCTGCAATCTTTGCAGCAACAAAGTACTGTTCCATGTCCCACAAAAAATTCTCTAAATCCTTCGCACTTCGAGTGCCATTGTAAGTCTTTGGTTCAAGGACCCTAATTAACTATTTGCCATCAATCTTACAATCAGTGCTACCAACAACCTTGCATAGCAGCATTATTTGGTTATAGACATCATCTTTTACTTCCCCGATCTAACCAATCCATTGATAAGAGACTATGAAATATCTTTGCACTTAGCCTCCAAATTTGCAATTCTTTAGCAAATGGAAATTGCAATAGGATCCTCACCCTTACAAGGTTCCTCTAGAGCATCAACCAATGCTTCCAATTGCGTCACTCGCTCCTTCAATTCATTATTACCACCAGCCATCACCGTGATAGGCTTTAATACCAGTTGTCACAAGGGTCTTTTCCACTTACTTTTTTTTAAGTAAAGTTCCATGTGACACAACTAAGCCTCCTGCCTAGTCTAGCACTTCATACGTACACACAGATTTGTGTATTCACTTGGCCAAATAACTTAGCCAATTGCATAACTGATTGCCTTGCCAATTTTCCCTAATTGACTTAACTAACTTGCTGCCTAATGATTTGTCTTAGCCAATTTGTCTTAGCCAATGCCAACATAAGCCAACTCAATCAAGCATCAAGTAAATAAAACACAATATCATTATAGGAATCACTTCCTTACCTTACTAATTTTCGACAAAGTATTACAAATAGCACACTAGGTAAATCTGCCTTCCTAGCAAGTTTGTTCTATCTCTCAATAACTCGAATCCCCCTACATATAAGCCAATAAGCCTGTTTTATAATCAGGTGTGAGGCCTCGCTCAAGCACCGGTCTGATCTGCCGAGAAATCGAAATGCTCTTCGGGAGAAACTCCATAATTGGAACTCGCTGTGAGTTCAGAAAATTGATTTTTGTAATTTGAAAGTTAAGAAATGAGTCGCCACTTTAATTTAATTATTTTAATTAGGAAAATTAAAGAAAACCCAACATGATTGACTCCACAAAATATTTGATTTATCCCAATGGAAAATGCACTAATCCACGAGTGACCAAAGAGGGCTCGGGGATCAGGTTTTGGTAATTACACAATTGAGAAAATATGATTTTCTTTAGTTTGGCTAAAAAGTGCAAAATAACTCTTAAAAAGGAATTTTTGTGTATGCATGAGCAGAAATGTAATGATGCATGAAACAGATATATATGATAAGATGAAATGATAATTATAGATAAATAAGCAAAATAAATCCTATTTAATTATTACAAAGCCAAAATGATTAAAATAAAGAGGATCTTTCCTCTAGCCCTTATAGGTACTAGGGAAAGCACACATTCCTCAACTAAGTTAATACAGAAACAGAAAATAAAGGATTAATATAAATAAGTCAAAGTAAAAGGGAAAAAATGTTAATAGAAAGATTTTGGAGTTGATGCCTTTCAAAATGGCAGCCAGCGTATCCTATTGAATAGGAATCAAACCCCACTCAGTTCTTCCTTCTTGCGAAGGAGGAGTCTTGGAAAAAAGTGTTAGTTTGTTTATTAATTTAATTCCAATTCTTAAATTAATAAATTTTAGATTTTTTCTATTTTAGACCTAAAGAGAATTCTATATTTGAGTTTAGAATTTTGAAAATGGAAAAGGGATTATACCTTTGCTTTCCTTGATTTTCAGAAGAATGGAATGAGCCTTGCTTCGAATCTCAACTCCACCTTGGATTCGAAAAACTTAGAATCTAAATCTTAACAACAAAAGATTAGCGAAATAGCATGATGAATGTAAATCAAAATTGAAATTGAACAACAGCTTTTTTGTATCAAATTTCAAATAGAACTTAAACACAAGAAGTATATCAGTATGAGAGAGAATTTCTACCTTGGAATTCCCCCTCAAATGAGCTGGAAGGAGGTTCTATTTATAAAGCTGCTGAAGAGGTGCCAGCAGCACCTGTAGCGTGCCGGCTGGTTGGACGGCACAATGGGCGTGCCGCCCATACCACCAGCATGGATTTCATGCCTCCTATGGAGCAGGACATCCAGCATGCCGCCTAGAAAGGTGGCGTGCCACATGCGCACTGACAGCTGGTTCGACCCGTTTCCTACTTTTTGTCCATTTTTAGTCTATTTTAGTTCCAATTCAAACTCGGTTTGATTTTATGAGTTTGTGATTGAAAAGAAATCGACTGGAGGTGAAAGATTCAGGAAATTTATTTTTTGACGGGGCGCTGCCCCCTTGACCCCTGCACGCTAACCGGCTAGCGGGATCGCCGTATGCATAGCGTACTATACTTAGTAGGTGTCAAGCTGCAGCCGGATCATAAGGGTGCCAATTTAAGGGTTCACATCAAGGTAGCTATGTTTGAATATAGTAGTTGACACCCCTAACTGCTAAGGGCAATTCAAAATTAGATAAGTAACTGCCTATGGATAAGCTAATTACCTCGTATACTTGGACAGCCTTGCATGTGCTTGCACACTTTTACCCCCCAATCTATTTCCCATCATTTCCCACAAGCTTGAACAAGCCATTCACCAATATTACAAGCATCTCATGGAAGAATTGCCTTGCTCACCAGCAGCCACACTCGCCTACCTTATATATATGCATAATGTAGAAAGTTGTTTGTGCCAGTAGGAGAAACTCCTAGGTCTGAGGAGGAGAATACTGCCAATAGCAGTCCTAATTACCTTGCAAGCACGCCAATCTGATTATAATTGCTTACTTATATGTTTCATAGGCCAACCATCTTGTTTGCTTGGCCTTCTCTCGCCTATTAGCCACCTAACAAGCTTGCTTCCATCTGTAGGCCAATCAATGCTACCACTGTGCCAATCAATTCCACCAATTGGCTAACCAATCCTGCTTTTAGGCCAACCACAGCTCAAGTCAACCATGCTCCTTGTCATTGGCATATCAATAATGTTATCCAAGCTTTCTTCCCCAAGAATGCTTATTCATCAAGCTCGCAAGCGTTCTATGATGATTTGGCATGCTTCCCCCACATGCCAGCCAATTAGGGCCCAATGCTTTAGTTCAACGTGCCACTCCATGCATTAGCTTGCCAATGAACTTATCAAGGGCGTAACATCAAGCATTTAGAGCCAAGAGCACCTCCCAATCCCTTCCCTAAGAAATATAATGCTAACGAATACTATGATTATCATTAAGGAGCAAGACATAAAATTGATGCATGCAAGGCTTTAAGGCACAAAATCCAAGACCTCATTAACAATGGAGACAATATTTCTCCTAAGCCAAGAGCTAATGTCGCCCCTAATCCTTTTTGGAATCACCAAGCAGATGTTAACTTTATTACCTCCACTAAGCTAGAGTTCCATCTAACCCTCTTAAACTCTACCAAATAACTAGTATTTCGAGAACAGCACTAACCTTGCTATGCCCTTATCTAAGTCCTTTGAGTCCACATCTGAATCCTTTGAGTTTGAGTCATCTGAGTTTGAGTCTCAGTCACTTGAGTATGTTTTTGTCAAGTCCTTTTTTGTAATTTGAGTTTGTCAAGTCCAGTCCTTTTAAGTTTGTAACCCATCTTTCAAGCTTGTCTTACCAATATAACTAATGATGATGGGACTTTTATCATAAATTTTGAAAAAAATTAAGTTTTGTGCTTACTTTCTTGATTCTCTATGCTTTACTTCCTATAATCCATCTTTAAATGAGACATCTAAAATTATATAATAATAAAAAGAAAGAAATTTAATATTAAAAAAAGGAAACAAAAATGAAAAAGGCAAATAACCAATCAATTATGGCATATATGAAAAATCTAAAATCATATTCATTGCATCTGTATGTCATGACACATAGGCACTAATTGAAAAGGTTCATAAATTCTTAGACTGTTTCATATGGGAACCTAAGGACATGGTAAAGGTAGATCCAAGCATTATAGTTCATAAGAACCAACCTATAAACAAAAAAGCCTATCAAGCAAAAGTTGAGAAGAATGAAGATAGTCTTTGAAAATCAAAGTAGAGGTGACCAACTTGCTAGATAATGAGTTCATTATCACTTATCCCTTATAGTTAGCCAACATAGTGCCTGTACCCAAGAAAAATAGAAAGGTCTACATGTGTTTATAGAGACCTTAATAAGGCTTATCCAAAGGATGACTTTCCTCTACCCATATCAACTTGTTAGTAGACTGCATGGTTAATGCATCAGTGGTCTCGTTGATCTACCTCTATAAAGGCTATAACCAAGTCTAAGTGCATCCATCTAACAAGGAGAAGACATCTTTTGTAACTGAGTGGGGGACCTACTACTACTGGGTAATGCATTTTAGTATACAAAATGCCAAGGCAACATATCAAAGAATGGCAACCACTATCTTTCATGACATTATGCACAAGGATGTCAAGGTGTGTATGGATGACACGGTGGTAAAATATGAAAACCCTGAGGGACATTTAAAAGCCTTTAATAGATTTTTATTGAGACTTAGGAAATATAACGTCAAATTGAATCTAGCTAAGTGCATCTTTAGTGCCTCTTAATGTGTGTTCCTAAGACATTTGATTAGCCAAAGGGGTATAGAAGTGGATCCTACAAAGTCAAAGGCAATCATAAAAATACCTCTCCTAAAACTAAAAAGGAGGTTAGAGGTTTCCTAGGCTATCTCTAGTATATCAGTCTCTTCATTGCATAACTAGCAGACACTTCTAGGCTAACCTTTAAGCTGTTAAGGAAAGGATCCTTTGAGTAGTGGAATGAAGAATGTCAAGATGCCCTTGACAAAATCAAGCAATACTTGCTGAATCCACTTGTGCTGCAACCTCTAAGGCCATTTATTACTGCTCTATTTATCAATAACTCTAAATGTTATATTGTGATGCTTGCTAAAAGTGTTTTAGATTCAGACAGAGAGAATGCCATTTATTATCTCAACAAATGTATGCTGGCTTATGATCTTAAGTATAATCAGATTGAGCAACTATGCATAGCCTTGGTATGGGTATGCCATAAGATCCAGCATTACCTATGCTCGTACATAACCCATGTGTTAGCTGACAGAAGCCCCTTGAAATTCCTTATAGAGAGGCCTATTCTTGACATCAGGATGGCACAATGGATGGTAATACTCACAGCATTTGACCTGAAGTATTTTTCAAGAAAAGTAATGAAGGGAAGTATAATTGCTAACCAACTGACTGCAGCCCCTATAGGCAGTGTAACATATGATCTTGAATTCCTAGATGAGGATATCCTTATTATAGACCCTAAAATATAGATGCTCTTCTTTGATGGTGCATCTAATAGCAAAGGCTATAAAGTTGGAATAGTTCTTGTCACTTTAAAAGGAGATCATTTACCCATGACAATCAAGTTGGCCTTTAAGGTAACTAATAATAAAGCAGAGCATAAAACATGCATGATTGGCTTAGAGGTAGCAATCAACAAAAGAATAAACTATTTAAAAGTAATAAACTACTTAGAAGTCTTCAATGATTCAAACATGATTATTTCATAAGCCTTTAACAAGTGAAAGTTAAGAGAAGAGTGTTTGGTTCCTTACCATCAACACCTAAATGATCTAGTGGAAAGTTTTTATGAAAACTTCTTTTGCTACTTGGATAAGGGTGACGAACCAGTTCACCGATGCTCTAACCAACCTAACCTCAGTGATAGACAAGTGACAATGAAATACATAAACCTATCATCATTAAAGTAAAGAGGTGGCATGGGTACTACATTATGTGCATGAACCTTTAGCTAACTGATACCAAACCTTGGTTTTAGAATATCCTTAACTACATTCAGAATGGCAAGTACCCAGAAGGAGCCTTTAAAGCAGATCAAAGGACCTTAAGGTAGTTGGCTGCCAATTTCATACTAAATAGGGATGTGCTATATAAGAGAGCTTGGGAAAATTTCTATTTGCGATGTGTATTTGAGGAAGAAGTCTAGCAAATTATGGATTGGGTTCATGGTACAGAGGAAAGCCCACATATGAATGGAATTGCTTTGGCTCAAAAGGCCATGAATGTGGGTTATTTTTTAGCTAACCATGAATGAGAATTGTGCGAAATATGTACAGAAATGTCATAAGTGTTAGATCTTCACTAAGCTACAGCATCGACTTCCCACTTAGGATATAAGCATTATCATAAAGATATCCCTAAAATCCTTTAACGGTCATAAATAAATTTTGGTAGTTGTATTACTTCACAAAATGGATTGAGGCGATGCCATATCAAGTACTAAATGCAAAAAAAAAGTTGGCACACTTCATCTAAACCAATATCCTTTATCTATTTAGAACTCCCTTCAAAATAATTACTAATAATGGCTCTCACTTTCAAAAGGAGGTAGTTCAGTTACTCCAAAACTAACAAATTCAACATCACTATTCCTCTCCCTACTGACCATAGACCAATGGAGTACTTGAGACTACCAACAAGACCATTAAGACTATTCTACAAAAGACTATTTTGAAATAAAGAGACTAGTATAAGCATCTACTTATTGCTTTATGGGGGTACAAAACCACTGTTTGCACTCCAACTGGGGCAACCCCATATACCTTGGTCTATGGAATGAAGGCTATCCTCACTATTGAAATGTAAGTCCGATCTGCTAGGGTGAGAAAAAGCCAACTAAGTGAAGCAGAGTGGATCAGGGTGTACCATGACCAGTTAAATGCCATTAATGAAAAGAGAATGGGTGCTTTGTGTAAGATTCAGGGTTATCAATAGAAGCTAGCCAGACACTTTAACAAGAAAGTGAAATATAGAGGTTTGTAAGAAGGAAACTATGTCCTGAAAGAGATTTGATATTTTATTCATAATTTGAGAGAAAATTTCAAACTAAATTAGGCTGGCTGGACTATATGTACTCAAGAAGATTCTATTTCGCAAAGGTGCCATCCTCATGGATGTGGATGCGAATGAATTCTCCAATCCTTGCAACCTAGATTAACTGAAGAGATTCTTCATCTAAAGATAATATTGGTAATTAGCTTCTACTTTCCTCTTTAATACATATATAATAAGAACTAGGTTGGCTTGATTCTCCATAAAAAGAAAAAAATGAATAACAAAAAAGTAATGTAAGGGATATGTAGGCAGGTTGACTTGGGTGCAATCCAAATCATAATATAGAAAAATTTTTATTTCACATAACAAAGCATCATATCCTCATTTCCTCTATGTCTAATGCATCATTCGCTCGATTCTTTTTACTTTAAAAAAAATGAATGAAAATAAAAAAAAATAAAAAATAAAAAAAGATGCTCGTTAAACTGAAAATCTGAAAGTTCAACCTAGGCAAAAATGTGCAGGCTCATTAAGTCAAAATCCCGAAAAAGGGGCTTTAGCAAAAATTAGAGATAAAAGAAAAATAAAAAGAGCTTACTAAGTTGAAAATATGAAAGAGCGACTTAGGCAAAAATTAGAGCAAAAAAAAAAAGATGTCTCATATAAAAATAATAAGGTTTTGCAAAATTCAATCCATCATCATGACAAAAAAGGATAGCCTTTTCAATATTATCTATATCTTATCTTTTATTGTGTAGTCCTATCAACCTATAAGTGTCTACAAAAATAAAAATCCTATACCAAAAGCAAAAGTGTCGTGTCTAAAGTTGTCACGACCCACTTTTTTAAGCCATGACGATTCTAAAGCATTAGTGGCCATAAGGGTACCGAAAACCCATAAAACCCATTTAACAAATAATTTTTTATCATCCATCACATTAAACCATATTCCAAGATCGTAACCTAATCACATTTCTTTGTTACCCATAATATCATTCACACACAATATTTGTAAAACTTCAAAAATTGCATTTCATATTATTAACCCAATGTTCAATAGCTCATACATCATAATTTAATAATGGTTATGATACAAATCATATTATATAAACATCCCATAACATATTAGTACTAACTCTTCGATAACCATTAATATTACATATAGACCCTGTAACTTTCAATAACCATGGAGCTCTTACTTACAATACTGGAACTTAACAGAATAGTTTCCAAGCCAAGGATGGGCTTAGAACTTTTACCTTGCTAACTCATTAACTTTACCTGAAAAGTTTAAACCACTACAATATGAGATAATGCTCAGTGAGTACAAAATAATACAATAAATAAGGTGAATACAAAGATAAATTTCAGGATGGCTCTTTATAACAATAGAATGTTTTCAATCAATATCAACATTATAGTTCAATTTCTCATTTAAAATGGGTTACAATCTTTAGCAGAAATATGACTTTCTTAGAAGTAGGATGCTTCCCACACATATCAATTTAAGAGTGGTGGCCTAAGCTTTGCTCACTTACACATATCACATTACATAAGACTGATCAAGTCTTACGGTTAAGCATTTCCCCCTAACAGAGGTTGGGTACTCTCGCCTGACCCGCAGGCATATACCAAGTGCACAAGGTCTGATGTATTTCCCCACATCAGAAAAGGGATTTCTGCTTATCAATAGACATTCAATAAGGGTGCTCATATAAACTTCATGTCAAGAAATTCAATGAACATAGTAGAATTCAATAACCAATGATTAACAAGAAGTATCATGTCAAAGGGTTTGATGTTTAATAAACAATTTGAGTTATCAATGAATCAAGAAGATTCACTATCAATGAGTAATTCAATTTATCAAGAATTTGGAATGCTTTTAGTAATCACGATTTGAACAATAAGGGTTTAAGAAAATAACACAACATATTATATTATTAAGTACTCACCTTGGACTCCTTTGCTCCTAATTACGTTTGACTCTGATACAAGTAGTGCTCCTTACACTCTTAGACACTATCCTCATTCTCGTCATTAAACTCTACACATCACATTTCAATCACATATCAATCACTTCCTCATTATCACATTATTTAATTTAGCTTAACTTATTAACACTTCTATCTTATTCACAACTTATCACTTTTAAGTCAAGATATACTATACATATACTTGCTGCTACTCTTAACATTTCTCTAGTTATTTCCCAATAGCTCACTTAAAAAGAATAGTTCCCTTTCTTCCAATTTCACATTTCAACCTTCATATCATTCAAGTAAAGTCAATTAAGCAATTTTCACCAACAATTCCATAAATTCAATTTATTTACAATATCATGATCAAATGGTCCAACCCGGACCTTCAATACACTAATCCCATTTGCCAATTTCATTCCTCTCATCAAACTAATATCCAACTAATTCAATTTAATCAATACCAATATCCACATCTCACTTCAATCTTTCAACTAATCATCAATAATACTTAATAATTATATAAATAACAATTAACTCAATTCAATTATCCCATTTAACTACTTAATTCCAAAAAACTATTTACCTAAATTCTTACAAATAAATTCATAATTCATTATCTATACACAATTAGGAGTCAAGATTTATACCATATGGCTCAATTTAATGAGCCAAAGCTGCTGTCCGAATTTGTCGGTTTCAGGGTCGCTGAAATCTGATTGCCGAAAAATTTCCACAGTGACCAAATCACGATCCGAGGATACCATTGGTTAGCTTATGATGTGAGGAGTCCGAATATAACTTTCATGTTCTATAATTTGTTGGAGAACGGTTAGAAATGGCGTTGGCAGCCATTGATGTCGCTAGATTTTGATAAAAAACAAAGGTTGTCCAAAATTAGTAAACGATATAACAAATTAAAGTTGGAATCACCAGAAGTTCAACCATACCAAATTCGTTGAAAATGGAGATCGAAAATGGCTAAAAATTGGCCATGAAAGTTGCCGCTGGCAAGCCTTTGAACGGCGCATGCGCCGCCGTCTAGTGGCTACTGGCAACGGGCTTCTAAGGTCGACTGGGTGATGGGCGCTCTTCCTCTTGGTGTGGCGTGTGTCAGTCGACGGTGGCCAGAGGGTAGTGGTCCGTGGGTGCAACTCTCTCTCTCTCTCTCTCTCTACTGACTCTCTTTGTTTCTCTGTTTCTATTTCCCTTCCCTTCTGCCCATGAATGGGCTGTGCATATTTTATTTCTTTATATATATATATATATATATATATATATATATATATTATACACACACTAACTTTAATAATAATAATAATAATAATTGTCATATAAATTCCAAAACAATAATTTTAACTAAAATATTAATTTCACCATATTATTCAATAATTATAATATAAAAATCATAATATATATAATTTCAAATATTAATTAAACAAATTTCTATATTTCATAATAAAATTTCAATTTCCTTAATTTAAATTTTCTCATTTTGATAAATAATAAATTTAAAAAATCAATACTTCATTTAATAAAATATTCTCTTAAAAATATTAATATGATAATATAATAAATTAATATCATTTCAAATATCAATATAAAATATAATAAATAATTTATTCTAAATATCAATATTAAATTTGAAATAATTTTCTACTATTTCGAATACTCATATAACAATATTAATAAATCATATCTATAATATCAAATATCTATATAAATTTAGCTTATCAATATCAATATAATAATATAAATAAATATTAATATCAATATCAATATCCAAATGTAAATTCACAAATGTCTATAACTTTGAATGTCAATATAATTATAACAATAAGGAAAATATTTTCATATAAAATTATTATTTAAAACATTTAAATTCAAATCATTTGAATATTTGAAAATATTCATTTCTTAGCTTAGGCACGTATTACAATACTAATAGGATATCTTCACACATATACTGTACATGCGTCCTATATCAGGTTGGATATTACAAAAGTCATAGTCTAGCTAATCCTCCTACGGTGCACATCTCTCATGCCCTCATCAGAATCAAAGCTGTCACAATTTCCTCAATGGTCACACCCTTCCTTCTAGTCTTTATAGCTCCTCCATCTCAACAGTACAAGTACTAGCTGAACTAAAACTGCTCATAGTAGCAATATCAAAAAACCCCTAAAAATCCTCACATGCATAGCAGTAGCTCAAAAACTACTCTCTACTGTAGCAGCTGACCCCTTCTATACTCTAGAAATTGCAGTCCTCCCCTCTACCTTGATGCACTAGTCCTTCTCTAAACTACTATTATAGTGTTACCCTATCTCTTCACTAAAGTCATAGTCTCCTCTATCACTATCAATGCAGTTTAAGTCACCAAATGTAGTCTATAGTGTCAAATCTTCAGTAGCTTTCCTAGTCTCCTCCATAGGCTTAGTAACCCCCTTTGTCTTTACTATCACTCCTATTATCTCCCCTTTCTCAGCTATATAACCCTCTATTTCCCTCAATAGAGCAACTCGACGCTCTCTCTCAATCGGCTAAACCATCTTTATCAACCACTAATTATACCTCTCTATAGTATGAAAGGCAATCTCAAGTTGTACTACATGATAACTCTTCAGCCAACTGCTTTTAATAGCCCTGGCAATGGGAACTGTGATTCACATAAACCTAAGAAGGGAACAACTAGGGGCACATCCTAAGTCTGGCCCATATGCCTCAAAACCTTTGTCCACTAAAAGAAGGTCGTCTAAGCCAAATTAACCTAATAAATTGACTACTAGGTACCTATGACTCATCGTCATGAATGACTTGATCTCATACCACTAGCGATGCCAAAGTGTATTCGTTATAGCAAGTTTTAGTAACCATCCTACCCACTTCTGAGCTAACCCTTGATGAATCAAGATGGGTCGTAAAGCCATATAAGGGCTCTTAGCTAGGGGAGCCACAACCATTAGGTGATCCATCAACCAAACCTATAAAATAACCAAAATCAGACACCTACAAAGCCCCTTAATAGGAAAGATGGACAAACTTTCCTAACCTAGAGAATAACTAGAGAAATAGTCCACCTCTCCAAGCTTCAAACAAAGTAGTCCACACTCAATAGCGTCCCTGCTAAAACTGCCACATGACAACTTTGCTCCATCTGTAACACTAACCTGCCACTTTGGCATCACCCTAACCATTAGTGTTAGGAAACAAATGCCCAACCATAAAGCCCTTACCTTGAGCCTCTGCCTCATCAAATCCCCATAGTCACAGGACCCTAAAACTCCTCTATCATAGCAATCAGATTCATCTGACCATCCATGATCATCTGGTTGGCAATATATCCTAAGGCAAGTCCAAAAACACCAAACAAATGTGAAAATGCCCAACTTGAAACTCTAGCACCACTAAAGCTACCTTTAAGTCATAGCCAAGCATAGCACTAAAATCCTTGAAAATGAGCACAACTCCTCCTTAGCAGCACCAAAACAAAATACACAGGCCACTATATCCTAAAATCTAAAGCAAACCCTCAAGAAATCCCAATCAACCCATACTCCCCATAGCATCACCATCGCTATAATGCCATATCTACCCAAATTCATTCTCTCTGCCTTCTTGAGTTTCTTAATCCACAAAGCAAAAATCATATGAAAAATTGCATTCATAACATACAAAGCAAACTTGTGAATCTACCTTTTTGCATCCATGCAATCATCCATTACATCATCCATGATATAAGAGTTAAAGGTCCATGAATACCAAAACATGCACACATAAACTAACATATCTATGCATAAACATATATGTATATACAATCTTCCACAATCACACACCATCATGCATAAGTTGAGCTAATGTCCTCTCCTCTTTAAAGCTTACTGACATCTTCCAAAAATGACTTATACTTCCTTAAAGCTAGTCGACATCTTTTGAAACTGACTAATACCTCCTTGAAACTGAACAATGTCTTTTTAAAATTGATCGGTACCTCCTTGAAGCGACTAGCACCTTCCCGAATATGATTGGCACCTTTCAGAATAATTACCCCTCACTAATGCCATGGTGGTTTATGTCAACCTTCTAGTGATTTAAATACTCAGTTCATTAGAGAATTAACATATTAGACAATTCCTTTCCCATCTCCCCTTATTTTGAATTGATCGTGTCCTCCACTGATACATCTAAATTTTCACTTAGATGTCAATCTGGTTCCATTTCCATCCTCATTCATCTTAAAGTCAACCACATGTTTCACTTAGAAATGTCTAAAAAGTGACATCACTCTGATTCTTTTTTTCACCTCTTTTATCTAAAATCCATCCTAATCCTTCACCCATAAGTATCTAAACAATGAAATTCCTCTAGTTCCTTTTTTTCACCTTTTTTACCCAATATTCACCCAAATCCTTCACCTATAATTGTCTAATCTGGATGTCCCTCTATTTCCCTTTCCTCGCCATCTCATTCAAGTCAATTATATCCATCAATTCATCTAAAAATATCTAGCCATTGCCTAAATATCCTTTTAGTTCCTTTTTTTGCTTTCATTTATTAGTTAATTTTCATCCATAAATGCCTAAAGACGAATACCTAGACATCCCTATGGTCCATTCTCCCATCTACATATCAAATTCAGCCATATTTTCACCTAAAAAAGTTTAGGAATGATTGCTTAAAAATCCCCATGGTTCCTCTTGCCATCTTCCTTTCCGACTATATATTTCATCCAAATATGTCCAAGCGCTAACCTAGACATCATTTTGATTCCTTGTAACATCCCTTCTCTAGGGTTCACTACTATCAAAATTACAAATAAGATAATTTTAATGAGGGGATAACTATGGACCCTCAATTTTGCACTCTCATAATGCAGCAACAGCTTGACACCTCCTAAGATTAGTATACTATACTAGAGCTGATAGGCCAGTCTCGTTAGGGGTAGAGGTCAAGGGGCAACGCCCCTGAAAAGGTAAGCTCTAAACTTGACTAGACATTTAAACTCACCAAAATTGTCACTTTTCTGACCCTCTTTAGACTTTCTAAACCAGGCAACATTTTCCCTAAACTGACCAGCTTTCTCTCAAAATTGATGCCAAATCATTTGATAATTAATTTCGAGCTCACTGATAATGAATGGTAAATTTTCAAAATCCCAAAGTGACTTTTGAAATTAATTAGATTCTTCTTAAATTTAAATAAATCTAATCATAATTAATCAATTAATTAAAATGAATTAATTAATTGATTAATTAATCAATCAATCAAATTAATAATCAATTAATTAATTAATTTTAATTAATTAATCTGCTAGTTAATTAGGTGATTAATACTCTCTTTGAGTAATTAATCCATTAAATTTAATCCTCCTTGGATTAATCCTATCCAATTCACTCTCCTCGAGTAGGATTCCCACTACCTGACATCGATAAAATGAAATTTTGGTTTGGTAAAATAAACTAATGAAGAAGGTATAACATTTTCTCTCACCCATCAAAAAAAATTCCCAAATCAATCCAATAAATCCTTAAACTCCTCTACTTAATAGTAAAATGAACTATGTGAGTTTTGATCTCATTCAATACAATACATAAGTACACTTGGAATCTAAATCTAACTCTTAAATCCAAATCCCAACTAATCCCCCACCCCTTTATTTCTAATGTAAATAGCTATGTTTAATTTTTGTTAGGAAATTTGTGATCTTTCTATAACCCATAAAGGCTAAAGAAGGCATTCCATTATTTCATTAATTTTAATTATCTCATAGTTAAAGAGTGACCTATGGTTCTCTTAAAATCCATAAGGACTAGATGCAATCTCAGTTTGTGGTTGTTTACTTTATATGCCTTTTTAATTTCTCTATGCATTAATAATTATACTATTGTGAGGCATCACTTGAGCACCGGTTCGATCCACTGAGTGGGATCAAAATACTTATTTGGGTTTGAACTCACGGTAGAACTCTCGGGTTCAAAAAAATTGATTTTTAAAAAGAAGAGTTGCCACCTTAACTTTATTTGGGAAAAGATTAAAGAAAAAACCCTAAACTGACTCCAATTATCATCCCAAAAGAAAATATCACTAGCGTCAAAACCAAAAAGGATTTGGAAACTATATTTTTAGTTTATTTTGATAAAATCAATTTGGCAATCTTAATATAAAATATCTTAAAATAAATTTCATAGACAAGCATAAGGATGATGCATGAGCAGATATATCTATGCAATGCATAATAGTTATAACATGATAAACAAAATAAAATATACTTATGAATTGTTATAAAAAAAAAAAAAAAGGAATAGATAAATAAAAAGAGGATCTTTTCTCTAGCCTTTCTGGGTACTAGGAAAAGTACACATTACTCAACTAACTATAAAAATTAACAAACCAAAACAAAGTAATATAATCATATGTAAAAGAAAATACAATAGAAATAATTCCATTTAAAAATAAAAGAAAAATAATTTGGAGTTGATGCCTAAAAGATTGGCATGCCTGCGTATCCCTTTGAATAGGAATCAAACCCCATGTAGTTTTTCCTTCTTACGAAGGAGGGATTTTAGAAAATGTTAATTTGATTTGTTAATTTAGTTCAGATTTAAAATTTAATAAGATTAGATCTTTTCAGTTTTAAACCTAAAGGAAGATATAAAGGATAGAATTCTAAATCAAATTTAAGAAATCTCAAAAGAATGAATTATACCTTAGTTTTGCATTTCTTTTGTATGAACGGGTCAAGCCTTACACTAGATCTGAGCTCCACCTTGGATTGGGATCTCATGAGATGAATCATGCACAGAAATTGGAGATTTTTGCATCTGAAGGCATCTGAAGCTTGTTGTCCCTTAATAACTGAGAATCAACCCTGTTTATATGAAAAAATTAAGGGTAAAATAGGAAAAATGAGAGGGCCGGTGTGTCATAAGCTGCATGTCAACTACATAGACAGCACCAAAGTGGTGCCGACCGGCACCCATGTGGTGCTACTAGTCCCACTTGAACCTGTTTGACCTTTTTGGCCCGTTTTGGATCCAATTTGACTGATTCCAGTTACATTGCGATTGTTATTCAATCTTGGATGATCTGAGGGTATAAAACTCAAGAAATCCATTTTTTTGACAAGGCGCTGCCCCCTTAACTCTTGCCTGCTAATCGACTAGCAAGACCGCCGTACTGGCTATGCATATCGCACTAATCTTAATTAGTGTTAAACTGCGGTTGAATCATAAGGGTGCAAAATTAAGGGTTCATAGCTGCCCCCTCATAAAAAATGGCTTGACGGAGAGGTAATTCTAATGATAATGAACCCAAGAATGAGGGATGGAAAAAATGAATCAAAAAGATGTCTAAGTCAGGATTTAGATATGTTTGGTATAACAACCCACACGTACCCTAGAAATTTTCATGATGGTTTGCTTGATTTAGAACTATAAAGGTTAAGTGTGTGCTTTGGTGAGAATTAGTATTCTATCTGTTGATGAGCATCTGGCATATTAAATTAATTTTAATATGCATAATATGAGTTGTTATTGTGAAATAAATGATTTACATAAAGTGCATTTGTATAAAATAAGTTATTTTAATAAAATGAATTTTCATGCATAAAGGCAATTTTTAAGCATAAAATAATTTTTGAGAAGATCTTGAACTCTTGTCTCTCTAACAAGCTTATTTCTCTTGGTGGTATGCCTTGATTTCTTTACTACATATTTTGTCTTTGTTTTTATTTTCTTTTAATCATTTTTGGTGTTTCTGTACACTATTTGATTAGCTCTTATGGAAGGAAGCAGCGGTAGTAAGTGTCAACCTATGAGCATTGTGGATAGATATGCAAATCTATCTATTGAAGAGGAAGAGAAAGGTGTAATCACATTTTAAAATGGGAGTCTCCGAGCCAATAGTGATGATTTCAGCCTTTGCTTAGTTGGTAAATTTATGACTGACAAACCAATTAAGTTTAATATTATGAGCAATGCAATGGCAATGTTTTGGAGACCTGTGTATGGTATCTCAACTAAGGATTTGGGAGAACAGAGGTTTTTGTTTCGTCTTTGTCATTAATTGGATATGGAAAACATTCTTGATGGTGGACCTTAGTCATTTGAGCAAAGCTTGCTCATTCTCAATCGGGTTGGACATGGAGAATTACCTATTACAGTGAAGTTAGATAAGACATGTTTTTGGGTCCAAGCTTATAATCTCCCACCAGGATTGTGGTCTGAGCAAGTAGCAGAGATTGTGGGGAATTATGTTGGCACCTTTAAGGAATCTAACCCAAATAATTTCACTAGTATTTGGAGAACATATATGAGAATCAGGGTGGAAATTGAAGTTGAGAAACCTCTAAAGAGAAGGATGAAGATGAAGAAGGAGGGAGGTGACTGGTTTTGGGTGGACTTTAAATATGAAAGATTATCAATCTTCTATTTTGCGTGTAGAATAATTGGCCATTCTGAACGTCATTGTCATAAAGACTTTGAAAACCCACAACTTAGAACTCAAAAACCATATAGGGATTGGATGCGAGCTCAATCCAAGAGAAACCAGTCTATAATAGGGGAACGGTGGTTGAAACCAGAGGTGGTTCACAGTGGTGGTCATGGCGGAGGTATGGTAGTGAATATGCCCAGTGAACGTGCTGCCCAAATTGGAAAGAATGCAAGTATAGGAGGAGTTAGTGGCGTGACAAAAGCTGTTGTTCCCACGATATTAGGAGATATAAGAGGAAAGACTGATAAGGAAGTTTCATTGTCAAAGTCAAATACTGTTATGGCCAATAATTAAGGAGATGAGGCTACTGTCGTGGTTATTAATGAGATTAAGAGGAAAAGGTTGGGTGTAGAGGACACTTTGGACTTAATGGATACATTAACTGGGCCTTCGAGTACACCAAGCCTAATTATTACTGTTGTTTCAGTGGACCCAAAAAATGAATTAGAGGCAGGACCTGTGAGCCAGGCCCACCTAGGACAATGACGGCTTTAGCATGGAACTGCCAGGGTCTGGCCAACCCACGCACAATTTGCATTCTTAAGGACCTAGTCTAGAGTTATAGGCCTTGTTTGATTTTTTTAAGTGAAACTTTAGCTAAAGTAGATAGGTTACAACAGATTAAACGAAAATTGGGCTACGAAGGTTTACATGTGGTGGATTGTTTGGGCCATAGTGGGGGCTTGGCTCTTATTTGGAAGAGATGGATATGGTGACTATTCTAGCGTCTTCTTCTAACTTTATCGATGAAAAAGTAAAAATCCAGCAGGCAGGGCAATGGCGATTCACTGGTTTCTACGATTACTTTGGTTCAGGTGACAAACGCCAATCTTGGTCTTTGTTGCATGAACTTTCACTTTCTTCTTCTTTTCCTTGGTGTATTATAAGGGATTTTAATAGTATTTTGTTTTCATATGAGAAGAGAGGGGGTCCTCCATATCCTTCTTAGATGCTTCGAGGTTTAAGGGAGGTTATTTCATACTATGGCCTGGAGGATATTCCGACATGTGGCAGCTTGTTTACTTGGGAGAAGTCATGTGGAGGAGTGGGCTAGGTGGAAGAGAAGTTAGATAGAGGCATGGAAAATAAGGGGTGGATCAATATGTTTCAAGGAGTAGAAGTGAGAGTGCTTAATCATTCTTCTTCATATCATTTACCTATATTCCTTAATATAAAGAAGAAGATATATGTGCCGAAATAGAGGCGCTTTCAATTTGAGAATTCGTGAGTGCGAGAGAAGGAGTGTAGAGATATTATTGCTTCTTGTTAGGAAGCTATAGAAGGGGCAGAGTTCCAAGCAAAGATAGAGGCTTGTGCTAATACTTTATCTTCATGGGGCTACATGTTAGTCTCAGAGTTCAATGAGAAGATTAAATAGTGTAAAGCAAGGATGGACTCTCTTAAATATAGGAGGGATGAAGCTGGGTTGAGAAATTTCAATATGGCTCGATCCAACTATTTTTACATTCTTATACAGCAAGAGAGTTATTGGTACTAGCGAGCTAAGCAATTTTGGCTTCGTTAAGGAGATTCTAACTCCAAAACTTTTCACAATTTCGTGTCAGCAAGGAAGAAAAATAATGAAATCAAGAGATTGAAAAATGGGTTGGGTCAATGGGTGGATAGTGAGGAAGGCTTGAATTCGTTGGCTTGTGATTACTTCAAACATCTATTTTGCTCAATAGGATGTGATGTGGAATCCGTCATTAAGTGTATTTCAGCTCGAGTAACTGAGGAGGATAACTTGGCTCTTATGGATCCTGTTTCAAAAGTGGAAGTAAAGGATGCTTTCTTCAATACGCATCCTAGTAAATCCCCAAGATTAGATGGAATGAACCCAATGTTCTATCAAAGGTATTAGAGTATTTTAAAGGATGAAGTTGTTCAAGTTTGTAGAGATTTTATTGCCATAGGTCAGTTACCAGATGGTTTAAATCACATAGCCATTGTTCTAATTCCAAAAAAGAGGCAACCAGAATTAATGGTAAACATAAGGCCTATTTCATTGTATAAGGTGATTTACAAGATCATTTCAAAGCTAATGGAAAATAGATTAAAGAGAATTCTACCAAAGATTATTGCGGAGACTCAAGGGGCTTTTGTTGGTAGGAGAAGGATTGTCAACAATATTATAGCGACATTTGAACTTAATCATCACATTAAGAGGAAAAGGCAAGGGAAGCAGGGTGTGGCAGCTTTAAAAATTGATATTGCAAAAGCATATGATAGAATCGAGTGGCCTTACTTAAGAGGTATGTTGTGTGCTATGGGTTTTTGTGCTAATTGGATCGACCGAGTTATGACCTGTGTTATGTCTGTCAAGTATTAGGTACTAGTAAATGGTAAAGAAACTGCCCCTATTATTCCTAGTCAGGGTATCCACCAAGGGGATCCAATTTCCCCGTATCTTTTCATTATCTATGCTGAAGGATTTAGTGCATTGCTCCGAAAGAGGGAAGAAATGGGTGTACTATATGGTTGCAAGATAGCTCGTCGTGCTGCTACAATCAGTCATCTGTTGTTTGCTGATGACTCATATCTCTTTTTTCAAGCTAATGCAATAGAAGGAAGGTGAAGGAGGTTCTAATAGTGTATGAAATGGCATCTAGTCAAGCTATTAATTTATCTAAGTCTTTGGTGATGTTCAGTCCAAATGTACCCAGTGATATTAGACAGAGTGTATGTGGGATTTTAGATGTTGCTGAAGTTGCTAAACAAGGAACTTATTTGGGTGCACCAACCATTATAGGTAGAAATAAGAGGCGAGTGTTTGACCTTGTGAAAGATAAGATTTGGCAGCATATTCTAGGATGGAGGAACAAGAGTATTTCTAGAGCAGGAAAGGAGATTCCTTTGAAAATGGCATCCAATCTATACCGAACTTCATTATGAATTTGTTTTTATTCCCTGTAGAGTTATGTGTAGAAATTGAGAGGATGATGAATCAATTTCTTTAGGAGAGTAATAATGGCAACAACAAAGGCATTACGTGGATGGCTTGGGATCATTTGTGTGCTCCAAAGAGTAGTGGTAGTTTGGGTTTTAAACGATTGCGTGAGTTTAATATAGCAATGCTTAGGAAAGTTGCTTAAAGACTCCTCACAGTTTTGGATAGTTTAATTACTTGACTATATAAAGCCAGGTACTATCCTCACACTACTTTTCAAAATGCTTCAATTAGGAACAACCCTAGCTACATATGGCATAGCATCTGTAAGGTCAAAGATCTAGTTTGTGCTAGTAGTCGGATCAGAATCGGTACAGGTCAGTCTATATATATTTTTGGCAATCCTTGGCTTTTATGTTCGAATAATGGTATGGTTACATCTTTCCCAACTCCTGCAATTGAAATGGCTAAAGTAAGTTCTCTAATGAAGAGTGGAGATCGTTGTTGGGACATTGATTTGCTATCTAATGTGTTTAATGATAGATATAAAAGCCTTATTCAGCAGGTTCCACTGTCCCAACGTGACATGGCCGATTCATGGTATAGGCTTCATAATTCCAAAAAGGAATTTACTGTTCATAGTTGCTACAGGCAGATTCATGGTGATTGTCAAGACATGGGGAATGTGTGGTGGAAGAGGGTCTGTGTAACAACCCACACTCACCCTAGGAATTTTCGTGATAAATTGCTTGATTTAGAACTATTAAGGTTAAGTGTGTGCTTGTGTGGAAATTTGTGATTTAAGTGACTGATGAGTATGTGGCATATTAGATTAATTTTAATATGCATAAAATGAGTTATTATTATAAAATAAATGAGTTACATGAAGTGCATTTGCATAAAAGAATTTATTTTAAATAAAATGAATTTTCATGCATAAGACAATTTTTAAGCATAAAATAATTTTATGAGTATTTTAAAATAAATATTTTTGGGGGAAATGTTACAGAAATAATAAGAAAAATATTCTTTTTATTTTAATTTTATTCAGCCTAAAAATTTAAAGAAAAAGCACAAATACCCAAAACCCCACTACACCAAAATCCTCCTAACCTAGTTCATTAAGGGTATTAGTGGAAATTTCACCCAAACCCTAATATATAATCTAAATTTTGGCCAAACCAAGGTTCTAGCAGTCATTCTCTTATTCTTTTTATATCATGGCAGAAAATTCTCTAAAATATTTCTCTCTACCGAAATTAAGAAAACACCTTTCCGTTTCACGATTTCTTGACCGTAATCATAAGTTTTTCATCTCTTTCGATTTCTAAACTGATTTCTATGAAATAAACTATGGAAAAATTATTTTTAACTATTTGATTACTGATATTTACATATTTAATTCTGTTTGGGTGAGTTTTTAGGAGAGAAAATCTATTTTCTACCGAAAACACGATTCTTTCCATAAGATTGCTCCAAAGGTGAATTCTATAACTTAAAATCACAATTTTTATGCATAAACATCATAAGGGGGAGAAATTTGTGCATGGTTGTGTTCTAAACTGATTTTTGATTTATTTTGATGGAAAATATTAGATTAAATAATATTTCTGCATATTTCTGTGATGACCGGAAAGTTTCGAAAACAAAAGAGTTCAAGGTTTTCGTGTTAGAACTTGGAAGTTGGAAAATTTTATTCTTGAATAGACATATGGCTGCTGATTTATATGAATAAGTACTCTAATATGATATTTGTTTTTTTTAGATAAAAAATAATAATTTGAATCATGTGTCTGTTTATCGCTGAAATGAATGAAATGCGCGAAAAGCGCGAAAACTCATGATTTTTCACCTAAGCCTTTAAACTTGGAAATTTTTTTGTATAAACCCTATCTATGGCTGCTGAATCATGAAGGGATGTGTTCTAAACTGATATCTGCTATGATTGAATGAAAAATAATAGTTTAAACAATCTGTTTACATATTTCTGAAATGACCGGAAAATACCGAAAACAAGAAAACTCATGGTTTTGTGCTCTATAAGCCAAAAGTTGAAATTTTATTATAAATAACACCAAGAGTGGCTGATTCTTATGAATTTAAATTCTAAGATGATTTTTGTTGTATTTACATGAAAAATCTTGATTCAAACCATGTTTTTACCTATTTCTAAAATAGACGGAAAGTGCGAAAAGAAGAAAAATTTGGTTTTTACCTTGATGATGCATTCGGCCTATATAAACATTTTTGTCCCAATGTTTATAAATTTTGTGTGATGTGTTTTGATGATTGTTGACATGTATGTATGTATAATAAATGATAAAATTTTATGTTAGTTGAAGGTATGATCCTAGACAAGCTTAAATGCATTTTGGTATACTTAAGGTATACTGAAGGTATCTTAACCTTATATTGCGATTAGAATGCAAATGTGATTGGGGAATTTGGAACTAGATGTTATGATGACTTGATGATGAACATATGGTTATCAGTTAATGAAGTGAAAGGGATCATAAGAGTTAAGCATTACGCTTGAAAGGTAAATTGTTATGTTGACATGTATGGAAGTGTAAAGTGAACTAAGATAATTGTTAAAGTGAATTGATATTGAGGTAATAATATTGTGATGACATTAAAAAGGTATTGATATGATTCTAATGTGTTGTCATGAGAGCCTATAACGCCTGAGTATGCAAGACTTTCACAGTCCATATACTATGTGCAAGTGATGAGTACACCTATATGTGAACTCTAATGTGTATGCTATATATGCATGGGTAGTTATGGGATAGGAGCATCATGAGTAAATAAATACTAAGTATTAAATCAAATATTATGTTAGATTTTAAAGAGCTTTAGAAGTATAAAAGGGACTACTTGTACTAGGAGCAAAGGAACCCCAAGGTGAGTAAACATCGTATTCATTCTTCAAGTGTGAGTAAACATCGTATTCATTCTTCAAGTGTGGGCAAATGCCACATTCATGTTATAAGTGTGAACAACATCATGTTGTGTTATAAGAATATGATATATTGTTATGTAAGCCTTTGTGATCTTTGAAACCCAAGTTCTTTTTATACTAAATATTATTACATGAATTCTTTGACAAACTTGGGTTGCCAAGGGACATTTGGTCCAAAACTATTTTGTTTATCCAATGAGAATTTCTTGTGATTAACACCCTAACTTGTATTCTTTCTAGAACTACACTATCATTGTATCATTATTAAAAGCTAAACCACTATTGTTATTGAAATATATGTTATTGTTGTCTTATGTGATATTGTTAATTGTGATTACCATTAGCTGTAGCTATGGTACCTTTTACCCTTTATGTAGAATCCTTATGCCGATGCTGGTAATCATCGGAACCTGTGCACATGGTCTTAACCCGATGGATAGGGGTGGTGTATCCACCTCAGCTAGAAGGGGCGGTTCTAGCCGTGGAGCCTGATCAGCTTCATGTGTTGTAAGTGATAAGAGTTGGAATTTGGTATAAGGCCACCTCTCCTCAATGTGTTCGAGTGATAGAGCAATAGCCTTCACTCTTTATAAGTGATAAGTGTGATTTCTGCAAAATTGTCAAATTGAACCCTTGCTAAATTGCAACCTGATTCATGAATTATAAGTCATGAACTAAGTGTATAACTTATATGTTTCCTTTTCAAAGGAATATGTGATAATGTATGTGCCTTTTCGTTTACTCATTGAGATCATCTATCTCACCCCTTTTTCCTTGTGTGGTTCCAGGTGAGCAAATGTGAGGAGGCAAGGTGATGCTTAAGCATTCTACTTCGCTTGGGGAATTCCTTGTCCAAGTTATCAATAATACAATTTTTATGAAGTCTTGTCATTAGATGGTCCAGGAATGTTGATTGATACTTATTGATATATATTATTTTCCTTATGGATTTTATATGTAATGATTTATTTTAGTCTTCCGCAAATTCATGGTATTCATCTAAATGTTATAAATGAGTTAATATAAGAGGTTTGGTAAGATCCTAGGCATGATTGTTTATATGTAAGTGGGTTCTACGGGCATAGATGACCTTATGTCTCTCCATGTTCTAGGACCATCATATCTCTAAGGTTGGGATGTGACAAAGGTGGTATCAGAGCCGTAGTTTTTAAAAGTCTAGTTTAGGCTTATTTTATATGAGTTGCTTAAGTAAAATCTTAGAGCATAGGAATTTTCCTGTCATGTCACTTGCAGTCTATCACTAGCATAGTTCCGCGAAATCCTAGTAGATTTTAGTAATCCTTGTTATTGTTTGCTTACCTTACGATTCTTCTGACAGATGACCAAGAAGATTACGCCTACTCGAGGACCATGACCTAGAGCACCCTGTGTGATCTATAAGAGGACTTGGCTAGAAATGCTTGAGAAAGTTGTAACTGTGATTCACCCCACGAAAGAGAAGACCCCTGACGAAGAGGAGGACCCCGAGGAGCGCTTAGATCCTGATTGGGTATATTGTAAGGTTCAAAAATTGGAGGATAACTATTCCCACTTGAGGGAGGAAAACCAACTTCTTAAGGTTATGATTCATGAACTAAGAGAGGATATGGAGCAACTCAGGTCAGGGATTATTGAGCATAAAGGAGATTACTCGCCAGTGAGGTTTACATCTTCAACTAATCACCATCAAGATAGAGATCTTCTTTGCTACTAATGTGGCAGTAGTGGCCATGTCGCTCTTGATTGCTTTGGAGGTGGACACGAGAATTAGGCCGAGTACATATGATGATCCACGTAACAACATAAAACTTTATATGATATGAATGATTTTCCTTGATTGCCTAGTTACCTAGTATGAGATGATTTCCTTCATTATTATGATATGGTGTGATATTATGTGATATATGCTACATGATTATGATATGTGATATGTGCAAAACTATATGATATGCGATTCATAAATGACATATGCTTAGTGATGTGATATGGTAAATGCATGATAATGTGTGCTAGGATAAGGGGGAGATTAAATGGGTTAGGATAGGGGATTAGAACTAAATTCCCTTATTATGATAGACAGAATGCCTTCTAAGAAGAAGGTTCGCACAGTTGCCCAATCCGTTAGGGCTAATGATGATGTTATATCAGACACCGCATCGAATGCTGCCTCTGCACCTATATGGTCAAAAGAAAGATCTGACTCGAGGGCACCGACTATAGGCTCTAGTGAGCAAGCATCTTCACAAGAAGTGCACGCCATACACAAAGAAATGAAAGATTTATGCAAGGAACTAGATGAGCTACGAGCTCAAAGGCGAGAAGCACTGCCAACTCAAGAAAGGAATGGAGTTATACCACCTGCGGTAGTGACACCAGCTCGGAGAGAGAGGAAATGGCTACCTGACGAGGGAATGACCATGGCAGAGTTTAAGAAGCTGCAACCGCCTACCTTTTGTGGTGAGGAAGGAGATGACCCTCATGAATTTTTGGATGAGATGGATAAGCTAGTCCATCGTTTATCTTGCTCAGATGCTCGAGTGATCGAGTTGGTAGGACTCCAACTCAAGAAAGAAGCTTGGTATTGGTATGAAAGGAATATTGAAGAATGACTTTATGGGGCAGACCCACCTACGTGGGCAGAGTTTAAGCAAGAAGTAATGGATCAGTTCTTTCTAGAAGGAGAAAGGCAAGATAGAGCATTGCAGTTCGAGCAACTAAAACAAAGGCCAGGAATGTCTGTGTCAGATTATACTAAGGAGTTTAACTGACTTAGCCGATTCGCTGTCAACATCATTCCTACCCAAGCAAGTCGCGTCAATCATTTCCTTAGAGGACTGATCACACCTCTATTCAATTCGTTGGCAGCAACAGAGTTTCCAACCTTAGCCAATCTTGTAGACAAGGCCAAGGTCATGGAGAAAAGATACAAAGCGGAGAGAGCCGAACGAGCTAAACGAGACCAGAAGGGAAGGCATAAGAACAAAGGTCATAAGGGATAGCATGGAAATGGAGGAGAACAAAAGAAGGAGTTTTCATCATCTGGACCAAGAAATGGTCAGACTAAGCAAGAAATCCCCACTTGCAGCAAATGTGGAAAGAAACATCCTGGAATCTGCCAAAAGGATACTAGTGCTTGCCTTAGGTGTGGGCAAATGAGGCACTTTATAAAGGATAGCTCTCAGATGAGGAGTCAAGGGAATGGGACCAGTTCGATCACAATCTAAGCCATTCCAAATGCAAGGACAAGGAGTCAAGGATAAGGGGCCAATGGTTAGGAATGCATCGACAATAGAAAATAAGGGCAAGAGTCGAGTCTTCGCGTTAAATCCGCAAGAGGCTCGCGATTCACACACCGCCATCACAGGTATCATCCCCATCCAAAGTTCTAGCGCAAAATGTTTAATTGATTCTGGTGCTACCCATTCCTTTGTGTCGCTTTGTTTTGTTAAGTACTTGGGTATAGATAAGGAATTGATGAGTGAACCGTTAGTAATAGCAACTTCTTTAGGGGAAGTGATGGAAATAAAGTATGAGTATAAGGGCTGTGATGTAGACATTAATGGACAAAAACTTCTGGTAGTGTTGCTAGAATTGGACGTACTAGAATTTGATGTGATATTAGGGATGGACTGGTTGTATGAGCATGGAGCTCGTATTGACTGTAGAAAGAAACTTGTCAAGTTTTAAACTAGAGATGGGAAGGAGTTTGTGTACTAAGGAGGTAGGAATGAGAATCCTCTAAACTTGATATCGGCCTTAGGAGTAAGGCGGATATTAAGGAAAGGATGTCAAGCATATCTAGCCCACGTAATCAACACTGGCAAAGAAGCTGCCATTCAAGACAAGAGCATTCTAGTAGTGGATGAGTTCATGGATGTCTTTCCAAAAGATTTACCCAGATTACCCCCTGATCGTGAGATCGAGTTCAACATTGAACTGCTACCTAGTATGCAACCGATATCGATAACTCCATATCGTATGGCACCAATGGAGCTAAATGTTCGCCTTAAATATATTAATCGACGATACCCGCAAGCAATCGGGGTAATCGTAGTATACTGAAAGTTCCCAAGGTCGTCTCACAAGGAAGTGCAAAGGAAAAAGTACTTACTTTTCTAATTTAGAAATATAAAAACAAATAGAGAATTGCAATAAAATAAGAAACTGTACTAGGATCTAAATATCTAAATTTTTCTTGAAATTTAAAGGAAATAAAAAAAAATATGAGACCTTATGCAAAATGGATGTTTAGGATTTGAATGGATTTCACTAGTCCTTATATGCTCAGTAAATCTTAACCCAAAATGATAATTCTATTAATTACTTTTTTTTATAAATAAATCTCTTGAACCTAATTCAATAGCTTTCACATTCATGAATTAAACTCAATAAATTTATCTAAATCAAAAGTAATTTTTCTTCCTAGGGTTTATATTTCTAATTTGTCCTAGAAACTCAAGTGAATTAATTCTGATTTTAAATTTCATCTCTCGATCCATCATTTAAAACCTAAATTGAACAATTGGTGATCAAGCAATTATTCGTAAGAATTAAACCAATTCAAATTTGAGAGAGTAAGGCAATTATCATTTTGAGAAGAAACAATCATAGCATATTCATAGTTAGTTACCTTCAAATCCTAAACAAAGAAAGATTTAGCTCATGATAGACAAGATAATCATCCCAATTTCATTACACACTAAAAAATCCATGAAAATAATTTAGCAAATTAATTAACCAAAAGAAAGTGATGAAATACAAAGATCCAAACCTTGACACTAAGTGAAAGAGTTTTGTTTCTATCTCTAGAATAGTTTTTCCTCTTTTCCAGATCTGGTTCTTCCTTCTCTTGGTAGCTATCCCCCTTTCTTCTTATGAGCTCCAGCAAAAAAAATTGGAAATCCTCCCTCCCCTCTTGTAAAACTCTCTATATATCGTTTTTATAAAAAATAACTGACTAATGTTTTAAAAATATTTAAAACTCAGATAAGATAATTCTATTCCAAAAACATGCGGCTAGGCGCTGGAAATTGTCGCAAAACACTAGGTAACAGAGGCTGCTGCTTACAGCGAGGCGCTGGAAATTGCAGTGAGACGATGGAAAAGTGTAGCCAGGCACTTTAAATCTCAGTCTTGGAAAGGCAGCGGGTCGCTAGGATTCACCGCGAGGCGCTAGAGTTATTCTCTGCTGAACGCCATCGGCAGCTCGGTTATTCACGTGCACTTGTCATTTCCAAATTCTTCCCATTCCTCTCTACTTGTTTAGCATCTTCACATAATTTCTACAAACATAGATAAACCTTCCTCAAACCTTAAAAAGCACAAAATAAACATAAAAACAAATATAAACTTTACAAAATTAATCAATTAAACACCATAAAAATCCATATAAACATGCAACAAACACTAAAGGAGTTAAAGACGCAATTGCATGATCTACTCAATAAGGGCTTCATTGGACCCAACAGTTCACCATGGGGCGCTCCAGTGTTGTTCGTAAAGAAGAAAGATGGCTCATTTCGAATGTGCATCGACTATCGTCAACTTAACAAAGTCACTGTGAAGAATAGATAACCATTGCCGAGAATCGATGATCTTTTTGATCAACTGCAAGGAGCTGATCTGAGGATCATGCTCCAAACGTTACATGATCACTAACTCTATGCTAAGTTATCCAAGTGTGAGTTTTGGATGGAGTCTGTCAACTTTCTGGGCATGTAGTAAGTAAGGAAGGAATTCAAGTTGATCCTAAGAAAGTTAAAGTGGTAGCAAATTAGCCAAGGCCCACAATTATTTCAGAAGTACGAAGTTTCTTGGGCATGGCGAGATATTACCATAGATTCATATAAGACTTTTCTAAGATAGCAGCCCTATTGACCAAGTTGACAAGAAAGTAAGTTAAGTTCAACTGGGAAGAGTCCTACGAAAAGAGTTTTCAGAAGCTCAAGGAGTGTTTGGTATCAGCTCCAATTTTGACATTACCACAAGGAGAAGAAGGATTCACTGTCTATTGTGATGCTTCGAGAGTAGGACTTGGGTGTGTTTTGATGCAAAATGGTAAAGTCATCGCCTATGCATCACGATAACTAAAGAGACATGAAGTGAATTACCCTACTCATGATTTAGAATTAGCTACAGTAGTGTTCGCTCTAAAGATCTAGAGACATTACATGTATGGGATGAAGTGTGAGATCTACACAGATCATAAGAGTCTTCAGTACATCTTGAGCCAAAGAGACCTCAATCTAAGACAAAGGAGATGGATTGAACTATTGAAGGATTATGACTGTCAGATTCTCTACCATCCCGGAAAGGCGAATGTAGTGGCAGATGCCTTGAGTTGAAAGTCGATGGGAAGCCTAGCCCATGTGGATGTGAGAAAGAGGTCGATTGTGAAGGAACTAAAGGAATTGTTTAATCAAGGATTGAAACTGGAGATTGGAGGATCAAGAGTTTTATTGGCTCATTTTCAAGTAAGATCTAAGTTAATGGAAGAAATAAGGGATTCACAAGATAGGGACCCATACTTGGTGATGTTGAAGGATGAGACAGGAGAAGGAAAGAACTCTGAGTTTGAGGTAGTTAATGGAATTTTAAAGTGCAAGAATAGAGTATGTGTGCCTGATGTGGATAGACTAAAGGAAAGGATATTAAAGGAGGCACATCAGACACCTTACTGTGTTCATCCTAGAACTACCAAGATGTACCATAATGTGAAAGCTAATTATTGATGGCCTGGTTTGAAGAAAGATGTGGCTAAGTTTGTAGCATCCTACCTGACTTGCCAGCAAGTCAACTATGAACATCAGCGACCCTCAGGATTACTACAAGAGATTCGACTACCTGAATGGAAGTGGGAACGTATCACTATGGACTTTGTTGAAAAATATAATCCCACATAAGAAAAGTATAAGAATATAAAGTGGAATATATGTGGAGTAGATTGGAACTTAGCACAAGCTAATTGGTTTTATACAATATGAGGTTCCAACCCCACTTATATGGCCATTAATATCATTTGGCCCAACACTCTTAAGGCCTATAGATTTTCTACATGGTATTAGAGCTGAAGATGGCCCAATGGCCGGATAATCCTGGACTCACATTTAAAGACCTAGAGTTTGGGCTAGCCAGAGGAGTCTAGACCCATTTGTTGACCTAGGGCCTCCATGAATAGGCTTAGGTGTGTTTATAATGGGCCTTCAAAAGTGAATTGATATTGAGGTAATAATACTGTGATGATCTTAAAAAGGTATTAATATGATTGTAATGTGTTGTCATGAGAGCCTATAAGGCCTAAGTATGCAAGACTTTTAAAGTCAATGTGCTATATGCAAGTGATGAGTACACCTATATGTGAACTCTAATGTGTATGCTATATATGCATGGGTAGTTATGGGATAGGAGCATCATGAGTAAATAAATACTAAGTATTAAATCAAATATTATGTTAGAGTTTGAGGAGCTTTAAAAGTGTAAAAGGGACTACGTGTACTAGGAGCAAAGGAACCCCAAGGTGAGTAAATATCATATTCATTCTTCAAGTGTGAGTAAACATCATATTCATTCTTCAAGTGTGGGCAAATGCCACATTCATGTTATAAGTGTGAACAACATCATGTTGTGTTATAAGAATATGATATATTGTTATGTGAGCCTTTGTGATCTTTGAAACCCAAGTTCTTTTTATTCTAAATATTATTACATGAATTCTTTGACAAACTTGGGTTGCCAAGGGACATTTGGTCTAAAATTATTTTGTTTATCCAATGAGAATTTCTTGTGATTAACACCCTAACTTGTATTCTTTCTGGAACTACACTCTCATTGTATCATTGTTAAAAGCTAAACCACCATTGTTATTGAAATACATATTATTGTTGCCTTATGTGATATTGCTAATTGTGATTACCATTAGCTCAAGTTATGGTACCTTTTACCCTTTATGCAGAATCCTTATGCCGATGCAGGTAATCATCGGAACCTGTGCACATGGTCTTAACCCGATGGATAGGGGTAGTGTATCCACCTTAGCTAGAAGGGGCAGTTCTAGCCATGGAGCTTGATCAGCTTCATGCCTTATAAGTGATAGGAGTTGGAATTTGGTATAAGGCCACCTCTCCTCAATGTGTTCAAGTGATAGAGCAATAGCCTTCACTCTTTATAAGTGATAAGTGTGATTTTTGCAAAATTGCCAAATTGAACCCTTACTAAATTGCAACCTAATTCATGAATTATAAGTCATAAACTAAGTGTATAAGCTATGTGTTTCCTTTTCAAAGGAATATGTGATAATGTGTGTGCCTTTTCGTTTACTCATTGAGATCATCTATCTCACCCGTTTTTCCTTGTGTGGTTCCAAGTGAGCAAATGTGAGGAGGCAAGGTGATGGCTCAAGCATTCTACTTCACTTGGGGAATTCCTTGTCGAAGTTATCAATAATACAATTTTTATGAAGTCTTGTCATTTAATGCTTCGGGAATGTTGATTGATACTTATTGATATATATTATTTTCCTTATGGATTTTATATGTAATGATTTATTTTAGTCTTCCGCAAATTCATGGTATTCATCTAAATGTTATAAATGAGTTAATGTAAGAGGTTTGGTAAGATCCTAGGCATGATTGTTTATATGTAAGTGGGTTCTACAGGCATGGGTGACCTTATGTCTCCCCATGTTCTAAGACCATCATATCTCTAAGGTTGGGATGTGATAGTATGGAATTTGAAGGTGCCAAATAAAATTAAACATTTTTTGTGGAGGCTTTGTTCAGGATCTTTACCAACTTCATATCATTTATTACAAAAATATGTTCGGCTGAATCCAATTTGTAAGCGGTGTAATTCCTATATGGAGACAGCTATGCATTTAGTTTGGGATTGTCCATTTGCTAAAGACATCTGGTCTTTGTTGGAGATACCAATATCCCAACTCACTGATATTTCTTTAATTCAATGGGTTGGTGATAATGTTTTCAATTTGGGCTTTGAGAATGGCTGTCTTTTTGCAACAGTTTCCTAGAAATTATGGCAATCACGTAATGATTTGGCTTGGAACAGGAAAGTGTTATCGGTGTTTGAAGTTGTAAATTATGCAGGTCATTATTTGAATTAATGGAAGCAATCTTAGACTAGTTCTTTGAGTCATGAAGAATTATCTGTAAGTCATAGAGATGGAGATGTTGCTTGGACTAAACCTGGAGGTGGCTTCCTCAAATTAAATGTTGACGCAGCAATTCAAAGCCATAATATAGGCCTTGGCAGTGTGGTTCGTGATGAACAAGGGGTATGTATTCTTACTAAAGCTTCATCTATTCTTGGGACTTTCTCTCCTCGGGTGGCTGAGGCTCTTGGAATGAAGGAGGCACTGTCTTGGTTGAAGGAGAAGAATGTGAAGAATCTGATTATTGAATCTGATTGCTTAGAACTCATCAAATGTTTAAGAGGAAAATCTTTTAGTTCTACATTCGATTTGATTGTTGATGATTATAAACACCTTGCTATGTCATTTGAGCAAGTGTTCTTTAGATTTGTTTATAGATCTGCGAATAGAGCAGCTCACTATGTTGCCCAAGCTGCTTGTTCTATGACAGGTCAAAGGGAGTGGATTGATATTACTCCTCCTTTTCTATATTCAGTTGTTTTGGCTGATCGTTTAAGTTAATGAATTCTACTATGAGTTTCAAAAAAAAAAAAAGCATAAAATAATTTTATGAGTATTTTAAAATAATTTTTAAATAAATATTTTGGGAGAAATTTTAATAAAAATAATAAGAAAAATATTTTTATTTTTATTAAATATAATCAGCCCTACATTTAAATAAAAATCCTAAATACCCAAAAGACCACTACACAAAAACCCTCCTAACCTAGCTCATTAAGGGCATTTGAGGAAATTTGCCAAAACCCTACATATTAATATGAAAAATTTGGCCAGCCCTAATGACCAACAGCCATCACTCTAATTTCTATATCTTGATAGAAAATTCTCTCAAAATATTTCTCTCTACCGAAATTAAGAAAAACTCCTTTCAATTTTGCGATTTCTTACCCGTAATCATAAGTTTTTCTTCTTTTTCAATTCTTTAACTAATGTCTATGAAATAAATAATGGAAAAATTATTTTGGACTGGTTGTTTACTGATTTTTATATATTTAATTTTGTTTGGGTGAGTTTTTGAAAGAGAAAATTTATTCTCTACCAAAAACACAAATTTTTCTGCGAGATTTCTCCAAAGGTGAATCCTATAACTTAAAATCACAATTTTTATGCATAAACATCACTAAAGGGGAGCAATTTGTGCATTATTAGTTTCTAAACTGAATTTTGATTTGTTTTGATGAAAAATATTGTATTAAATTATACTTCTACATATTTTTATAATGACCAAAAAGTTTAGAAAAACAAAAGAATTCAAGGTTTTTGTGCTAGAACTTAGAAGTTTGAAAATTCTATTATTAATTTAACATTTGGCTGTTGATTTGTGTGTGAATGGATTCTAATATGATATTTATTTTTTTTGAATGAAAAATAATGATTTAAATCATGTGTTTGCATATTGCTATAATGAACGGAAAGCACGAAAACTCATGATTTTCACATAAGTCTTAAAATTTGAAATTTTTTTATATAAATCTTACCTATGGCTGCTGAATCATGCATGAAGATATTCTAAACTGATATTTGCTATGATTGAATGAAAAATAATAGTTTAAATCACCTGCCAACATATTACTGTAATGACCGAAAAATACTAAAAATAAGAAAACTCATGGTTTTGTACCCTATAACCCAAAAATTGAATTTTCATGTATGAGAAATACCATATGTAGCCGATTCATGTGTATTGATATTCCAAAATGATTTTTGTTATGTTTACATGACAAATCTTGGTTCAAACCATGTTTTTACATATTACTGAAATAGACGGAAAGTGCGAAAAGTAAAAAAAATTCAGTTTTTCCTTTGATGATGCATTTGGACTACTATGGGATTTTTATCTCAATGTCTATAATTTTTATGCAATGTATTTTGATGATTATTGACATGTATGTATGTATAATAAATGATAAAATTGCATGTTAGTTGAAGGAATGACCCTAGACAAGCTTAAAGGCACTTTGGTATACTTAAAGTTTCTTAATCTTATATTGCAATTAGAATGTAAATGTGATTGGGAAATATGGAACTAGATGTTATGATGACTTGATGATGAATAAATAGTCTTGAGTCGATGAGGTGATTAATTGAATGAATGGATCATAAAAGTTAAGCATGACACTTGAAAGGTTAAGCGACTAGTTGACATGAATGGAAGTGTTAAGTGTAATAAGTTGATTGTTAAAGTGAATTAATATTAAGATAATGATACTATGATGACCTTAGATAGGTATTGACATAATTGCAATGTGTTTTCATGTGAGCTTATGAGGGCTAAGTGTGTAAGACTTTTAAAGTCAACATGTTATGTGCAAGTGATAAGTACACTTATATGTGCAACTTTAAGTGTATGTGAATGTTATAATTACATAGGGTAGTTATGGGATAGGAGCATCATGATTAAATGAATACTAAGTATTAAATTAAATATTATGTTAGAGTTTAAGGAGCTTTAGAAGTTCAAAAGGGCTACATATACTAGGAGCAAAGGAACCACAAGGTGAGTAAACGTGCTGTGTTCATATTACAAGTGTGAACAACATTATGTTATGTTACAAGAATGTGATATGTTGTTATGTGAGCCTTTGTGATCTTGAAACCCAAGTTCTTTTTATCCTAAAATATGATTAAGTGATTTCCTTGTAAAGCTTGGGTTGCTAAAGGACAATTGATCCAAAAACCATTTTTATTTATCCCATGATAATTCCTTGTGATTATTGCCTTAACTCCTATTCTTTCTGGAATTACACTATCTTTGTATCTTTTATTCAAAAGTTAAATTGCCATTATTATTTGTGATACAAGTTATTCTTGCCTTAAATGTTATTGTTATATGTGAGTACCAATAGCTCTAGCTATGGTATCTATAACCCTTTATGCAGAATCCTCATGCCGATGTGGGTAATCATTGGAACCTATGCACATGGTCTTAACCCTATGGATAGGAGTAATGTATCCACCTCAGTTAGAAAGGGGCGGTTCTAGTCGTGGGGCCTGATCAGCTTCACGCCTTCTATGTGATAGGAGTTGGAATTTGGTATAAGGCCATCTCTCCTTAATGTGTTTGAGTGATAGAGCAATAGCCTTCATTCTCTATGTGTTATATGTGTGATTTCTGCAAACTTGGCAAATTGAACCCTTGCTAAATTGCAACTTGATTCATGAATTGAAAATCATGAACTATGTGTATAAGATATGAGTTTCCTTTTCAAAGGAATATGAGTTAATGTATGTGGCTTATCGTTTACTCATTGAGATCATCTATCTCACCCCTTTTCCTTGTGTGGTTTCAGGTGAGCAAATGTGAGGAGGCAAGGTGATGGTTCAAGCATTCTACTTCGCTTAGAGACTCCTTGTGAAAGTCATTGATAATATCACGCTATGAAGTGTTGTCATTAGATGCTCCGGGAATATTGACTGATGCTTATTTTGAGATGTATTATTTTTCTTAAGTTTTCAAATGGGATATGAATATTATTTTCCTTATGAATTTTATGTGAAATGTCTAATTACAGTCTTCTGCTATTGAAGGTATTCATTTAATGATTTAAAATAAGTCATTGCATGAGGTTAGGTACGATCTTAGGCATGATTTGTATATATGTAAGTGGGTTCTACGGGTGTGGGTGACCTTATGTCTTCCCATATTCTAGGACCGCCATATCTCTAAAGTTGGGATGTGACATTTGGTGAAAGGCATAGTTAAATTTTAAAGATAAAGGATAGCTAGAAAAAATGAACCATAGAGATGTTTAGGTGATGGTTACTAAACATTTATAGGTGAAGTTTCGAAAGAATTTTAATAAAAAGGTGGGGGTAGGAGCCACATGGATACCTAGGTGATCATTACTAGACATTTATGGGTAAAATGATCCTAAGGCTATCTTAGGATGGTCTGAAAGAGAAACCTTACACTATGCTAGGTTGATGATCTTAAGGCTGTCTTAGGATGGTTTGAAAGAGTTCTGAAAGAGAAACCTAACCTTATGTTAGGTTAATGATCCTAAGGCTATCCTAGGATGGTCTAAAAGACCGCTAAAAGAGAAACCTAACCCTATGTTAGGTTAATGATCCTAAGGCTATCTTAGGATGGTCTAAAAAGAGAAACCTAACACTGTGTTAGGTTAATGATCCCAAGGTTATTCTAGGATGGTCTGACAAAAGGAAATACCTAATTCAGATTTAAGGTATGAATCTTAAGGCTATCTTAGGATAAGTCTAATATTGATAGTTTTAGTCCTAATTAAGGAACTCTGTTTGATGATTTTGATAGATTGATGGTCTATCTTGATTCATAAGTCTGTTTAATGTAAAAATGCTTAATAATTATGCAATGATCAGATACCTTGAACCTGTGAAGCATCAGCCATATATAAAAGTTTTGATCTTTGGGAGACAGATGCCCCCATTTCATAAAGGCAAATATTTGGAAGGGAGGTGCCCCTAATAAAGGAAAATGCTTTGGTCATTTAGTTTTTAGTTGATCGCTAGCTCGGGTATGGTCACGCTTGATTTGGATCAAGAATGATGGCTAGCTTGAAGGGTCGGTCAAACGCTATTGGTTTAGCCTTGATTAAAGTCATTTAAGAAAGTTAAGTCAAGTATGGAAGAGATTGAGCTAGTCAATTTAAAAGGCTTAGTTAAGCATAGCCTTTTGATTTAGGATCGGATTGAGTGGCTAGCTAAGGGTCATATCAGATATGAGGTTGCTTAGTCAATGATTATTAGTTTAGCCTAGGTAAAAGTTACTTTAGGAGGTTAAACCAAGTATAGCTGAAAGAGGTTGGGCTAGGACTAAATGGGTCTAGCTTTAAAAAAGGTTTGGCTTGAGGCTGAATTAGAAAGCTTAATCAGGGAGGTCAAGTCCTTGGAGATGATTAGGTCGGATGGTTAGGTTAGTCTAGTTTTAGAGAAGGTCAATTTGTCAGGCTTGTCTTCAAAAAAAGTCTTTGGTCTAGTCTGGCAATTAGCTTAGTCAGTTATGGCCTTTAGGGAGAATCAATTTTGAAGCTCAGTTTTGTTTGGCTCTACGAAAGATTGTTTAAAGTAAGTGGATCATCTTAGAAGGCTAGACTGGGTTTGGCCTTGGCTAAGGTCATTTGAAAGCTTAGTATGGTTTAGCTATATAAGAGGTTAGATTAGAGGCTCGACCAGGTTATGGCATTTGGGGAGTTCATTTGGAAAGCTTGGTTAGATTTTGCCTTAAGATTATGATAGAGAGAAGGAGGCTAAGTCTTAATTATAATAAAGGTTAGGCTAAGGAATCAATTTGGAAGGCTCAGTCATATTTGGCTTTAAAGGAGATTATGGGCTTTTATAAATGAAGGTTTAGCAGTGGGATTCCTAGTAAAGGCTTTTCAGTTTGCGCTTTATAGTGAAGGCTTCTGAGTTTGGGCTTCAGAGTGAAGGCTTTTTAGTTTGGGCTTTATAGTGAAGGCTTCTAAGTTTGGGCTTCGTGATGAAGGCTTTTAGGTTAAAACTTCTTGATGAAGGCTTTTGGTCTTAGGCTTTGTAATAAAGGCTTTTGGTCTTGAGCTTCGTGATGAAGGCTTTAGGTCTTAGGCTTCATGATGAAGGCTTTTGGTTATAGGCTTCATGATGAAGGCTTTAGTTCTAAGCTTTTTGATTAAAGCATCCGGGTTTAGATTTTATGGTGAAAGCTTCTTAGCTTGGGCTTTTCTTCAATGATGCTTTGAACCTCCTTAGAAGGTGGTTAGCTTTAGCTCAGGTACGGTGCTAAATATAAGGAGACCATGTGCTCATAGACATGGTTGCATTAATTTAAGATGATTAAGCTAAGAATGGTCTTGGTGAATTTCAATCAAGGCTATCTATCTAGCCCTAACATTGGAGATGGTTCGGTGAGATTCAATCAAGGTTATCTGTCCAGCCCTAATGTTGGAGGTAATCAAAGCTATCTATCCAACCTAGACTTTAAGATTTAGAGATTTGGTCCACCTAGAAGGGAGATTTAGGAATTCAAACTAGTTTAGCAAAGCCACCTGTTCAGCCCTATTATTAGGGAGATTGTGATCAAAGTTATGTGTTTGACTTTGATGTTTGGGAGGATTAGGATCAAAGCTATCTATTTGGTTTTGATGCTTTGGAGGGTTAAGATCAAAGCTATCTGTTTGACTTTGCTACTTGAGAGGATTAGGATCAAAGCTATCTGTTTGGCTTTGGTGTTGGGAGGATTAAGATCAAAGCTATCTATTCAACCTTGATGTTATAGTATTTAGAGAAGGTTATGTCTTTGAAAGATGATAGGTGTGGGAATTTCAACATCAGTGGCTCAGCTCAGTTTACCCATAGAAAGTTACGGTTGAGGATCAGTCCTTATAAGGAAAGGTCTTGGCTAAGCATTGGTCACTAGGAGGATAGGTTAGGTAGGTCCTTAGAAGGATAAATTAGTCTTGAGATGTTAGGCTAGGTTGTTTTAGGTTCCAAATTAGGTCAAGAATTGTCACTTTAAAAATTCAGGTTGTAAGATTTGAGCAAAAACGGTCTACCTAATACAGTATTTGGGGTAGTGGATTTATTTATTGAGTCAATCTTAATAAACAGACCTTGAGTTTAAAGAATTCTATAAGTATTCCCAAAGGAGGCAGTTTAGCCAAGAAAATTGGGCTTTGATGATAATGGGCCTTAGTTCTATTGGCATGCCTAATCCTTGAGATTTTGTCTAAGAATTCGATAATAATATGCCCAAGATGCATAATCTTTAGAAGGAGTGAGGGGTAAAGGTGTTTTAGAGGAGACAAAAGGGATGCCACCTCGTGAATTGATTCAGCAAGTTAGACATATAGGCTGGGAGGTAAGACTATACTCCGAATGGCAGAATGATACACAAAAAACTCTAAGTGAAAGTGAAAACACTTAACGGGGTACAAATGTAAGGAAACATGACTCTATGAAAGGTAAGACTAACAAAATGACTAAACACTTAACGAGGTACAAATGTAAGGAAACATGACTCTATGAAAGGTAAGACTAACAGAATGATTATCTTTGGATGAGATAAGACTGACAGACTAAATAGTGAATCCAATTTAAATGAAATAGAGATCCATTTTGAATTGTTGCTTCTAGTTGACTCCATCTTTTGGCTAAGCTGCCTTTATAGGCTGCCCTCCTGAGTCTCTCTCTCTCTCTCTCTCTCTCTTTCTCTCTCTTTATTGGCAAAGCTATTCATTCCGTCTTACTTAGAAAGGTCTAATTCTATTTGGATCATGCCTTGGATTTCTGGTCTTCCTTCCCCTTTCAGTTAGCAAAGCTATTTGTTCTGCTTTACTTGTGAAGATAGTTAAGCATTGCCCCTAGCCTGTAGCAAGGATGGGAGCTTTGGTGTTCTCAAATTTTGGTAAAGGTGTGTCAGCTTAAAGAGAAAGTGACATGGATGTCTGCTTGGGGAATATGAATGCTGTCCAAGGAGCTGCAATTTTGGTGAAAGCTACCTTTAATGATCATTTATTATGGCCTTACATTAATTCTTGACCCATTGTATATGATTCCTTATTGGCATAAAAATTCATTGTTTCATTCAAATTGGATGAAAAGAAACACATAAAGAAAAGAACTTTATTAAACAATGCCATCTTTCCTTATTATAAGAAGAATGATTTCAATAGACTTAATAGGATGACTCTGACTAATAGACTAGAAAAAGATAACTCTAACAAACAAACTTGAAAAAGATGACTCTAATAGTCAAACTTAAAAAGATGACTCAGACTTTAATGATAGACTCTAACTGGTTATCCTTTTTACCTTGTTGACTCACTATGTGGCTTGAAAGGTTGATGGGTAAAAGAGGCATTTATTGCCAATGAGGTCTTGGACTGATTCTAGACAGGTTAAGTTTAGCTAGAGTCAAACTCTTTAATGTTGGGTTCATGTTCTTCCTCAGTGTCCAAGTCAATGGTGGCAATCTTTGATTTCCTTTAAAGGTGATCTTTAACCTTAGATGTAGTTGCGATTAAAGCTTTAGGTATTGTGTTAACAAGGGATCTCAGTAGTTTGGAGGCAAATTCCTGATGAGGATATCCACTTATTCTTGCTCTGTTACCATTAGAGCAGCTTTAGCCTTCCACCTTATAAGGAATGTGTAGAAAGTCTCATTCAAAAGGTGCTTGGTGCTTTCTAAATCCCTTTTTGTAATGTCCACTTCAATATTATAGTTGTATCGTTTGACAAATGCCTTGCAAATGTCCTCCCAAGTCTGTTTTTGGGTGTCATCCATGTTAATATACCATCTTAGGGTGGCATCAGTAAGGGTTTGCTGAAAGAGTTGATTAAGGAGCTCATTGTTGATACCAAAGGGATGCATTACCCCTGCGTACATCTTTAAATGGATCTTAGGGCAACTAGTACTATCAAATTTGTCCAAATTCAGCATCTTGAACTTTGGTGGTAATTGGGCATTAGGGAAGACGTTTAATAAACTTGTATCAACCATGCCTTCCCTCTTCTTTTGACTTTTTACCTACTTTTCTATGGCTTTTAGTTTGAGTAGGAAGACCTCAAGCCTAAGATTACATATAGCTTCCCTCACTTGGGAAGGATCAAGAGGAAATGAGGTGATTTGTGGTTGTTTAATAGGTGCTAGATGGGAGAGAGTGTTTGTTTGGAGGATATTAGATGAAGGAAGTGATGGAGAGGTTGGCTGGGTAGAGGAAGTAAAAGTATAGGCTTGAACTGGTGTCAAATTTTAGTATGGGTTAAGTGGATTTTGGAGAGTGGGATTTGGGGTTTAGTTTATACCAGCCCAACTTAGCATGTCTTGGACATCATTTAGCATAGCCCCCTTTTAGGCCTATAATTGGGCTTGAATTTGGGTCGTTTATCTTTTGAACATCTCTTCTTATTGCTCTAATGGTTTGTCAAGAATCTTATCCATGACATATTTGTCAAATCCAATAGATATCTTGCAACCTTATGAAAGGGAAAAGGAGTTGGGTTAGTATCAAGCTTTGGAAAAGATGGTTATGGTAGGGTATGACTTACCAAGGACCTCGGCTTTAATGGCAATGGATGATGGTGTATAGGTAAAGATAAGGGAAGAGGTGTGTGATGTTAGCTAGGTCGGTATTTAGCTAAGTGAGCTAGGTCAGATTTTAGCTTTCGATATCTAGGTCAGGATTTAGCTTTGAGTAGCTAGGTCAGATTTTTTATTTCAGTAGCTAGGTCAAAATTTAGTTTTGAGTAACGAAGTCAGAGTTTAGCTTTGGGTGGCTAAGTTAGATTTTAGCTTTGAGTAACTAGGTCAAAATTTAGCTTTGAGTGGTAGGTCAGATTTTAGCTTTAAGTAGCTAGGTCAAAATTTAACTTTGGGTAGGTCAGATTTTAGCTTTGAGTAGGTAGGTCAGAATTTAACTTTAGGTGGCTAGGTTAGATTTTAGCCTTGATGAACCAAAGAGTAGTTTGGAAGGCTAGGTTAGAGTTAAGCCTTGAGTAATTGGGATTGCATTTTATAAATGGTTAACCATGGGCTTAAGGATGGAGGGACCATGGGTTTTGCAATTAAATTATGGATGTACTATGGATTTAGATGTTGGGTGAACCATTAGTTTGGTGACAGTTGGATAATGGGTTTGATTGGACTGGACCATAGGCTCAAATAGGCAATGAGTTCGGATAGTACTCTAAAAGATGAAGCTAAGTCAACATTTAGTTTGAGTAAAGACTATAAAGAAGGATGAAGCTAGGTCAATGCTTAGCTTGGGTAAGAATTATGAAGGATGAAAGCTAGGTTAGTGTTTAGCTAGGGTAAGAATTATAAAGGATGAAAGCTAGATCAGTGTTTAGCTTGGGAAAATGTTACGAGTAAAGATGAAGCTAAGTCAGTGTTTAACTTAGGTAAGATTATAAAGGATGAAAGCTAGGTTAGTGTTTAGCTTGGGTAAGGATTGAGGATCAGAATGAAGCTAAGTCGATGTTTAAGTTGGATAAGGATTATGGGAGGTAAAACTAAGTCAATGTTTAGCTTAGGAAATGGTCATAAGTGAAGATGAAGCTAGTGTTTAGCTTAGGAATGGGTTGAGCATCAGGATAAGACTAAGTCAGTGTTTAGCTTGGATAGGATTGTAGGGGGTAAAGCTAGGTTAAATTTTAGATGCAAGTAGAGGTACCATATATGGATTTATTTTTACCATGTGTTTGACATGAGATTGAGTTTGTGACCATTGGTTGAGATTAGATCATGGGTTTGGGTGTAAATGTGTTTGGATGGAGGTGAGAGGGTTTAGAATAAAGGTGAGGGTGTTTAGGATAGAGCTAAGAGAGGTTAAGGTGAGGTGCTTTCATGTTAATGGCAGATATGGTTAAAGGTTAGGGTGTGGTGCTTTAAGGTGTATGGTTAAAGTATTTAGGTTAAAAGTTGAGAATCATGAAGGTTATAGGTGATGGCATTTTAGGATTGTGGGGACCAAGGTGATTGGGATAAAGATGTGGGAGTGTTTATGGTTTAGAAGTGAAGGTGTTTAGATAGAAGTTAGTATGTGACCCTTCTTCAATTCAAGGTGTAGCCTAGATTTGAAATGAATGCATGCTTTGTACAATACGAATGCATGATATGCACAGAGGAACATTTCATAAGAATGCAAAGATACAAGGTTTTGATTATGGTACATACAACCTAAGATCAAGATCTAAGTTCATTATATGAAAAGGGTAAGGGTGGCTTGTATAGGGTACCCGTCATACTAGAGCAGTGATATTCCTAACCACATGTGAGTCAAGAAGCCTCACATGGGTCCAATGGTACGTGCATGCTCATTACACCTTTGAAAGGATCAAAGGATTCATCGTGAAGTGGATGATTTCACTATCAATGAATAGACCCAAGGAGGATTACCCATTCGATGTTACTTTCTATCCATTGTTTTCCTAAGAAATCTAGGTTGAAAAGCAAGGAGCTTATGCAAGCAATGCATGAAAGTCATTTTTGTATTAAAAGTGTCAAACTTTGATTTAAACCAATTAGTAGTTCTCTTATTTGTTTTGTTAAAAAGAAAATGTTCCCCAATGGAGTCGCCAGCTATGAGCCTCGCCCGAGCACCGGACCAATTCGCCGAGTGGGATCGAAATACTCATTTAGGTTTGAACTCATGGTGGAACCCTTGGGTTCAGAAAAATTGATTTTTGAAAAAAAGAGTCGCCACCTTAATTTTATTTAGAAAAATATTAAGGAAAAACCCAAAATTGACTCCAATTAATAACCCAAAAGAAAAGATCACTAGCCTTAAAACCAAAGAGGATTCAGGGACTAGGTTTTCAGTTTATTTTGACAAAATCAGTTTGGCAATTTTAATACAAAGTATCTTAAAATAAATTTCATGGACAAGTATAAAGATGATGCATGAGCAGATATATCCGTGCAATGCATGACAATTATAACATGATAAACAAAATAAAATATTCTTATGAATTATTACCAAAAAAAAAAAGGAATAGATAAATAAAAAGAGGATCCTTTCTCTAACCTTTATGGGTACTAGGAAAAGCATACATTCCTCAATTAATTGCAAAAATTAACAAACCAAAACAAAGTAATATAATCATATGTAAAAGAAAATACAATAGAAATAATTTCATTTAAAAGTAAAAGAAAAATAATTTGGAGTTGATGCCTAAAATATTGGCATGCCTGCTTATCCTTTTGAATGGAAATCAAACCCCACGCAGTTATTCCTTTTTACGAAAGGGGGGTTTTGAAAAATGTTAATTTAGTTTAGATTTAAAATTTAACAAGATTAGATCTTTTCAGTTTTAGACCTAAGGAAAGATATAAAGGAGAGAATTCTAAATCTGATTTAAGAAATCTCAAAAGAAGGAATTATACCTTAGTTTTGCATTTCTTTTGTATAAACAGGGCAAGTCTTACACCAGGTCTGAGCTCTACCTTAGATCATAATCATGAGATGAATCTTGCACAAAAATTGGAGATTTTTGCATCTGAAAATGTATGAAGCTTATTGTCCCTTAATAATTGGGAATGAACCTCATTTTTAGGAAAAAACTGAGGGCAAAATAGGAAAAACTAGCACCGGCGGTATGGGCGACACCAATACCACTAGAAGTTGTTCGATCTTTTTGGCCTGTTTTGGCCTGTGTCAAATCCGATTTGAGCCAGTCCAGTTGCATTGTGATCGTTATTCAATCCTGGATAATCTAAGGGTGTAAAACTAAGGAAATCCTTTTTTTCGACTGGGCATTGCCTTGCACCCTGCAAAGGGGCACTTCCTCCTTGATCCCTGCCCGCTAACCGGCTAGTGGGACTACCGTATTGGCTCTACATATCGCACTACTCTTAATTAGTGTCAAGTTACGGTTGGATCATAAGGGTGCAAAATTAAGGGTTCACAACTATGTTCATGCATTTTAATTGTAATTTTATACGTGTTATCCATGAAATTAATTTTTAAGTCAAATTAAACTTAGGAGTCAAATTTAGATTATTTAAAACAAAAAACATAATCCCTGAGCTCAATCTGGTTTGAAGGTTAGTGACTTTATCATTTGGTAAACTAATTGAAAGATTAATGAATTTGAATTAAATTTGGGTTTTTTTTTAACTTCCCATTTAAATAAATTAGGCGACATCCGAGTCCTTCTCAAAAATCAATTCTCTGAATGATAGCCGTTCCAATCATGAGCACTGAAACTCATACCTTATCATTCTTAAAAATCGCTTGCTTTTCTTTATGGCATTTCTCGAGCGATGGAGGGAGTGTTCGGATGAGGTCTCACACCTAGTCCCAATGAAATTTATCCCATAGTGCTTGAAAAAGAGAGACTAAATTTATAAATGAAAAGAGAAATTAGAGATATATGAAAAGAGAAATTGGAGATATTTTTGCAAAATAAAAATTCAAGAGAAAAAAAAGTTAATTTTTTTTTAGTTTTGGATTATTTGTATAAAAATCCCTTTTTGAATCCCCTAGAGACTGATATGGGCTTGGGGCCCTGTTTAAAAATTGTTAGCCTCTTATCTTATCTTTCAAATGAGCCGAATAATACTGGAATTGGAAGTCTAAAGCTCCACATATGCCCCACTTTATAACTTGTGCTCAGGCAGAAATCTAACTCCAGCTTGGACTAGGATTGGGCTTCAGTTTTTCACCCTGATTTTGGATTAACGTTTGGAAGCCCAAATTAACTTGGATTTTGATAAGTAATCCAATTATGGAAAAGCTTAAGACGTCTACTTTAAGTCGACAGAAGACGACTTTCCACTCTGAACTTCTATGTCAATAAAAAAACCTGAGAAACACAGCAAAGATCAGAATTATAAAAAGACTGAAAATTTCTCTCTTTTAGCTGACATTCTCAAAACTTCACCAAAACTATACCTAATTGACAAAATATATTTTATTCAGCTGAAATAGGTATAAAACATATTAAAAATACTGAAATTAAATTAATAAACATATGCATTCAGACGCTCGTCAATTATTGAGATGCGAAATTTCAATCGATGGAATTTGAGAAAAAGAATATTTATAGATATGCTTATTTATAGAGAGAAATTGATTCATTTATTTATCTGACAAATATATATATATATATATATATATATATATATAGTGCCAAACATTATTTGTTCCACCTTTGTTATTTATTTATTCACTTGTACTCACCCCTTAATGTTTGAGATAGCTAGTGTACAGAGTTGTAGTAGGGGTGTTGTCCTCCCATCCACTTCATCACATCATAGTCTAATGGAGGTGGAGCTAACATACTTTTGGTGTTAATAGTAACTTCTAATTTGTAAATATTTATAAAATAGTAAGTCCCTTAAAGAATTGTAAATATCTGTTTTTGAATGTTCAAAGTGAAAATTTATGTATGACTTGCTAATATTGGCTAATCTAGTGTGGATGTCACTAGTTAGAATTAAGGAATAGAAAGTTTATTAAATTAGCAGGTTTATTATTATTATAGATATAGTTGGTATATGTCTTCCAGATAGTCCATAAATTAGTGGAAATTTTGTAAGTTTTCCAGCTTACACCCATCTCTAGTAGGATGGAGACGGTTGTGACATCCATTTTCTCTTCAGGTGGGTCCGTTCATGCATTCAGCCTTGAGCAATCTCGCTGCTTCCGAGTCCATTTTACGTATGGCATCGGAGATGACGGAGAGGGACAAAATTTCACATTCGAAATAAATAAAAAGAAAAAGAAAAATATAAGTCAATGTATAATCACACCAAAATGGCCTAAGTCATTTTGTTAGAGGTGAGCCCATTGACGCTAAAAAGAAAGCAACTGTACAAAGCCAAGCCTAAATATGCATGAAGCACAATGCTCATAAGGTGATGAATAAAGTCTAAGCAAATGGATCCATGATGCCAAATAAAATTCTAAAATATAGTCATCATCACTAGGGCTAAAGGCAATGGATCAAAATTCAGGATTTTTACTAATTTAGATATTTTTTGTAAAGTATTTCTCCATTTAAGTTATTTTTATTTAGAATTTTCAGTTTAGGTTTATTCTAAAAATATTTTCCAAATTAAGTTACTTTTGGATGAAAAAAAATTACTGCTTGTTAGTCAAAGTAGCGGCCAGATTCACGCCACTACGGTGAGCAGCGGCCTAGTCCTAACCGCAACTATGAGGAGCAACAAGGCCCAGCTGGCCTGGCCCTCCGTACTTTGTGTAATAACCTGAATTTTTAATTATTTTGTAAAATCTTATTTTGGTACGGATGTATATAAATTAATTATTTTCTTACTAAAAGCGTAATTATTAAATTTTATATATCTCACGATTTGAAGATGTATTATATTGTAATTTTATTTAAATATTATGTATGTGTATATAATTAAAGAAAATATTTTCATATATTATTATGAAAGTATTATGGTGTTATTTTGAAAAAAAATATTTGTTAACTAAAATCTCTTATTTTCGTTCTATTGAGGTAATAATATTAATATTATTAGTATCCTTTGAGATTCAATTTGAAAATATTTATTTATTTATTTATTTATGAAAATACTTAATTAGATTTTAATTAACAATTATGAAAATTTTATAAAGATTAATTCTATATTATAAGGTTTATTATTATTATTATTATAACTTTGTTTATATATATATATATATATATATATATATATATGTGTGTGTGTGTATAGGTGTGATTTCAATAATTACTATAATATTTACCTATAAATTATTACTATTCTTTAACCTTTGGATTAAAACAGTTAAAAATTTAAGATGTTAATTAAGTTTTTTTTATGAATAATATTTATTTTAAAATATATAATTATTTAATATTTACATAAATTTTTATAAAAGATCATAACTATTGAAAACTTTTGCATATATATATATATATATATATATATATGTATATAAAATAAACAGCTTCCGAGGACGTTTGCAACGTAAAGTCAAAATTGCACCACATCTTCGAAAATCAACAACACCCATCATTAGCAGGTGTTGAAATCAGGACTTAAGGTCGCAGTCTTTGGGGGCAGGATATTTGTGATTGAAGTTGGAACGCAGTTCTCAAACGTATGGTAGATGATAGATCTCACTCAGCTGAGGCCTCCCTCACGATTCGAAAGTAAGTTGGGCTTTGGGCGCCTTGGAATTCGCAATTGCTTATGGCCCTATCCCTTGAATTCTAAAAACTAAAATTATTAATAATTTTAAAACACTTCATTGATTGGGTGAGCTTTGCCACAGATTCATGCCCGTTTACAAGATATACGTGGAATCTCAGATTTTTTTTTTTTTTTTGGTTTACACGAGAACTTCAAAAATAAATAAAAACATTCTGAGGTAATGAGTTATAAAATCATTAAACTTTAATATTTTTCAATATAGTCACCAAGGAAATTTTTTTTTAGTTAATAAATATCTAAACTTTAAAATCTATGCACTCGGTGAATATTAGTCAAAATCCTAACTTAAAATGATTATTTGGACTGCCATATAAAATTGATCATCTTACTTAGTATAATAAAGAGGTTCCACATCACTAATTTTTGTTATGTCATCATGCTACATAGAATTTTTTTTTTTTTTTTTTGCTGCTCTCGAAACACACCTCACTCCTCTCCATTTTATGCTTTTATCTCTCTCTATTCATCAATGAGGACCTGATTCACTCTCTCTGTCTTTCTTATACTCTCATTTATTTTTTATCTCTTAACTCTAACAAGCGTCTCTTTCACACAGAATTACTCTCTCACAAAATAATAAGGTAGAAAAATAAGCAATTTTCAATACCAAATATGTGAAATTTTGCATTCCCCTCCTTAAAAAATTAAAATGTTACAATCCACCTCAAATAATGAATTTCAGACAAATATCACTTTATCATTCAAATTTAATTTAGAGTACAATACACCACTTAATATATTATTTATTTCTATGTACTAGGTATTAAATGAATTAAATATTTACAAAATCATGATTTTTTTTTTTTAAATTGCTCAAGTTTTTAACTGCAAATAATTGAATCATATTGATTATACATTTCAATCATGATAATTAGTGAAATAGAAATCAATTCAATTGAATTCTTATAAAATTTGAATTTTCAAAAGAGAACTTAAAGAATTGAATTTAAATTAAATTTCAAATCAATAAATGTGTTATTATTTTTTTTTCCAAAGATAAATGTGTTATTATTAAAGTAAAATTTTTACTAAATACCATTAATACGTTTTATAAGCCGTAATATAATGTAATTAAATATATTTTTAATGTAAATATTATATTAAAAATATATTTAAATATATTATATTGTATTGTATTATAATTTATCAAATATATCATAAAAGTGTGTATATATATATATATATATATATATATATATATATATATAAAGTAAAATGCTTTAATCTACCAATTAATTTTGAAGGTTGACTTGGCGATGCTCGAGTTCTTTTCAAAACAGTAACAAACTTTTCACACTTCAATAATGTAAACTTCGCACAAATATAAAAAACAAGGTTGCACTTTATAAAATTTATTTATAAATTTATATGAATCCATTTCTTGTGGCTTGCTTTGCCTAATTGGAAATGGTACTTTTAATTGGGGATTTACTAGTTTAAATTGGATCATGCAATACTAATATTTTATCCATTAAATTAAGTAACCATTAAACACGGATAATAATTGCATAACCATTGAACACTACCCGGACCTGCCATGTTTCAATTGTCAAAGGGACTTATTAAATTGACACAATTATTATCATCATTATCAATTATTATTCTCATAATAATGAGCTGCCTCTCATTATAAAACTTAGTATCGTTAAAGCTAAGGAAATTAGTCATCATCCCCGTCACACCCCTATAAATCTGCTGGCAATGAAATAAAATCCATGAACTTTATTATTATTATTATTAATTGGTAGGATTTTTTTAAAGGGAAAATTTGAAAAAACAAATAAATGTAGTCATAATATCTTAAAACATCAAAAAAAAAATTATTCATTTTCAAAACCTCAATAAAAAAACAGAGGGAGTAGCTTTAAAGCATTAACTTTTTTTTTTTTTTCCAAATTTATATTTATATTAGAATTGTTAATAAATTGATTTGAATTTGAAAATTTTTGAAATTTTAAAAATTTTAACCCATTAGATTTACAATTTCATTCGCAAATTGAGATACATAACTTGACGGATATATATATATATATATATATATATATATATATATATATATATATATATATATATATATATATATATATATATATATAATTTGAATTCAAAAATTATTTAGAAAACTTTTTGATTGTGTCTAGTAATTTTTTGGAAAAATTGCACTAATAGTATCTAGACAATTTTCTTTGTTTGAAGAGATTTTTAATATGATATAAGTGCTTTTAGTCATTTTTTGATTATTGAAGTGCTGATTTGCAACTTTTTAGCTTTATTTAAAATTTTATTTTAGTATTTAACAACCTACAATTTTTTTTATCATTTTCCTAATCTTAAAAATTTTAAAGTTACAAATAAGCACTTCAAGGATCAAAAAATGATTAAAAATTATTCATATGAGATTATTTTTAAAAATTTAAAATATGTTGATTATTTTATATGGTAGATTTTTAAGAGTTTAGATGCTAGTGATATAATTTTTCTATAATTTTTTTTTTTTTGAAAACCAAACTTATATAAAATTAGTTCATCATTTTTTTTTCACGTTATTATACTTTTGTAGGTATTAATTAAAATCTATATAAACTAATATGTTATATATATACCATTTTTTTTATGTTAGCCAATCCAAATATAATGAACTTAATTCATATATTTTTTATATTAATATTTAATTATCACGAATGAATGTCATTCTTATAATTTAAACAATAATAATAGTAAAGTTGTCTGAAATTAAATTTTCAATTGTTTTCTAAATTGTTTATTATATTTTAATAATTTATGATTTATAAAAAAAAAAAAAAAAAAAAAAAAAAAAAAAAGAAATTTCGGCTTTGACTATGTAAATAAATTCAGTATATGCCTTTGGGCTTAGTTTCATACGATTTGCGGTTTGTAATTATTTTTTATTTAATTTGTGATTTATTAAAAACATTATAACATACATAAATAATTATTATTAATTTTAAATCAAATTTAAAATATTATTTTTAATAAATTTAAATGTTAATATATATATATATATATATAGGCCAATAAAAAAAGTAAAAAAATATATACATATTGATTTCTATATATTTTAAATGAAAATTATAAAAAGAAAATGACATGAAAAATGATATGGGAAAAATGCCAATAAGATAACTTCATATATTAGTTTTTAAGAGAGTTATTTCATATATGGAAATATTTTCAAAATAATTTTTAGCTCAAATTTTAATAATATATGTATAGTTTATATAACCAGATTAATTAATTTTTTAGTTATTGTTAATTATGCAATTCTTTATTAGCATAATTTAAAAAACTAGCACTGCAACATGATATGAATAAATGTATAACTATGTGCTCCCCACTAAGCATGCAAACCAGCCAAAATCAAATAGTTCATGAACAGTTCTTATCGAAAAGAGGCAGTGAACCTGTACCCCTTACATATATATATATATATATATATATATATATATATATATATATACACTAACTAATTGATAATTTATTTACTTTGTTGATATCTTAACAAAATAATTACTATAAAAAATTATTATTTTCAAAATATTTTTAAATTAATTTTTTATGTGATCAAATTATTAATAATTCATAAAAAGCATAAATAATTATTAAGACATTATAAATAATATTTAAATAACAATCATATCTGTATTTATGGGATAAATTATTCACTACATTCACATTAAATAATATCTTTCATTATACTAATTTTTAATTAATAATTTATTTTATTTCTAAGTTTTTATAACACATTAAAGGCATAAAATAAGGACATATTAGTTTATCTGTTAATTGGTAGAATAGTAATTGTCTTAACAGACAGTAGTTAGTAACTGATAAATATTAATTATTTGGCAAATTTTCTATTAGTCATTATTATTGAAATGTTATTAAATTTAATAACGTAATTTAACACAAATAAAAAGTCAAATCATTTATTAGTTGATGCTAATAGGAAAGTTTGAAAATGAAATTTTAAAATAAGCTATTATTGAGCGTTTAAACAATTAAAATCTATTAATAATTTGTGTTTATCAAATAGATTTATCTAACTATTGGAGGATAAAAAATTATTAATTGATTTTCATAAACTAAAAACATCTCCAAGACGTTTTTTATACATCTAAAACTCTTTATAATAAACCAAATGACTAATATACATGACTTCTTTTCTCTCCTTATGTAAGAGTTTTCTTCTTGCTTAGTACAAGTATGGTTAACTTTTCCTGTTATCGACGGTATTACGAATACCATGCAAAATGTAAATCTTTCGAATGAGAAGGAAGCATGCATCAATTGGAATGCAATTGAAGAGGGGATATATACAAGTGGGCTATCCTTTGAATGGTACTTATAGGGTTGTTTCGTGGGTTCCAAGCCAATTAATGTGGAAGCAATGCAAAATACCTTAGTTGAGGTTTGGCAACCAGTGGGTCGTTGAAGTTAAAAATGCACCACTGTTTTGTTTTTATTCTTATCATGAGGCTGATATGAAGTGTGTTATTGATAATGAACCATGGTCATTTAATCAACAATTCCTAGTTTTAATAAGATACTTTAGAGATTTTGCTCCATACACTATTTCATTGAATAAAACTATGTTTTGGATTCAAATGGAGAATCTTCTGCCATGAGCCATGACTAAATTAATGCCAAAACAATTGGTAATGTTGTCGAGATTTTCATTGCTTATAATTCTAAAGCTTTACAATTTTGAAGATGCATGAGCTTTAGGTTCTATTGGACGTAACAAAGCCATTAATGCAAGATATGAACTTGAGGAAAGATAATGCAACTGTACCGTTAAGCTTCTGCTAAGAGAAACTCCTTACCTTTTGCTTTGGCTATGGTGTGTTCGACATTTAGATACTCGATGTGAGGTTCTTATGGATAATCCATAATTAGCCTAACAGCCCCATCGATTTAATGCTTCATTGAGGATTATTGTTGGTTGTTCACGAGCTCAGGCAAGTGGCTCTACTAGCCATTGGATAAGGGCGCGGGATAGAAAGAGAGTCCTGCTATTGTACTAACCAAGATGGGAATAGGGAGGATCCAAGTTTGAATATGGATAAGAAAGGAGAGGAAATTGTTACAAATGCGGAGATTGGAGGATCAAATTCAAACTCTAATCAAGATATAACTAAAACTTATCAAAACTAGAGGGTCAAATGGCTCTAATCCTAGTTGGACCTTCAGTGTCTAGGCTTGTTAGACAATTAAATGGGCCACCAAAAAAGAGAAAGACTACAAACGATACAAGAGTTGCCGCTTTGGCTACCATGTTAGAGGCTTCATTTTGAAATACACAGTGGGTGGATACTAATTTAAACTCACCAGAGGTTAGCTCTGCTTTATAGACTAGCCTAGCTCCATAAGTATTATAGTATGGAACTGTAAGGGCTTAGGAACCAACCTATAATTCATCAGCTATAGTCTCTTATAAAAGAAAGGCACCTAAAGTTGGTGTTTTTAATTTAAATTATTTGTAATCCTACCAAGTTCGATTCAATTCATAAAGAGTTGGGTATGAGTAATGGTTTTTCAATTGCTTCATCTGTTAGTTGTGTGGGTTTGGATGTCATGTGGCTTGAAACTTTTACAATGGAAATTCTATCTTATTTTAACTATCCTATCGGCATAAAGATTGGATTACTTGGTTATTAATATTGGCGTTTTACTAGTTTCTATTGTAATCCTAATCAAAATAAAAGGTTTGAGTCATGGGCTCTTCTTTGGCAATGTTATGCAGCTAGCTCTCTTCCATGGTCAGTTGGTGGTGATTCTAATGAGCTTCTTATAGAGTCTAAAAAGTGGGGCGGAAGAGCTCATCCATAAAACTTGATAACTGACTTTGGAGAGGTGCTTGCAGATTGTGTGTTAACTGACTTGGTTATAATGGCTAGATTATACATAGGAAAGGGGATAAGGTACATAGAATTTTGTTGAAGAGCACAAAGATAGATTTGTGGCTAGTCCTTATTGGTTGCATGTTTTTGCTCAAAATTAAGTCTCTCATCTTTAAGCGCATGTGAGTGACCATTGTCATGTCTTTTTCTTGCTGGACTTAGTCACACCATCGAAATAATTATGGGCATAAGGCTTTTAAGAATTTGTGGTTGTTGCATAAGGATTGCATAGAGTAGGTAACTGCTGTATGGACGGAGTATGATAGTTTGGATGATACTTCGCAAAGGTTGGTGTTTATAGGAGTTGCATGTATGGGGCAGAGACTATTATATGCAGTTGATTAATGAGACTAAAAAGTGTAGAGATTGTATTGTTGTTGGGTTTTGTGCATCAAAAATAGAAAAAAAATGCAGCAAAAAATTAAAATTTAATGCCACAAAATCGACAAAGGATTTAAACGATTTGATTAAGTCAATAATAGTACAAAAAACATTTACCTACCAAATCAAAGTGCTAGTGATCGAATGGCAGGAAGGAGAAGGGGGTTCACTCTGGTGATGCCCTGCCTCAAGTTTTGTGCAATTAGGTTATTGGATATAAAATGCTACTACCCGAACGAATGCTCTCTATTGGTATACACATGAATAGACAACGAGAAAAATCGATTCTCTTGGTGTGTTAGCACCTGATTTTAAGATTGTCTCAAAACCCTAATGGAAAAACAATTTTGCCTCTCACATTGAAAACCTTAGTTTATATACACACACACACACACACACACGTGTGTGTGTGTGTCTATATATATATATATATATATATATATATATATATATATATATATATATATATATATATATATATATATATATATATACATACATATACATATACGTATATATATATACACACGTATATATGTATATGTATATATACATACATATATATATATATATATATATATATATATATATATATATATATATATATATATATATATATATATATATATATATATATATATATATATAGACATACATATATACATATACATACACACACACACACACACACACACACATGTGTGTGTGTGTGTGTGTGTGTGTGTGTGTGTGTATGTATATATATATATATATATACAGATATGTATGTATATATACATATATATATACATACATATTTGTATATATATATATATACACATATACAGACATACATATATACATATACATATATATACACACACATGTATATATATATATATATATATATATACACACACACACACACACACATATATATATATATACACATCGAGATAAATTCGACCAAATAGAAATAACTAAAATTAATTGAATCAAAGTTGAATATGTAATTGATGTGATGATAATTTATATATTGATCTGTAATTGATGATCAAATGTCGATTTGCCTCTTATATGCTTACATGCTAGGTATTTATAGATAATGTTTCCATACATAAATTGGACAAGGATTTCTATATTGAGTAGAATTCGAATTATATATTTATGTATCTATTTTGAAATTGGATAACAAACTATAGGCTGGGCTAGTAATTTAAATCCTTTATGACCATGGGCTTTTAAGCATTTTTCCTTTTAATATAGGGGAAAATAGAAACCCCTATGTGGTCATTTTTTGTCCCTCATCATAAACCCCCTACTCCATAATTTGATCGAGTCTTTCGAAGAGCTGACTTAGGGAGTAGATAATTTGCAATATAATGTACTTCACTGAGTGGGCAGTTTACTTCGCCATCTAAAGCTTTTGCTTGATGTGTTTTGTCAATTTGGGCAGTTTGCCATCCGCTTCGCCTTATTGCTTCACCATGTACTTCATTTGATGCACTTCGACGATCATGCTTAAATAATTAGTAAGCCCCCATTATCTTCTTCGAAGATTTAGAAACTTGCTTCACTAATAGAACTTAAGAAATCTGCCTTGTTGACTGAGGGCTGAGAAACCCACCTCACTTGTAGAAGTCTTCAAACAATCTGCCTCGCTGACTGAGGTCTTAGATATCCACCCTGCTTATCGAGGTCTTCAAATAAATTGCCTCATTAATTGAGAGAAATCCACATTGCTCACTGTGGTTTTCAAATAAATTGCCTCGCTGATCAAGGGCTTAGATAAATGATGAAGGCCCCCCCCCCCCTCCCCTCTGATAGAGGTCTTTACTTAAATTGCCTCGTTGATCGAGAACTTGGAAAGGTTGCTTCATTGATCGAGGACTTTATATAATCTAACCCACTTGAGGGTCTTCAAGAAAACTTTTCCTCACTTAAAGGCTTTAGATAATATTATGCCTCGCCCATAAAGAACTTTAATACCCCTTATCGAATAAGGACTTTAGAAATATATGTCTCCCTTACGGAGGACTTTAATAATAATAATAATAATACACCTTTTCCAACAAGAACTTTTGAAATCCATGCCTCACTCATAAAGGACTTTAACAATAATGATATGCCTTGTCGAATGAAAACTTTAAAAATTCATGCCTCTCTCATGGAGGACTTTAATAATAACAATATGTCTCATTGACCAAGGATTTTAAAAATTTATGCCTCCCTCATGGAGGACTTTAATAATAATAATAATAATAATAATAATAATAATAATAATAATAATAATAATAATAATAATAATAATAATAATAATAATAATATGCCTTATCCAACTAGAACTTTAGAAATCCATGCCTCATTCATAAAGGACTTTAATAATAATTTGCCTCGTCGAACGAGGATTTAGAAAACCACTTTTCATAGAGGTTTTCAAAAAAAACCTATCTTGACTTTTTAAGAATTTATACAATAATAACCTGCCTCGAGTTTTTGAGGACTTTTAGAAATCCACCTTCTTAGAGGTCTTCATGAAAAACATGCCTCATTAATAGAGGACTTAGATAATGTTATGCCTTGCTAATCAACGAGTTTAACATCCTTTAAAGGTCTTCCACGATTTGCCTCACCGAATGAGGAACTCTTTTGAAATAACTTTGGATCTTCTTATTCTCTTAGCAAAGAATGTACCTAACACTTTATATTAGTTTTGCTTGTTTATGATTGCTTGGTTTCATTTCAACTTTCTAATGCTTCTTTAATGACTTGTCTTAGTGCTTTGAGGAGTCTGTCTATTTGAAGATTTTGTCTAATCTTTCCTCATGCCAATAAAAAATACTTTTGGTTTATTATCTTAGGTTAAAACTATTAAAGTCCATGGTCTCGTACATATATGAGCTCATAAGTAGGTAAGTGTTGGAATCTACTTGTACAAAATCAATTGGCTTTTCTTCAAGACTTATACTTTTAGTTCTTTCTGGGCTCTTTGCTCTCTCAACAGAGAGTGATCTTTCAAATCATTTGGTTGGACTCTTTGCTCCCTTAACAGAGAGCGATCTCCCAGATCATTTGGTTGGGCTCTTTACTTTCTCAATAGAGAGTGATCTCCCAGATTATTTGGTTAGGCTCTTTGCTCCATCAATAGAAAGCGGTCTCCTAGACTATTTCTCAACAAAGAATATGTCTTGCCTAACTTTGCTAGGTCGTTCTGCCTAGATTTACCATGTCTTTTACTTAGAGCTTTATCCATTGAGCTTGTTCTAAGGAGTGTGAACCCTCAAATTTGCACCCTTATGATCCGGCTGCAGCTTGACACCTACTAAGAATAGTGCGCTATGCATACGGCGATCCCGCTAGCCGGTTAGCGTGCAGGGGTTAAGGGAGCAGCGCCCCATTGAAAAATAAATTTCTTGAATCTTTCACATTCAGTCGACTGCTTTTCAGTCACAAACTCATAGAATCAAATCGGGCTCATATCGAATATGAAACGGATTAGAAACGGCAAAAAATGTACGAAAACAGGTTAGACCAGCTGTTTAGCAGTGCACCACCGCTTTGGGTGGCACGCCTGGCATGTCGGTGGCTGGATGGCATGCCCAGCCTATTGGCGGCATGCCCAACATGTCGCCTAGCTGATCGATGCGCTACGAGTGTCACTCGTGTTGCCGGCAAGCTACCGGTGCCGCCGTCGGTGCCGCCGGCACCCTCTTTAGCAGCTCTATAAATAGAGCCTCCTTCTATCTCATTTGGAGGGATTCCAATGCAGAAACTCTCCTATATTGCTCTACAAATTGTGCTAAAATTCTATTCGAAATTTGATACTAAAATCTGTCTTTTAATTTACATTTATTACAGTGTTTTACTAACTTTTCACTGTTTAAGGTTCAACTTTAGGGTCCTAAATCAAAAGTGAAGCTTAGATCTAGAGTTAAGCTCACTCCATTCATCTGAAAGACAAGGAAAGTAAAGGTATAATTCCTTTTGTCCATTTTCAAAATTCTAAACTCAGATCTAGAATTCTCTTTAGGTCTAAAACAAAAAAAATCTAAAATTTATTAATTTAAGAATCAGAATTAAATCAATAAACAAACCAACACTTTTTTCCAGAACCCTTCCTTCGTAAGAAGAAAGCATAGGTATAATTCCTATTGATTCCTATTCAATAGGATACGCAGACGGCCATTCTGAAAAGGCATCAACTCCAAAATCTTTTTATTAACATTTTTTCCTTTTTCTTTGATTTATTTATATTAATCTTTTATTTCTAATTTTGTGTTAACTTAGTTGAGGAATGTGTGCTTTCTCTAGTACCCGTTAGGGCTAGAGAAAGAATCCTCTTTATTTCAATCATTTTTACCTTGTAATAATTAAGTATGATTTATTTTGCTTATTTATCTATAATTGTTATTCCATCTTATTACATATGTTTCATGCATCATTATATTCTTGTTCATACACACACAAAAATTCCTTTTTCAAAAGTTATTTTGCAAACTTTAGCCAAACTAAAGAAAATTATATTTTCTCAATTGTATAATTACCAAAACCTGATCCCTGAGTCCTCTTTGGTTACTCGTGGATTAGTGCTTCTCTGTTGGGATAAAAACAAAACATTTTTGGAGTTAATCAAGTTGGATTTTCTTTAATTTTCCCAATTAAAATAAATAAATTGAAGTGGCGACTCACTTTCACAACTTCCAAATTACAAAAATCAATTTTTTGAACTCACAGCGAGTTCTAATCGTAAAGTTTCTCCGGAAAAGTATTTCAATTTCTCGGTGAATCGGACCGGTACTCGAGCGATCCCTCACAATAGGTCACTTTATTTATAATTTACGTATTGTATATATCTCACAAACTGGTCTGAATAAATGGATGCATTTTTGCCAACTCGAATATCATTATTCTTGCAAGATAATAAATTTTGTAATTTTTCTTGCCACAAATAGGAACTACATGAGTGTCATTTTGATTATATAACAATATTTTCAGAGAAATATTCACGCATGTCATGCGAAGTCCAAGCTGACTAACAATTTTATGTTCAATATTGCAATAAATAGTAATTTAGCAATATTTTTGCATTTATAACATGTTGTAAACTCAATTTGAATAATTCATTCAAGCAATGAATTTCGATTTTTAATGTAATTATGCATAGTGATGCACTTATAAAAATAATTTTATGCGCTTTGAGAGACTCTTACTCCCAGTAATTCATAATCCATTTTAGAAAATAATTTGTTTTCAAATAGATATCCCTTTTTAAGCATCACTTCGTATTTAAAATAGCATTTAAAATGCATGAGCAATCATATATTATTCTCAAATAGGTTTTAGCATTTATGTTGCATAATTTATAGCAAATAATCTATTTGTGCAAAATTATTAACATATATGTATTTTTTAAACAATTAATATTTGGAAAATTAAATTTAAAGTATGAAAAGTGTAGAAAACTTATCAGAAACGGCGTGAATAGACTTGCAAATGGCTTAAAATAACTTTTGAATCCATAAGATGCACTGTAAAGTTGAATATGTTGCTTATTCGCAGTTTAATCAATCAATTTTAAAAATTCTAATGATCATTGGGGATGGAATTTTAATGAACTAGTTTAGATTCGCGACATATGTATAAAAAGGAGAATTATGTATGTTTGGAGCTTCGCCAACATGTGGGGTCTACGTTACCAGAATCCGGTGGCCAATTGGCAGCACGTCACCACCGGAGCAAGCTTTCATGGCGAGGAAGATACCACCAAACTTGTTTTGGCATCGGGAATCCAAATATACTAGCCACTCACTATTAATTGCTGCCATTTGGTTAAAAACTGCCTTTAAAATTTTGGCAACCCATTAGTTGATCTCCTTTTTCGGCGAGCTTTAAGGGTTGAATCTGGTATCAATGGAAAGCCCTTTGGATAAGGAGTCAAACGGTGCCAAAATGGAGGAAAAATGGCTGCTGAATCAGCAAGCAATCAGAAGGCAGCGGTGCCAATGGTGTTTCTCCTGGCGTATTCTCTACTATTCGTTGGAAGTTTTCATCATCGCTTCTTCTCCTTAGGTCATCAACAGCTAACCCTCATAGTGGGATGGGCAGTGTAGACCACCGGCAACTGAAGGGATGCAGATTAGACTTGGCAGTCCTGATCTCACTCTCTCCTCTCATTTTTGTCTCTCTTTGATTTTCAGTTTTTGCTGCATTTTTTTTTGTTTCTTTTGTTTTGATGATTTTTTCTTTTCTTGATTTGATGGTGATGATTTTCTGGTAAAAAAATATCTCTAATTGTTGCTTAATGACCGAAAAAAACTTTTGTTGATCAAAATGATTTAAATCTGATGAAAAATTAAGCTAGGGACATGACTTCTTTGTGCCATTTCCCACAAAGGGTGCCAATTTGATCTGGTTATTTTTTATCAAATAAAAATAATTGAATCAAAGTTGAATGTGTAACTGATGTGAGGACAATTTATATATTGATATGTAATTGATGATCTAATGTTGATCTGCCTCTTGTAGACTTACATGTGAGATATTTATAGATAATATTTCCATACATAAATTGAACAATGATTTTTGTATTGAATTGAATTTGAATTATTTATGTACATATCCGTTTTGGAATTGGATAGAAAACTGTGAGCTAGGCTAGTAATTTGTGTCCTTTATGATCATAGACTTTTAAACATTTTTCCTTTTAATATAGGGGAAAATAAAGACCCTCATGTGGTCATTTTTTGTCCCTCACCATTCATATATATATATATATATATATATATATATATATATATATATATATATATATATATATATATATATATATATATATATATATATATATATATATATATATATATATATATATATATTATTTTAATATTTTTTATTTAAAGGAAAACGTATTTATCTTCATCTAGTAGAAAGATAAATATTTACTTTTCTTTTAAATAATTCGTCAGAGTAATATTTAGCAAGTTTAAAATGTCCATTATATGATTCAATGAATTTGGACATTATTCAATTTATTGAATTTAAACAATATCCAGTTCAATGAACCTAGATATAATAAACATAACATTCATTTTTTAGTATGTTCTTAGTGTGCAACCCTATAGGGTCATGTAACATTGCAGTAGGTTTGAGATTCTATTTTTGGCCCATAAGTCATGAGCAAGCTCTAGTAAAATATTATGACTACCCAAGTTAAGTGAAGTGGTGATCGGACACAACCTATCACAATCAGTGTTATAGTCATTTTGTCACTTGATATCTTAATTGAACATAAGGCACGGATTATATCACCCTTATAATATTCAATTGAACTATTTATCAATCTCCAAGTAGAGTAACTAAACAAATAACATTGATGATCCTTATCAATTCATTTGAGCATTACCATACATTTTCTTAGTCTCACTTATTGAGGGACCCTGAGATATCTCTCTCAAAATTAGAGGGATAAATTTCTTCTCAATCATTCACATCCCCTGCATGATTTACTCTATATCTAAAAACAGTTTGCATTACGATCATGTTTTAGATGATATTGAATTGTATCAAAATATAGAATTCCTCAAGTATGAATTTATGGTGACTTTAGGTCAAAGGACTAAATAACAAAACTATAATGAGAATCACTTATGACATTAACCATTCAGTATTCTCACTGTTGGTTAGTCCGGTACATTATTCTCTAACATGTACCCATGAACTGACTTAATATCTCATATTCATGACCAGTAAAATATGATCATTCATCAAACAACAAACTATTCTTAATTCATCATTGTTCCATAAGTAATGAATGACTGAGGACGGTTTAGAATAGTATCCCACTTACCTTAGGTTTTACTATCAAGTCACATACTTGATGACCTTAGGTGGAATAAACTATTCATGAAATTTTATTATCAAGTTAAAGAATATTAATTGCAATTAATAATATGATAATGAATTATCTTTTTTATTAATTAAAATATAATAATGACATTATCCATAATATTGGCCCTAAGGCACATCACTAATAATTGCATCATTTAAGCAATCCAATTTACAAGATAATGGGCATGTGCAAATTATAGAGGTTCATTTTTGTATGGATAGGCTATTAGAAAATGAGGAAGTTTATTGGAAACAAAGGGCTCAGGTTCCATGGCTTAGATAGGGTGATTGAAACAACAGCTTTTTCCACCATTTGCTTCTCAAAGGAAAAGGGTGAATGCTTTTCATGGGTTCTATGAAAATGAGGGTGCTCAGATTACTAATGAGGCAGATATGGGTCAAGTAACTATAGAGTATTTTTCTTATTTTCTTCTTCTAGTTCTTAAGTGGATCATTCTGTTTTAGCTGGTTTGACTAAAGGGTGAGCTATGAGCAGAATTTATTACTTCTTGTACCTTTTCAACTAAATGAAGTTCGCAGAGCGCTTTTGCAAATGGATGCCAATAAAGCTTTGAGTCCAGATGGATTTACCAGTTCTTCCTATGTGAATTTTTTGAATATAGTTAGTAGTGATGTTACTTCTGTATGTCTTGCTATTTTAAATGGAAAGTCTTTTCCAACAAGATTTAACCACACCAACATTGTCCTAATTCCAAAAATTATAAATCCAGTTAGAATGATAGATTTAAGACTTATATGTCTGTGTAATGTGGATTATAAATTAGTGCCTAAAGTCTTAGTTAATAAAATGAAGATATATTGTGTACTTTAGTGTCTGAGGAGCATAGTGCTTTTTTTCCTAAGAGATTAATTACTGATTATAAATTGCTTGTACGGAAACAATGCATTTGTTGAAAAATAATTTGGTGGATTGTGGTGGTATTATTGATGTCAAGTTAGATATGGCCAAGGAGAATGATAGACTTGAGTGCTTTTTTCTTTAATAGGTACTTCAGTTCTAATCTTTACACTATTTTGGATTGATTTGGTGATGAAATATGTTTCCTTGGTCACCTATTTGGTTATTCTTATTGGTATGATTGTTAGTGATGTCTTCTTGAAAAAGAGTGTTTGTCAAGGTGATCCTTTGTCATCATACCTTTTCATTATATATGCAGATGCCCTTTTGGATATGATTTTTCAAGCTCGAGACCAAGATACTATTTATGGGTTGCGGTTAGTCCCTTCTGCTCCTAATGTATTTCACTTTTTCTTTGCTAATGAAAGCCTTGTATTCATAAAGCCTAATCTGGAGGAGGCTTTTGTGTTGAAGTGTATTTTGAGACTTTATGAAGTTGCTTCATATCAGCTGGTTAAACCTACAAAGTCTAGTACCTTTTTCTCATATTTGATTTCTCAAAGACAAAGGGAGCAATATATTGCAACATTGAGTATTGGAACTAATGTTTTTTCTGGCTTTTATTTAGGACTTCCTTCTATTATAGGTCATTCTAAAAAAACTACTTTTGGTTATTTTTGCAAGACAGATTTCAAAAGAGCCGATATCCATGAAAGGGTCGAGTATTGTCAATGGGAGGGCATGAAGTCATGATAAATGTTGTAGCATAAGCTTTACCTACTTTTACAATGACTGTATTTCAAATTCCTAAACTTCTATAGTAGAGGAGTTGTAGAAAATAATGAAGTCATTTTGGTGGGGCTATAAAGATAGTGGCAGGAAAAGAATTCATCAAGCTAGTTGGGATATATTATGTGTAGCAAAAGAGCATGATGGTTTGGGCTTTCATAGTTTGAGAGAGTTTAATTTAGCAACTCTTGCAAAACAATGTTGGCACTTTCTTTTCAATGAAAATTTGCTGACAACTAGAGTTTTCAAAAATAGATATTATCCTAATTCTAGTATTTTGCAGCTATAGCACACAAATGTGGAGATGTCACAATTGGATTTTATAGTCAGAGATATAATTCACTTGCTTGCTTCTAATATGTTTTTGTTCCATGCCAAGGGTAAAATAACGGGTAACTAGGTTGCACATGTTTTGGCAAAAAATGCCAGGTTAGCAACTAAACAAGTTTGGTGTGTTAATACCCTGCTTGTGTATGCTGTTGATGCTCATGCCCATGACATTCAGTTGATTCAAAGTTAATGAAAGCTCCATTTTGATTAAAAAAAAAAAAAAAAGAGTCAATATAAGAAAACATGACTCTAACAAGTTATTTATTATTTAAATTTAAAAGAATTAATGAATTTTGCGCTTTACATATTGAGAGCCAATTTCACTCTTTATTTTAAATTTTACAACTTCTATGCATGTTATTTATTAATTTTTCTTTCACCTATTGCTAAAAGGAAGGGAAAAATTAAAATCATTAATGCTTTATGAAAAAATAAAATGAAAAATTAAAATATGAATAGCACATTGGAGAGCTAAAAAAATTTATGCTCTTTATATTTAAAAATTAATTAAAATGCTCTTTATTTATGCAAAAAATATTCTTTAAAGTAAAAAGTATCATTGGAGATGCTCTAAATCAATGCCCGTTAAATGATAATATATATTTTTTCTAAAAAATATCACAATTTTTTCTCATTAATTTTAAAAGTAAAATCCTAATAAATAATAGGAGTTTGGTATTTATTTATTTATCATTGTAAAATTTTTCCAATTGATAGAAATAAAAGTGCAAATATATTGTTCAAAAATAGAAATCCAATCGAGAAATACTTAATTAATTAATTTATTTATTTGATATATCATCTATATTGTTTCTGAATTTTCATGGCTGCATGCCGTAAATTCCCAAACACAAAATACCATTAATCACACAGCATAAACACAAATGATAGCTTGACTGCAATTGAAAAAATAAAATAAAATAAAATAAAACCCAACTAGCAAGCATGAGAAGAAATAATAGCATACATATAATAAGTAGAATACAATATCGGAACACAGTACATTGAAGCTATTTCTCTCATTAATGGTAAAAGCATTGCCGCGAAGATTTCCTACAAAGTGTGTCTTAACTATCTATCAAAGTGTAAGAAAAACTTATCAAAAACTCATAAAAAAAAAAAAAAAAAAAAAAAAAAAAAAAAAAAAAAAAAAACATCTGTGAATTATGTATAATGACAAACATATCAGTGAGAAAAACTCATTAATTTTATTTATTTTAAGATTTTATATTAAAATGTGATATTAAGTCTATAAATGTATTCTCTCACTAGATTCTATGAGAAAAATTTCCAAAAATTTTTGGACTCTTTAATCCTAACTTTAATATCAAAATAGATATTTCAATAAGAAGAAAAAGTGAGCATAGACGCAGTCACACCTAATTTAATTTAATTATTTAGTTTATCTAATTATTAAAAGGAGGAGAATGTAACATAATCTTAATTTTTAATGTAATTTCCTGATTAAATTTGTTTATCTAATTTATTTTGGACAGAAGTAGCCCCTACTATACTTAGTATGCTCCGTAAATTATATTGTATTTGGCAAATTAAGTTAAAATTTTATTCAATGAAGTCACTTTAAATACTAGAATTTTTTTTAATACAAATAATTGTAAATTGCAAATCTACATTTTTATTTTGATCCGAATAAACGTTGGTTTAGAAGTTGATATCATTAATTTTATAAATTAGTTATATGTGAATTAAATTCTACCAAAATAGATAGAATTTATAAATAAATTATAAATTAATAATATTATAAATTTAAAATGTTAATATATAAAAATTGAACATTGAAATGAATAATTTTTTTTTTTAAAAATACATAACATTGAATAATTTTTATATTGATTTTAGATATAATGTAATATAATAATTTAAGGGTTACAATATATTTTCAAGTAAGGAAAAAATTTAAAAATATTTATAAACTTTTATAATTTTTTAAATAATAAAAATCTTAGAGTCGAAAGTTAAAAATTAGATAAATTTGAAGAAGATATTAAAGATCTGACTAAGTTGCAATATATTTTAGTGGTAGTAAAATATAAAATTTTTAAGAGTTTAAACATGTGACATTTGAATAATTTTAGTGAGTCACATGACTCCATTGAATATTAAATTGGTTTATATATATATATATATATATATATATATATATATATATATATATATATATATATATATATATATATATATATATATATATATATATATATATATATATATATATATATTTATTTATTTATTTATTCATTGCTTAGTTTGGATGGTCATCTCTGCGCTCAAATATTGTTGCGTGAATAACATATTTCTTTTGTGATTTCTTAGTTAGCTCGTATGAGTGTGTAAATTATTTAAAGGAAAGTTCATCTCTATTTTATATTAGGTCTATATTATTATTCCATCAATTTATTTATTTTAAAAATAAATATTTTTTAAAATAAAAAATGAAAAATAAATATATATTTTTTTATTCAGATTACAAAATCATTAATTTAGATTCCAACATGAGTTTCAGTTTTGTGCACATTGCCACCTAATATTTTTATACATTGATTATATGAAAAAGGCTGAGGTCTGAGATTGCATTTAAAAAAAATTTTTTCAATAATTTTTTTAAATCACTTTTTTTTTAAAATAAGTAAATTAATACTTTTTAATGAAATAAATTTAAGAAATAATTTATAAAAAAATAATAAAAAATAATTAATTAAATTAAAAATATTTTAAAAATATGTTTTTAATTATAACAGCAATTTTAAATGCACCATAAAATAAAAAATTATATAATATTTAAAAAGAGAATATTATTTAATTTTTTAAAATAGAGAATTATATGAAATTATTAAACAAACATGTTGTTTATTTATTTTGAACAAACATGTTGATAATTAAATAAAATTGAATGATTGACTTTCTAAGCATTGGCAAATGAAATTGAGATAAAGTGGGAAACATAAGGGACCCATAATAAAAGAATTACATTGCATAGGTTTTCTTTTGGTATTGGAAATTGGTATAATCTCATTGAATAAAGAAAAGAAAAAGAAAAAAGGCCCACTTAGATTTCAATTATTCAGATTTTATTTTGTTCCTTTCAGCTTTTTTCCACCCAACCCACAAGTTTACTGGCGCGCCCATCCATAGACCAGTCAATAGCATTTTGATTGGTTATTGAATAGCAGAGGTACCGTTGGATAAAAAGCTCAACTAGTTGGGAAAAGATCGGAGTCGGAACATTTTGAATCTTGCTTTTACATAATACTAGTATATTATTGTTATGCAAATTTTCTTATGAATCTTTGAGCTGGGGACTAAATAATCAATTTTATTTGTGTAACTAATCAAATGTCCCAATAATATAGTTGGTCTCTTTATTATTTTTTGTGCAAATTATTATTTAATCTTTCAAATTCAACATAATTAATTAATTCTTCTTTCTTTCTAAGAAACTAAATAATTAATCTTTTAATTTTATTTTCATCAAATTATTTAGTCATAACTAAAATGTTTTTATATATATAATAAATATAGATATAATTTTACAATTTAAAAATAAAAAATTTAAATTTAATAAAATTAAATAATAATTATATAGATAATCATTTAATTATTATTTAATTTTATTAATATAAATATTTTCAATTCTTTATTACATATAATAATTATACAATTATATTATAATAAATAATTTAATAATTTGATGATATCAAATATAATTATTATATAAATATATAAATATTATTACTTTTATTAATTTGAATTTTTTATTTTTATTTTTAAAAAATAAAATATATTTATTATATATACAAGGGTAATTTTGTCTTTTTATAAAATTTTAAAAAAAAGTACAAAAACTAGATGGAATGATTAAATAGTTTGACGAAATTAAAATGAGAGACTAATTAATTAATTTTTTAAAAAAATATGAGCAAATTAATTAATTAGGACAAATATTAAAAACTAAATAATAATTTATCCTTGGTTTTTTGCAACCGATATTAGACATATTTGAACTTGGATTATAAACTTTAATTTACCAAAAAAAAAAAAAACCTTTTTTCTTTTTTATTCTCTTCTGCAACTTTTTTCTTTAAACCACTATGAATCTTTTTTCTTTAAACCACTATGAATCTTCTTTTTTGATGGACAATATTTCCTCTCTTTTCTTACTTAAATATTTCTATTTAATAAATAGAAATACTTATAAATCTGTTAATCTACATCTTGCTTTGACATGGATTTATTATTGTTGGTATTAACATAGATTTATTATTGTTATTTTTAGTCCCTTTTTTAGATTTTATTTTGGTTGTTTTTGATTAAATTTTCTTGTTCTTCTTTATTAAAATAATTTATTCTTCTCTTGTAAAATTATTTTTTTCTCTTAAATTATTTATAATTTTTGAGTTTATTTTCATTATTTTTATGTAAAAATGATTTAGAGCTTAATAGTCTCCAAGTACAGCACACTTCCCATTGAATTACTAGTTCTAATACTTTATAAACAAAATTGAAAAATATTAATAGAAATTCAAGCTATTTTGTTATACTTTTTGAGGTATTTTTATATTTTATTTTTATTTTATGATACGACAAGAAATGATTTCATTAGCAATCAAATTTTAGCAACCACATCTTAAATCATCACTATAAGGGTACTAATAGGGACGAGATTTTAGTTGGTTGTTCAATTTACAAAATTGTGTTATATTTAGAGATGAGCTTTAATCTTATGTTTGGATTGGTTGAAAATTAAAGAGGAAAGAAATTTTGGGTAGAAAATAAGAAAGGAGTGCAACTTTTCCCCTGTTTGGATAGGGAGGAAAAATAAAGGAGAAGAAAATATAGGATCTTTTTCTTTGGTTATTATCTCTCCAAAATAGAGAGAAAAAATGGAAGTTAGAGGAGGAAATATTACTATTCATTGCATAATTACTTCATTATCCTTTTATCATTACTTACCACTTTTGTCACCACATAAAGAGTAAAATAGCAATTGTATAGTATTGAAATCTTCTTTTCTTTTGTATTTTATTTTTCAAATAAGAAAAAATAAAGTTATTTTATTTTTTCTCTCCTTATTTTCCTCTTATTCAGACATGAGAAAGAAAAATACAAAAAAGAAAATAAAATTTATTTTCTCTTCTTATTTTCTTTCATCCCTAATGAAATAACCCGAATTTTCATTTATTTTATAAAATTCTATTTTCGTACGAAAATATATTATTTTATTATTTTCCTTGTTAAAGTAAGAATTGGAATTATATTTTATTAAATTATAAATATTCATATTATTTGAATATGCATTATTAATGACAATATTATGTTATTATGATTATGTTTATGTGGATTTTTTTTGGAGAAGGGTATTTTGGCTTATATTTTGATATTTGAGTATTAATAAGGGTATTAATTAATATTATAAGTTGATTATAGTATTTTATCGAAAGTTTGGAATTTCCGTTATAATTACTATAATTATCGTTAATAATGTTATTGATATATATATATATATTCATTAGTATATGTTGTAAATTATTATTAATATGTAAATTATGAATTATTGTTAATTATTATTATTATTACTATCATTTTCATAATTTATAATTATTGGTGGTATTATTATTATTATTATTATTATTATTACCATTATTATTATTAGTATTATTACTTTGTATATATATATGTAGTATTATGTTTATATAAATATATGTATATAGTATTATATGTATATTATATGGTTTAGTATATATATATATATATATATATATATATATATACATATATATATATATATATATATATATATATATATATATATATATATATATATATATATATATATATATATATATATATATATGTATATATATATATACATATATATATATGTATATATATATATGTATATATATATATATATATATATGTATATATATATATATATATATGTATATATATATATATATATGTATGTATATATATATATATGTATGTATATATATATATATGTATGTATATATATATATATGTATGTATATATATATATATGTATGTATATATATATATATATATATATATATATATATATATATATATATATATATATATATATATATATATATATATATATATATAGTATATCGGTGTTTTAAGTGAAGTAAAAAGGAAAGCTGTGATTGGTTGGAAAGAGGCAAAACGGTGAGTTTTGGGTGGAGCAAAATGGGACAGCAGGCAGAGGGGAGAGAGGAGAGAGAAAGGGAGAGGCCGAGAGAGAGAGGGTGGTGTTTGGTGGCTTTCCGGCGGGCGGTGGTGAGCACCGCCACCACCGCTGGGTAGAAGGAGGACCGGCGACCTCGAGGGAGGTGGCAGCTCGGTGATCGGCGGTGGCACAGCAGCGTACGCGAGGAGAGAAGTACTGCCGGCCACCGCAACTTCAAATTCATTTTCTGGCCGATTCCGGCAGCGAAATCCGGCGATCTTGGTGCCGTTTTACTCCTGGAGATGAGAGCTTCATTTTGGTACCTACCTTGCCCCTTGAGGACCACCGGAAGAGGAGATCAAAAAATGTAAAACCGTGACTTTGGAGGCGTTTTCCGGTGGCTGGAGAGCGAGTGCCGGCGAGTGGTGACTGTTTTTGTACTCCTGGGGTTGAGATGAACCTGCTGGTGTGGAGTTTCCCCTGATCCGCCACCACCGGCGGCGGCTCGTGGGGAGGTCCAGTGGTTCTGTTTCGATAATCTGGCACGATCCTCGACGTTCGTATGTTCGAAATTTGTGAAGGTTAACCCGAAACCCTTATATTTCAGTCGTTATATGAATTAATCTATGTTTAGTAGTTCTTAGAGTATTTGTTAGGTTATCGAGTCTGTTCTAGAGTTGAGTGTGATTCTTATCATGTTCATGTTCTCTGTTGCGAGGTGTCGGTGTCTGGCGTCTTCCTGGTTCCAAGGCTACTCTTCTGAGGAAAGCCGATAGAAAGCGTTGACAGTTAGGTGAGTGATACTCATTGATATATTATCCTGATTCCACTTCATATGCATTGCTGTGTGTATATATATGTATATTATGCACTACTACTGCATATATAAGCATGTAACATATGACTGTGAATGATGAATTGTTATTGTGTATTCTGTGCCATACTTTGTTGTGATTGATGGATGGAGGTCGGGAGGATACAATACCACCTAGGATTATGGGATTGTTATGGCTATGATTTGGATTATGATGGATTCAGAAGATGAGCTATTATTGATGAATGCTGGCCGGGCCTGCTCATCGCTAGGGCCGCTGTCAGTTAGGTCAGGGCTGCATGGTACAGACCAGTGACAGCCGGGCCCCTTGGATATAAGAGATAGATTATTGGATTCAGAGAGCCAGAGTAGGGGGATCGGCTCCCCATATTGAGTATTGAGTATCAGTGTGGTACTGTGGACCATACCCCATCCTTGCTTGATTGGATGATTTGTCTGTCTCTATGACATGGTGCATAGCATATGCATTAGACTCTATCTGTTAGATACCAGTTTAATATATTAGCTGGTATCATTCACTGAGTCGAACGCTCATTTCTGTTCATCTTGTTGCTTTCAGGTCAAGGAATGAGCTGGTGAAGGAATTGTAATTGAGTAGACTGTCAGTCTCTCTTTGGCAGTAGTTTATATTATTGAGTAATCATACATGTATATAATAGAAGTACATTTGTAATTGTAACTCTAGAACTTCGCAATGTTACACTTTGTAATGGAGCTTTGTGTATTATTTCAGCTATGTATTTTAAATAGCTGTAATCTTTGGGTTAAGCAGAATCTTCCTGTAATTTATTATTGTTTTCTGGAATATATGGAATAAGTGATATTGGGCTAATTTGATAATTGTATTGTGTTGTGATTTCTTTTGGTTTTGCTTACCCTATTTGGGCCTATAGCCCTTTTCAGTTGAGCTTTTCAGTTGTGCGTTTTAGACTTTTCTTGTGGTTTGGGTTAGGCTTACTACGGGCATTGGTAGCCACGTGCATTTCTCGTGTCCTAATACCGGTCACGTGCCTTCAGGTTGGGGCGTGACACCTAAAAAATTATCCAAATATAGAACAAACATAGGTGGTGTTTGGTAATACTATTCAACACTTAAAATTTTAAACAATTAAGTGATGTTTGATAAAATTAAAAATTAAGTGCTAAAAAATTAAGTGCTGAATTTTAAACTCTGAATATAATAAATATTAAAATTTTAAGCGTTTAATTAATTAATTTGTTTGATAACTATTATTATTAAAAATTATTAAACTTTTTTATTGGACATATTTAACCCTATGATAGTGTTATTTAAATTTTAATCATAAAATAAAATTTTAAAATTAAAAAATAATTAATCTAACATGGATATTTAATCCAGGGAAAAACTAGAAGAATTCCCAAAAACTCAACTACATTTTTCTTAAACTTCATTAAGAACCTTATGCTTATCAATGTTTAATCAATTTAGGAATATTTAACATTTTAAGAAAATAAATTCAACAATTTATTATGAAATAGAAGCCTAATTTAGAAAATAATCCTAATCTAGAAAAATTCGCAAATTAAGAAATATATATATATATATGAAAGAATAATATGCGAAAAACTAATGATTTTTGTGTTGGATTTTTGTACTTGAAAGCATATAGGATTTTTATACGTGTATAAAGGTATAACAGTCACATCGGTGAAGTATTTCTTAAAACTTAATGACTATTAAGTAGAAATTTTAAGTAAGATGTTTTAACTTATTATTTTAAATAATTTTTAACTTAATTGAAAATTTTAAATTGAATATATTTTTTGTTATTAATCCAATTTAAAATTAATAAGTATTAAAAATATTAAATTAAGTAATAAATTAAATTATCAGACACTCTCTTAATCATTTTAAATTTATTTAATAACTACGTCGTAAAAATTCAAATTAAATAAAATAACTACGTCGTAAAAATTCAAATTAAATAAAAAATCACTTAAAATAATAATATTAAATAAAATAAATAATTAAATTTTAAATATTTTTATTATTTAAAATTTATATTATTTATTTTATTTAATATTTAAATTTTTAATATTTAATATTTAATTTATTTTATTGACCACTTAAAATTTATACCTTTTGCTCTCATCGTTGTTAACAACGTAGGCGGTCTTATCGACAGGACTCATTCGCTAATTTCCTACGCCCACAATTAAAAAAATAAAAATCAAAGAAAAAGTAAAAGAAGAGGAAAGTATCAAGAAGAAGCAAATCGAGAAAATTAAGAGACAGGAAGATTCCAATCTCTGCTAAGTCTTCGCTTCTTTCTTGGTCTCACTTTCATTCTAAATATATTTATTAATCATATATTTTCTACTACTCTAATGAAACAGTTATTACCAAACTGAATTCTACTTCTGCTTGTTAACGAACACGTATCATTTAAATTTGTGTAACGAAATCGAAAACTTTATTTTTCACTTCCTTGCATACTACCTTTTTTTATTAATGATTTTTTATTTGTCATTATTAATGATTGACTGATTCTATTTTATCTTGTTCATCTATTTACATTAATTTAATGATTACTGAGCGTTTGACCTTTGCTTATTATCACTCTAAGAAGTAAATATACTTCAATTTTTCTCTCAATGATATTTTTTGTAAATCATGGAGATTGGAATTAAAATGGATTGCATTTGTCATAAAGATATTCAATTATGTTTAGAGTTGATATATATTTGTATTTTTTTTAATTTTTAATCTATACTTATAAATATTCTTTCTTTTTCTCATAAGTTCCGTTGCAGTTTAATTTATGGAATTGACTCATGAATAAGAAGATTTTCACTTAGTATTGATGTTATTTTTTTTTATTGATTTCCATGTAATTTATATGAAATTAAATACTATTTACCATCAAGATGGAATACACTTTTCATTAATTCTTTTTTTTTTTTTTTTGCCAAGGCACTTGTCATTAATTCAAATAAAATTGATCATGTAATGAATAGTTTTCTAGTTTTTTAATTTTAATATGGAAGCATCATAATTATGTGTTGGATTATAATATCATTTTATTAATAAAAGCGTAAATCTTTAGGATTAAAAATATAAAATACCTAAATGACATTAAAAAACAGCGACTACTTTTAAATAATTAGATTTAGTCGCTAAATCTAAACAACTACTACATAATGATTAAAAATATGATCATTTTTTCCTAATAACTAAATTGATTTAGCAATTATATTGTTGCTATTTAACCACTGAACTTCTATGGTTGCTAACTGTTAAAACAAGTGGTAAACTATAAATGAAATATAGTCCAAAATTATATTTATAAATAAATATAAATAAAATTACAATATCATAGAAATAATATAAGGAATAAAAATATAAACCGAGACTTGTGTTGTACGCAGTTTCCTTAAATCGGATTTATTAATTCTAGAAGACCATCACTTTTGTTTGTTTTTTATAATCAGCATGTGATACGGATAATTATAGAGGCAGTAAATCTCATGCTGCTTAATATGTGATGTCGGTACAAACACGTGGATATTCATAGGATGAATAGTCAAATTGTGATGTTAGGTGATAATAATATGGGGTTTTACTACTTATCAATTATTTATCATTTAGATCATAATAGTGCATATAATCGTTTGACTTGAGAGATACTATATCTTATACATAGGTAGTTAGAATTTATTACTGCTTACATAGACGTACTATTCATGTACGGATATATAGCATGTGATAGTTTTAATTTGTTATGTATGAACGTAAGTGATCACGAAGATAGAATTCATTATCTTGAGTAAACGAGATTAAGATCTTATGCTATCTGGTTATTCTTGATAATTAAAGCTTTTGGCCAGGACAGACAAATTCACTAGAAAGAGTTTTTAGAAAGAATCTAATCTCATCAAGAATTAGAACCGAGATAAGGACATAGAATCGAGGCACATTAGGGTCTGACATAAACCATTACCCTAGTTGAGATTGAGATTTTTAATGAAGGGATTCTAGTGCATAATTATTTATGATCGATGGTCCATGTGATGTTTAAAGTTATCAACTATAAATATTCATTTCTAATTAAATAGTCGTGATATGAAATGCTAGCTATCACTCACGACTTATGAGACTAAGTGTGAAGTGGAGATTTCACATTAGTAGAGAAAAATATTTTCTCATTCCCATTGCTAATTAGACATGAACCTAGAAAGTCACACACCCAATAATGATCACCTTTCAAGTATAAAAAGTTTACCATAATAATTAATTAAAGTATTTAATTTAATGATTAGTGGTAAAATAATTAAATATATAATTAAATTTACAAGGACCATAGCATGTCCTAATGTTTAATCTATGAAGGTTTCTATTCAATTAAATCTAGGTTTCTATTTAATTAAATCTTAATTTGTATATGATGCAAATGAGAAAGATTAAATTGAAAATGGATTTGGACTAAATCAAAGACTTAATTTTAAACTTAGTGAAAAACCCTTAATACATGAAATGTGGCCTAAGCCCATATGTGATATAGAAAAGAGGCAATTTAGGGGGTTAGAGAAAATTTACTAATCATAAGCTCATGTGATGGATTTAGGGGTTACAGAATTTTTTACTAAGGTTAAAATTGTAATTACATCTTTTGGCTAATGGAAATATCCATTTTACCTCTAAAGGATAAAATGGTTATTTCACAATTTGAAGAAGCAAAGTTCACTTTTGCTCCTTCACCAAATGATGAGCTAAATGGGCATTTAAGTCTTTGTGAAGACTTAAGGGTTAAGTCTTGGAAATGATATAAAAGTTATGAGTTTTTATGTTAAAAATAAGAAGTGAACATCATTTTTCCATTTTGAAGCTTTTATATATAAGTTAAGAGAGAGAAAGAAAAGATGAGGAAAGAGTTTCTTCAATTTTTCTTTTGATCTTTAATTCTTTTCTTTGTTTTTTGTGAAAGAACAAATGCTTGCAAATTGAAAATGAGTTTAACCAAAACAAATCAAAGAGAAACCTTAACTTCCTAAAGATTTTTGAGGGAAAATCTTGAATCAAATTTTGGAAACTAAGAAAGGGATTCAAGAACACCAAAGAAACCAAATGGAAACTTGAAGGTGAGTTAGGTGTGGATGATTTAGAGGCTTCACACTTGGGAAGTGCTTTGATAAAGAAAGAAGGAACCTTCAAGAGGTAATATGATTACTCTTCCTTCTTCTTTCTATGTATATATGTTTTACACACAAATTAATTAATTGCTTGAATGGATGTTTGGACCAAAATGGGTGAAGTGAAATTTTAAAATATTTGACATTTCACCCTACTACCTTGCTTCCGCTGAATTTGGCTCCACTATTCCTTCATCAAGAAGGCTAAAATGGGCATAAAATATTAAATATTTTACTTATAAATATGAAAGTTATAAATGCATAAATCCACCATTAATAGGAATGTTAAAAAACAATAAATCTATTCAATTTTTCATTCATTTTTTAACAATCTCCCACATGAATGAAAATTGAAAACAAAATTCTAGTGATAAAATTCAATGGTCAATTCCTGCAAATGATAGGTAGGTGTAACCTTTTGAATCTTCCCTTATGAAAGTACGTTTACTTTACTAGCTGACCAGTATATGTGATATCTTTAAACTATATGTTCTGCCATTTGTGTAAACAATGACATACTTCACACAAGAATACCTCCAACATAGTTCTGTTCTCATTATTATGTTTGTTTTGACCTTGAACATATGCTTGGTTCTGTGAGAGTTTCTTAGAATCAAGCCCAACATGATTCCTTTCAAAGCGCCTCACTTCTCCCTCATATAGGTGATCTCTTTCAAGAGTAACTCACATTACTCTACTCAAATTTCCTAATCAATAGGATCATTAAAAGCATTGCTTAACATATTTTTTAAGATAGAAGTATAACCCCTATAGTGATCTAACTAAGTTCTTACAATTAGATTGTCCATTTGAACTTAGATATTGGGATCTCCAGTCAACTAGGTTGGGTTTTCCTTTATACTAGTATATTGCTTTATGGGCTTTGGTCGCACTTCCCTTGATGACTTATTAACTACCTCTCTATTTAACCCTTTGGTTAGCAAATCCACAATATTATCCTTTGATTTTACATAATCAACAGTGATAATTCTAGTTGAGAGTTGTTGTTTAATGGTATTATGTCTACAACGTATATGTATTGACTTACCATTATACATATTACTTTGTGCTCTTCTAATAGCAGATTGATTATCATAATGAATGCATATTAGTGGCATAGGCGTTTCCCACTTTAGAATATCCTCTAAAAAATTACGAAGCCATCCAGCTTCCTTGCCACATTTGTCATAGGCAATAAACTTAGACTCCATTATGAATATGGCTATAACAATTTATTTAGAGGATTTCCAAGCCACAGCTACACCTGCTAGAGTAAACATATATCCACTAGTATGCTTAGAGTCATTTATATCAGAGATCCAAGTCGCATCACTATAGCCTTCTAGGACAGTTAGATATATAGCATAATGCAACCCATAATCATAAGTATATCGTAGGTACCTAGGTACTCTTACTATTCCCTTCCAGTGTTAAGTTCCTAAATTACTCGTATATCAACTCAGTTTACTTATCGTTTAAGTAATATCTAGTCTTGTACAACTTATTAAGTATATAAGACTGCCTACCACTCTAGCATATTCTACTTGAGATACACTCTCACCTCTATTCTTGGATGAAGACTTAAGTCTAATGGAGTTTTAGCCATACTTGAATCATTCTTATTAAAATTTTCAAGTATTTTTGTCCATATAATGTATTTAACTTAATGTGAGTCCGTATGACCTTCTTCAAATTTTTATTCCTAAGATCACATCCGCTAGTCCCATATCCTTCATGTCAAACCTTGAATTCAAAATATTCTTGGTTGACTTGATCATTTTTTCATTACTTTCAACAATGAGCATGTCATCAACATATAGATATAGAAAGACATAGCCACCACTAGTGTCTTTGACATAAACACACTTATCACACTCATTGATCTTAAATCCATTTGTTAGCATAGCACAATTAAATTTTTCATGCCATTGCTTTGGTGCTTGCTTCAAGCCCATATAATGACTTAACTAATCTACATACCTTCTTCTCTTATCCTAGGACAATAAAGCCTTCATGTTGTGTCATGTAGATTTCCTCATCTAATTCTCCATTTAGCAAAGACATTTGATGTATTTCAAGATTATGCAATGCTGTAATAGCAATTATAATCCTAATGGAATTTATCCTTGTTCCAAGAGAATATGTACCAAAGTAATATGGGCCTTCCTTTTGTTTGTAACCTTTAATTACAAGTCTAGCCTTATACTTATCGATTGATCCATATGCTTTTATCTTCCTTTTAAAGATCCATTTAGATCCTAATGGTTTACATCTGGGAGGTAAATCCACTAATTCCCAAGTATGATTTTGCATTATGGGATCTACTTCACTTTTAATAGCCTCTTTCCACAAAGGGCCTTCCGAAGAGCTTACTGCTTCTTTGTAAGTTTAGGGCTCAGCTTCAAGCAAATAAGTTAGAAAATCTAGACCAAATTGCTTTCTACTCTTACTCTTTTACTTCATCTTGGTTCATTTTCAATTTCATGTCCTTATTCTTGGTCTTGACTATCATTTTGTATAGACTCGAGTATTCGTTTAGATAAACTTACACTTTGGTTTTGTACGAGTGAGGACAAACTCATATCCCATGTTCACTTAGGCAAAAATGAACCTGTGTTTGTTCAGGCGAAGAAGAACCATGTGTTTGCTTAGGCAAAGATGAACTAGCCTCTTTTGAAGATTTACAAGGAAATATATGTTTGAAGAATGAAGCATTCTTGTTTGAAGAACGAAGCATTCTTTAACTCCATTATCATGTTTTTATGTATTTTTGAAATTTTAGATTTATAAACAAGAAACCGATAAGCACTACTATTATGTGCATAGCTAATGAACATGCAATCAATTGTTTTTGGACCTATGTTCACTTTTTTAGGTGTAGGTACAACCACTTTTGCAAGACACCCCCACACTTGAATGTATTTATAGGAAGGTTTTCTTCTTTTCCACAATTTATATGGGATTTTTCCTTTTTCTTTCAATGCACCTTATTTAAAAGGTAATTAGCCTTTAATATGGCTTCTCGCCATATGTTCCAAGGTAGCTAAGAACTGATTAACATTGCATTCGTCATTTCTTTCAAGGTATGATTCTTTCTTTCAGCCACACCATTAGACTGAGGTGAATAAGGTACTGTGATTTCATGTATAATTGTATGTTGTGCACAGAATTCACCAAATAGTGCTTTATGTTCACCACAACAATCACTTCTTAACACCTTAATCTTCTTATTGAGTTGATTTTCAACTTCAATTTTATAGAGTTTAAATTTCTCTATAGCCTCATCCTTACTTTTAAGCAAATACACATAACAATATTTTGTGCAAATTTATTTATAAACTCATCCTTGCTTTTAAGCAAATACACATAACAGTATTTTATGCAATCACTAATAAATGTGATAAAATACCTTTTACCACCTCTTGTTTGTACAAATTTTAAATCACATATATCACTTTGAATTAACTCAAGTGGTTCAGTTTTGCTTTTAACTGATTGGAAAGATGATCTTGTTAATTTCACCTTAACATAAACTTCACATTTATTTTTTAAATTTATATGGAAACTAGGTATGTGGTCCATGTTAATTAACCTTTTCAAAGCATTATAATTAACATGTCCTAGTCTACCATCTTATAAATTGGAAGACTCAAGCAAATAAATCGAAGAGGTATTTTCATTCATGCAAGTGATTACATTACATCTCACTTAAACAGCCCATCCAATATATACCCTCTCCCCACATACGTTCCATTCTTAGATAAAATAACCTTGTCTAACTAAAACACCATGTGAAATCCATACTTATTAAGTATCAAACTAGACACTAAGTTCTTGTGGATTTCCATTACATATAGAACATTGTTCAGAGTTAGCTCTTTTGCAGATGTCATCTTCAACACCCCCTTTCCTTCATCAAGACTTCAAAAGTGACAAAATTGCCTATATACAGCTTCTTTCCAATCTTAGGAGTGAAGGTGGAGAATGTTTCTTATTAAGAGCATACGTGCCTTGTAGCACTAGTATTAATCCAACATTTCTTTGGGTTTGACCCGACTAGATTCACCTCTGATATCACAGCAACTAGGTTGATGTCAAAGACATCTTGTATGATGTCATTAACCATATTTTTTTCATGGTTCTTTTTTTTTTTTTTTGCCTCTTTAGTAACCTACATTCAGAGGATTTATGATCCATCCTATCACAATTAAAGCATTTGTCTTATAATTTCTTCTGAAAAACTCCACCTTTGGGTCCCACCTTAGACTTCTTTTTCTATTTTGTTTTTCTTCTTCTTCAAACTTGCTACATGTTCGACAATGTTTCTCCCCTCTTTTTTGAGGTTTTGTTGTCTTTTTTGATTTAAAGTCTAACAATAAGCTCTTCAATGTTCATCTCCTTTTGCTTGTGCTTAAGGTAATTTTTGAAATTCTTCTAGCCAGTGGGTAGCTTCTCAATGATTGCAGCTACTTGGAAGGTTTCACTCAAGTTCATCCCCTCTGCATGAATTTCATAGAGAATTACTTAAAACTCTTGCACTTGACTCACCATAGTTTTGGAATCCACCATTTTATAGTCCAGGAAACATTCCACTATAAATTTCTTGGCACTAGTATCCTTAAATTTATATTTTTGGTCCAAGGATTCCCAAAACTACTTGGCAGTCTTCACAGCACTATACACATTGTACAATGAGTCATGAAGTCCATTCAAGATATAATTACTGCATACAAATTTAGAATGATGCCAAGTATCATGAGCAACCCTCACTTGAACATCTTGCTCATCCTTTTTTAGAGTAGAAGCATTTTCAGTCAGGAACCATGCAAGGTTTAGGGTGGTTAGATAGAACATCTTTTGCTGCCACTTTTTAAAGTTCAAACCATTAAATTTCTTTGACCTCTCTCCATGATTCACAAGAACCAAAATAGGCACAATAAAGTCAATTATTTTTATACCCAACAAAGATGGTACTTGAATTGTGTTCTCAACATTGGCAATCTCCATTTCTAAAATAGCAAAGAAAATTATTATTTTTCCCCGTAAAGAAAAATAATTTCACTATCTAAATGGCACTCTTTAGACAATTCCTAGGAAATGCCAAAGGGGTCAAAGTCAGGTCCCACTTAAAATCCAATCTCCTTAGACAAAATTTTGTAATAGAAATATCTAAGAAAAGCTGAAGGGGTCACAAATAGATCCCACTTAAAACCCAATCTCCTTAGACAAATTTTCTAAATGATGACTATTCAGTGTAAACAAGTGGAAAAATCATATTGAGGTTATACTAGTAAAATTTTTAAAACAAGTGGTAAAGTATAAATGAAATATAGTCCAAATTTATATTTATAAATAAATAAATATAAATAAAATTACAATATCACAGAAATAATGTAAGGAATAAGAAATACAAACAGAGGCCAGTGTTACACAAAGTTTCGTTAAAACAGATTCATCCCTCACTATTGGTACTTGAGAATTGATTTGACATCTGTCTTCTAGGATACAATGGTAACCAAGTAATTTTGAGCACCATAAAATTACTTTTCCATGAACTAGAACCGTATTAACTTTACCGTCAATTGAAAAATCTTAAAAACTTGAGAATTCTCTAAGAATACTAAGTACACTAAAGAGCTTCTAAGAGAAAGCTAGAGAGAAAAATCTTTTTAGTGTGCTTTGAAAAATGAAAAAAGCCTCCTTATATAAGAATCAAGAAGGCTAAAATGGACATAAAAATGTTAAATATTTTACCTATAAATATGAAAGTTAAAAATGCATAAATCCACAATTAACAGGAATGCTAAAAAACAATAAATCTATTTAATTTTTCATTCATTTTTCTAACACTAACTAGCTACCAAATAAATTAGCTGCTAAATGTAGAAAACACTATTGCTAAATACTATAGAAATGTGACTAAGTCAATTGTGTTGGCAACTAAATGGCTACTAAAATATTAGTTGCTATTTAGCTACTATAGTATTAGTTGCAAAAATTATAGGCGACCAATTAAATTTATAAATGGAATTTAATTATGTAGCGACTAATTAGCTACTATAAAATGTATTGGCTAATTATATTTAATTCTAATTATTTTATTTATAAAAAATAATAAAATATCACTCAACATTAATATACAATCCTAAATTACATTGAATCAAGGAAAATTAAATAAAATTTATAAATGTCAACAATAGTGTACAAAGTTTACATTTGATGCAGTGTTTCGCAAAGAAATAAAATTCTTATACAATGTCCTTTAAAAAAAATTGACGCAATGAAAAAACACACTCAACAAATTCCTAAGACATGTTGATAGGAGGATTGTACATCTCTTGGAGGATATGTTTATGGCAGTGATGTCATAGGCCTGCCAAAAATCGATGAAACATACTTGGATAACTGGCAAATCATATCTCACATCTACTTCAGGTTCTTTCTAAGGGATGTAGTTACAGCACCGTCTGCAGCTCATCCCTGATAATCTTGCAAATGTGCTTATTATTCAATGAGGAGGAAGCAACTGTTTCTGTGGAGGAATTGCTATAGAATGAAGAGAAGCAGCATGCAATCTTGTAGCTTAGGCACTATTGCTTCTGTTAATTAATAGTGACATGTAGGTAGATATTGTCACAATCTTTGGATAGAGCATGTGACTCTTATCCATCAAGCACGTCCAGGATCTATGACTCTTGCATGATATAAAATATATTTCAATGAAATGTTACAACTTAATTTGAAGGATACAACATATACCCATTTAATTAATAGAAAAAATTGTAAAAAAAAATCTGGTAGAGTTTCTCCTGTAATATTTTGATCTAGGAGAATCTTTATTAATTAAAATAAATTAATTTAATTATAAATTAATTTAATTTATTATATAATAAATTAAATATATTAATTTAATTAATTAAAATAAATTAATTTAGTTATAAATTATTTTAATTTATTATACAATAAATTGATTTATTTATTATATAATAAATTAAATATATTAATTTACTATTTCAAACTAATGGTTTATATCATTTAAGAATTTAAACCATTAATGTTTTAAGGTTTAAATTCATTTGCTTTTTTTTTTAAAAGTTATTTTAGTTATCAAATATGTATATAAACAGAAGTTATTTGATTAAAGGAAACAAACAAAACTTAAAGAAGTTTCTTAGCTTCAATTTCTTTATTTTCTTATCTTCCTTTTCATTTCAAGAAAACTTCTTCTAAAAAGAAGTACAAATCCAAATTCCTTAAATTTTAGAAATTTTAAGTTCCATCACCTAGAAGTTTTGGATCAAGTGGTATCAGAACAATAGATCCAAATGATGATAGTGGTTTATGGTCTTAACTCGCCAGCGACGCAAAACTTTAGGAGAAGAACTTAAGGGTCCTTTACTTGTGCATCGCAAGCCTAAGACAAATAGAGGAATTATGGGTGGAGAAAACAAACTGGAGACATCTGGTGATTGAATCACCAAGTTAGAACAATAAGTTCTAAACTTAGCAACATCAGTCTTGCAACTCCTTGAAAGTATCAACTTTGAGAAGACCTTGCATGTATCTTTTTCTAAGAAGTTTGACTGTAAGCTCAAGAAAAAGGTTACTAAAGTGAGTGAAGAGGAGATTGGTATAGCATCTGATGAGGAGGATAAACAATATAAAATATGCGATAACAAATAACTTGTAGATACCTTAAAGATTGATTTTAACGTTCATATTCCTATTTGTAAAGGTGATATTAAGCCTAAGAAGCTAGACAATTGGATAGATGAATTAGAAACTTATTATACTATGTATAAGTATTCTAATGCTCAGAAGATAAAATTTGCAAGCTTGAGACTCCTAAGCCATGCTATTAGATGGTGGAAATCTTATTAAAGATGGTATGATGTATTAGATTTAACTTGGAAGGAATTTATGATGTTATTGAGGAAGCACTTTTTTCCTATTGGTTATAATGAGGAAAGATGGTTCAAATGGCAACACTTTGGACAAAAGATTAGCCAGACTATATAGGAGCATATTACAAAGTTCCATAACCAAGCTATGGTTTTAGATGTCAATATCGATGACTATGATGTGTTTATGAAGTATATTGGAGGTCTTGCTAACTACATATAGAGAGAACTCAAATTGTTCACCGTATATTCCATTAAGGAAACTACCGTCAAAGCCATGGCCATTAAAGCAAAAAATAAACAATTTGACAAGAAATGATGATAGGCTAAAGTCTTCTAATAAATCTTATTGGAAAGGGAAAGGGAAGCATATCAAGAATGAGTCAACACAGAAACAATATTGTGATCACTGCCGAACCAACAAACCTTTAACGAAAAAATGTTGGATTCTTCACCGTGAGTTAAAGCCAAAAGAAAGCAAAGGTAACCATGGGAGGAATGACAAGAAGGCCACCTTGACTGTACAGTAAACAGAGGAACTTCTAGAGTTGAAGCAACCTGATGCTACATGAACCTTTATGATAAGAATAACAGATGCTAAAGAAATTTATAACTAAGAAGAGTTGTTTCATTTGACTATTCAAGTCAAGCAAAGTCTTATGCAAGCCATTATTGATCTATGAAGTTAGAAGAATATGATCTCAAAAGCTTTAGTAGAGAAGCTAGGCTTAGCGATAATGCCTCACCTAAAGCCTTAGCCACTAGGCTGGATACAAAAGGGCATTGACATGCAAATTACGAAGCAATGTACCTTCAAATTTGCCGTCATCGATCATTATACTGATGAGTTAGCTTGTGAAGTGGTACATTAAACATATGTTAAGTGATATTAGGCAGTCCATATTTATGGGACCATGATGCCATTCATTATCAGAGACTACACAAGTATCATCTTGTGAAAGATGGGAAAGAATTTCTTGTTAATTATTGCAAGCCTTAAGTAACAAATAATCTCTTGACTGCCAACCAAGTAAAGGGATTAGTTAATTCATGTCAGCTATTTATTTTGCTAATGATTCGACCCCAAGACTATAGTTCAAAAGCTTCTACATTGGCTACATTTCTTTTATCTCATACTCAACTTTCTAAAATTGAGAAATTACAAGAAGAGTTTAAAGATTTATTTGAGGAAGTGCACGGATTGCCAGTAGGAAGAGTTGTAGAGCATGAAATCTAATTGGTTAGGGATTCCTTTCTACCAAATTTAGGTTTTTATCACACTTCCTTGACAGAATTTGAAGAGATCAAAAAGCAAGTTCAAGGACTTCTTGAACAAGGAGTTATCAAGCCTAGTACTTCACCAGTATTACTAGTCCCTAAGAAAGATAGAGGCTAGTAAATATGTGTTGATTACAGGGCACTCAACAAAATTACCATTAAAAATCGATATCCATTATTAGGGATTGATGACTTGTTAGATCAACTACATAGTGCTTGCTACTTCATAAAGGTTGATCTCAAATCTGGTTATCAGCAAGTTCACATTCGTAAAGAAGACACTTAAAAGACTGTATTTGAGACAAAACAGGGACTCTTCGAGTGGTTAGTTATGCCATATGGGTTATGTAATGCTCCAACAACCTTCAAGCAGTTGTTGAATGAAGTGCTCTTTTATTGATGATTTTATCATTGTCTATTTAGATGACATATTAATATTCAGTGTCACATGAGAGGATCATCTTCATTATATTACTCAAGTGTTAAATGTTTTACGAGCAAATAAGTTGCGATTGAATGGAAAGAAGAGTTAATTTAGGAAGCAACATTTGATATACCTAGGATTCATTGTCGGTGTAGGAGAACTAAAAATGGATCCAGAAAAGGTACAAGTTATTTCTCAATGGCCTACTCCGCAAATTGTGACTGATGTTCAAAGCTTTATAGGTGCATGTCAATATTTGCGAAAGTTTATTCAAGATTTTTCACAAATCACAGCACCATTACACTATCTTATAAAGGCCAATCAAAAATTTGAATGGTCTAATAAGCATGAAGAATCTTTCCAATTATTAAAGCAAAAGATTATAGAGGCCCTAATACTAGAATTACAAAATCTATAAAAACCATTTGAAGTCAAAGCAGACGCATCTAACTATGTCATAGGAGCCATTTTATTTCAAGATGGAAAACCAGTTACGTACCATTCTGAGATGTTTAGTAGACTAGTATTGAACTATCCAACTTATGACAAGGAACTATATGTTTTTCATCAAGCAGTGAAGCATTGGAGAGCTTGCTTATTGGGGAAGGAAGTTCTGGTTCACTCAGATCATAAACCTCTTTAGTTTTTGACTACCCAGTCTAAGTTACAGTAAGCTAGCCATAAGAAATGAATGTCTTACTTACAACACTTTAATATTGTAATTAAATACAAGAAAGGAGTTATTAATAGACTAGCAAATATGTTATCTTGACTACCTGCACTAGTAAGTTCTGCATTATTTATGGCTAATGCAACCTATTGTACCTTCTGAGTATGCCAAGGGGTATGACACAAATGTTGATCTTACAACAAGGAAAAGCTAGTGAGTTTCAATTAAAGGATGGACTAATGTATGAAGGGAACACAATTATGCACACCAAAAGATGGAGACAGATTGCAATGGATTCGTGAAGCTCACACTTCCAAAGTAGCAGGACACTTTGGAATGGAGAAAACACTATTAAATCTTAGTTGTTATGTCTTCTGGCCAAAGATGCACCTTAATGTTTCATGATACGTATGAGGTTGTGTTCGATGCAACACCACCAAGCCTTCCAATAGGAAGTTAGGATTGTACCTTTTATTGCCAGTACCTGACAGACCTTGGGAGAGCATTTCAATGGATTTTCTTGGAGGATTGCCTAAAACCAAGTCTAAATATGATTACTTATTAATAATGGTGGAACGTTTCAATAAGATGGTGATTCCTACTCCTTGTAAGAAGACTGTCATTAGAGAAGGAGCTGCAAAGTTATTTTTCCAAAATGTGTGGAAACATTTTGGCTTGCCTACCTTAATTATTTTAAATAAAGACAATCGATTCCTAGGCCATTTTGGGAGGTCATTATAGGGAATGATGGATACTAGGTTAAAGCATAATACTACATTTTATCCTAAAACTAATGAACAAATAGAGGTTGTGATGCGACCCGCTAGCTAAAGAGAGTAAGGAACTGATTATATTGAATCAAACCCAAGCATCGATCAAATAAGAACAAAAGAAAAGCTTTACCCAATTCACACCTGTTGAAAAGAACCAAAGCTATTAAATGATGAGCACCACAAGTTACCTTGATAAGCTCATATTTAAGTTCTAAATAAGAACTTGGAAGAATCTCTTACTTGAAGAAAATTCAAAGAAGATTATTATTATTCATAAAATTGTTCTTCAATTACAATGGAGCCTTTAATTTATAAGGAGCCTGAAGCCCTAAAACTCTAAAAATTCAAATAAGACTTAAGAAATCTATCTTTATAAGGAAATAATAATCCTTATTGAAAATAGAATGCTAATTAAGAAATTAACTCCTAAAATCAATCCAAATAACGTAAATCTAATGTGGACTACTTAATATAATAAGTTCAGGGCCCAAAAATATAAGGGAGATGTGTAAAACATAAAAAATCAAAAAAATAGAAAAAATAGAAACTGAGAGAGCAAAATGTCTGCTGGTTGTTGCACTCGCGCAACAGGTATGCTTTCTGGCCCTTCAAGACCGCAACGAGTATGTCGTGCCCGCGACTCCTCAATCTTTAGCATATTCTTCCAATTCTAAGCCTTTCCAACATCTTGCATCCTTAGGTAAGTTTTCATTCTTGATGTAGCTTTAAAAACCTCTTGGGAAGTTTGAATATCTTCTAGAGTACATTCTTTGGCTTGTGTTTCCATGAATTTGCCCTGCATAGCTTCCTTGAAGACTTTTGTATTTAAGTTTAGGTAATCTTATTAGAAACCCCTCTATAGGCTAGTTAGGATCATATCAAGTTGTTAATTAGACTATGGTACATTTACGAAGGGGTTATAATTCCAAACATCCTAAAACTTGGGATGATAGCTGTCTTTATTTATAATTTGCATTTAATCGTGCAATTTATGGCTCCATACTCAAATCTCTGTTTGAGGTTTGTTTAGGTTACTTACCTCAAGTGCTTTTGATATGGCAATTTCTATCAATGACAAACCATTAAATGGAAAAGAGGAAGAAGAACATATCAGAGAACAAACTTTTCTCAAGACAAATTAGGAAGATTAATTTAGAAATGGAAGCACAACTGCAATGTTCTCAGCACAGATACAAGACTTGTCATGATAAGCATTATGTGCCATGTAAATTTAAAGAAGACTTAGTATGGCTACATGTTGGAAAGGAATGATTACAAGGAGAAGGAAAGAAACTCAAGCCCATCCGATATGGACCATTCAAAATCATCAAACAATTTGGTGACAATGCCTTCCAGTTTGATCTACCACCATACTTCCATATATACTGAGTCATTAATGCTGAGAATTTAAAACTCTTTAAACCATCATTATTGGATGATGATCCTGACCAAGACACTCTTCTTCCCTCAATTGATGACTTGAAGATGGAGCACGAACAACCTTTAGAAGAGGATTGTGTTTTGGAGCAAAAGGTTCATGAAACTAGGCATGGAAAATGTGAGTTTTTCGCATTGACAAGATAGATCAACTTCCCAACAAGTTAAAGTGGTATAGTCAAGATAAAGCCAATCAAGAATTTCCTTATCTCGCATTCTAACTTGACCAGGAGTTCAAGCTAAGCAAAATGGGAGAGCCATGATCTAAGAGAATCTTTAATAATTAAAATAAATTAATTAGTTATAAATTATTTTAATTTATTATATAATAAATTGATTTATTTATTATATAATAAATTAAATATATTAATTTACAATTTCAAACTAATGGTTTATATTATTTAAGAATTTAAACCATTAATGTTTTAAGGTTTAAATTCATTTGCTATTTTTGTTTAAGTTATTTTTAGTTATCAAATATGTATATAAACAGAAGTTATTTGATTAAAGGAAACAAGTATAACTTAAAGAAGTTTCTTAGTGTCAATTACTTTATTTTCTTATCTTCCTCTTCATTTCAAGAAAACTTCTTCTAAGAAGAAGTACAAATCCAATTTCCTTAAATTTTAGGAATTTTAAGTTCTATAACCTAGAAGTTTTGGATCATATTTGGTACCTAGAAAAGAATACGACACTTGAAAATAATCACCTCTAACTCCCTAGATACACTTCAATCAACATACACAATTATACTTCAACTTCCTACAATCAAATTTATAATAAGTACACTTTGTAAATATTTTAATGTTTTACCTTTAATTGTGTGGGAATTTTCTTCTTGTATCATTTTTTTTCCAACAAAGCTAAATAAGTTATTACATCATCACAACTTAATATGATATCTTTTAAACATATATAAGAAAAATATGACATATAACATATATAAAACAATAAGAAGATTAATTGTAATTTATGTCTCGAAAATCGGGCAGTGTTTCATTTTAATTTAGGACTAAAACCCTTGAAAAGAAAACATAACTAGATATTTTTTTTATATCCAGTCCCACAAAACAACATCAACATATAATAATCAACAACAACAATCCTATGACTATGTCATGTACATTTCACTTTTTTTTTTTTTTAATGGTTAACTTTGTTATTAAGAAATAAATGCAATTTTTCAAATAAACTTCTATTTTTTGGTTTAATTCATAAAATTTTTTAATATTTTTATGTGTGAACAACTCTAGTTTATATTGAAATGTGCTATATTATTAACTCTATTTTGTATTAAAATGAGATATATCTTTAACTCCAATTGAAATGAAATATATTGTTAATTATAATTCCTAATTTAACTAATATAATCTATTTAATTATTTATTTAAAAAATAAACTTCAAATAAAATTCCTTATATTTAGACATTTAATATCATTTAAATATTTCAAGTTATAATCAAGGTGTTATTAATTTTTATAATTTCAATTGAGATTTTTAAACCAATTATCAAAACATACCTAATAAAAATACCTAACATTTATCAATTTAATTAGGCTTTCCTATTATCTATATAAAAGCATATTTACTTGAACATTTATTAAAAAAATTTATAACAAAAAGAAGGAACCATTGAATAAAACACATAAATCATAAAAAAAATTAGGTATAAAAAATTCTAAAATTTATCAATTTAATTAGGTTTTCCAATTATCTATAAGAAATTATAATTATTTGAAAATCTATTGAATAAATTCTAACAAAAAGAGGAAACCATTGAACAAAATATATAAATCATAAAAAAAATCTTAAGTAAAGAACTTACTTGTAGAGCAACTTGGGCAACCTCAGTGATTGAGGACGATGGCAATTATGGTGGTGGGTAGGGGAGGGAGTTTAGATATTGAAAGAAATGGAAATGAGTACAATCTTGAGGAAGTAGAAGATTTTGGCTTAGGTATTTAAAGATTAGTGATTTAACTACTTCAGTCACCAATATAGTTGCTAATTAGGATAAAAATGATACTATGCCATTTGGATTAAATAATTTAGTGAATATTTGGTACAATTTCAAAAAAAAAAAAAATATCAAAGATGCATCTTTTTCATTTTACTTAGTGACTACTGTGTTTAATCACTAGTTAGTGACTAGTTCTATTAGTTGCTACATGAAACAAAAATACTTATTAATTATATTAATGATTAACATCATCTATAGCTAAACTTAGCGACTAACATAGTCAGTAGCTAAATAGATATCTCTAAAAGCCTTTACACTCACACCATCACAAAGCCTTATAATTAGCAACTAAAGACTTGTTAGTCACCAATTAACAACTACTTAATGATTAATTTACAATAGCTATGGGTTGCACCATTTTTTGGCGACATCAGTAGCAATTAAGTAGTCATAATTTAGTCACTACATTTTCACATTTTGCCAATTGCCATATTATAATTGCTAACTTGTCATTTTTAGTCACCAATTAGTGATTACATTCATTTAGTCATGAAATATAATTGTTGTTTGCAACATTCTTATAGTGTAATAGGGGAAAAAACAAGAAAAGCAAGTTGCCACTAGAAATTTTGGTCCTTAATAAGTTTTATAAATTAAGACTACTCTTAATGTTGGCACATTACTTTTTACTCTTTTTCCTAATTTCAATCTCTCTTTGGAAGACCCACATGTGCTTTTAGCCCTTAAAGTCCATATATAGATTATCAGAGCTCCTTGAGTTACTGATGCTACTGTAGCCGCTCTTTATTACCAACTTATTTTCAAAATTCAAAACCATGCTCTTAATCTAACTGTACCTTACCCTAATGAAGCTCTTCACTATATATCTGACTCTTATTCTACCCCTACCTATATCCATGTTCCTAAATAAATTTCAAGATCAAATATGCTTAAACTCCTCCTAGATAACCAATTATGAAATGCTACATGAGAATGCTCAACCTATTCAATCAACTCAATCCATTTTTATTTCAAAGTAGATAATTTAGTTGAAGTTATTTTTATAACAATTTTATATGAGATCTAGTTTCTTCTCCTTTAGTTTTTCCCACTCAATTTATCAACCCTCAAAGATGGTGATCCTTATAAGAAGAAAAGGGAAAAACGTCTACAAGATCTAAATGCTTTGAAGTCAATTCTAAAAAAAAGATCTAATGATGGAGATCCTTCCATTTCCACCTAACTTTTTAGTGAATATGATTATTTGGTCTCTTATACTCCTCCAAAAACCATCAAGCTTTCCAAGCCATCTCTTCCTCCAGACAAAGATGGTAAAAGCCATCTCCTCCTCCAAAAAAGAATCCATTACCTTATTATACTAAAGCCTTAAAGACACTATCCAAAGAAAAGCCTTTTTCCTCTACACCAATAGTATGCATATACCAACCTTTCACCACTTCTTATGAAGAAGAATTTCCGGTAGTAGTTGATTTGAAAAATCCTTAAATAAATGTCTATACTTCCGCTTTTATTAAAAATCCTACTGGTGTAAGTGTTGAAGGAAAGCTCCTAACAGTCAGACCTATTGAACCAATGTTGAATTGGCACACTAAAAATGCTCAAGCCCAAAATTAAGTGCTAAAAAAGATTGAATCAAAGGTAGATCATATTGCTCATCAGATTAAACCAATGTTGAATTGAAAGTTTGGCAATTGAAAGAACACATAGCAGCTCTTGAGAAGAGTCTTCAAGACTAATCTCCCCACAAAGATTCGTTCAATTCCTTAGACTTTTCTTCCTACATGTTGCCAATCCTTAAACAAGCATAACCAAAAAGGTTTGGATAGTCTCATGAGCTCTTCAAGAAAAAATTAAAGTGTCAAAGCAACCTATGAAACCATCACCTCTATCTATAAAGGAAAAATCTCTTTCTTCCCTTGATGATTCTATAAGTGATCCAAAGCCTAATCCACCACATCTAAAGCTAAACTACAAGCATAAAGCACCCATGACTTTTGAGTCACCATCTTCTGCTCATTTCATGATAAACCCAATTGATGCTTTTCTAGATAACTGTGTTAACTAGTCAATCTCTCAAATCAACTTGGCCTTTCTAGTTAAATCACAGGATCATTCTAATTACTCCTTCACATTTTGCATCAATTTCTTCTTCTAGTTCAAAAGAACATCCGATTTTGTGTATGGTTGAACCTAATCCCAATTCTTCTCATCATTATAGCAATGAGACCGCATATACATTTGAATCTCTATTATAAAACATAGAGTTTCCTTCAAAATAAATAGCAAAAGCCTAATGTAAATGGATTCTCCTACTAATCCTAAACCTTTATATTATTCAAATTCATGGTTTTCTTTTGATGACATTCCACCTTCTCAATATCTAGATAAAATTAAGGAATTTTATGCCTAGTTAGAAGTCCAAATAGCCAAACCAACTGATATGTTTAGAAGTACCACTGAAGATTTCCCTCATTAAATGTTTTTGCAAACATCAAGAATGGTATCTTTATCTCAATGATATGGCCAAAACACAACTTCTTAATCGTAGAGGAATTCCTTAATTTATCTATTATTTGCACATGGAGTTTGTTAGACATGCTACTTATAATTTGGAAAACACAATAAAGGACATTTCAAAATGAAATGTTGCTCCATGCAAAAGAAAGATCTTAACAGATACTTTCAAAATATGTCAAAGAAGTTCTCTAAGCTTCATGGCCAGAATAATCCTAAATTGAAACAAGCTTTTATAATTTCCCTTCTTGAGTCTTTGATAACTACTATTCAAACTACCCTACAAGACAAAGGGAAAAGCTTGAATGATCTTACTCTAAGTTAGATTTATCAAACCATGATCTTTTCTACCTTTAAGGTCTATAATACCCATAGATTACTAAAACAAACTTTGAAGTGGCATAAAGATCCCATTCTGAAACAATAATAGACCTGACCTTTATGTAAAATATGGAGTGAAAGATTACTCTAGTTTAGAAAAAGCATTTTTCTTTTTTAGTTTAAAGCCACTATGGCAAGTCTTCCTAGAAATCCTCTTGTAAATATTATTTCTTTGAGAAAATTAATTTTCGAGGAAAAAAGGATAGATAAATACTATTTGTGTGATAGAAGAGGACATTTTGCAAAAAAAATTATCCTAATAAGCCAAAACAAGTAGCAAAGCTCACTTAGTAAATTTAATAGATCACCCAAGTTGACCTTCAAGAAGCTGATCTAGAATCATTATTTTCCAAAGATGAAGCTGATTCTAAAGACTTTTTGCCATTCAGGACTACTCTTCTAAGGATGAAACCTATGAGCCAATTTATTTAGTGTCCCATGTTTCTCCTATTTCACTTTCAATAGAGAAGAGAATCCATCTTATTCCATTATTTATGTTCAACTCTATCTAGAAAAGTATTCTAGGCCAATTAAAGATGTTGCATTTGTAGACACTTATGCTCATTGGATTATGCTGAATTTAATAGTTTTTCCTTAAGAATATTGAAAATAATAGTTTTTCCTTAAGATTATTGAAAACCTTATAAATAGTATTTTAAGGTTGTTGATGAATTTTTTTTTTAGCACAGACTATATCAGAAAGGCTCATATAAAAATTCAATTCTTCTCGAATGTTCAATTTGGGAGCAATGTTCAGGGTCTCCCCTATTAGAAAAAGATATAGTCCTTGGATTTGATGTATTTAGGAAGATGAAGACCTTGCAAATATCAGATATAAGAAATATTTTCAACCATACATATTGATTCCATCCTTGTCCTAAATTAGCCTTCTTTTATCACCTCTCTTGATTCTCTCAAAGAAGAATTAGTCCAACATTGTTGTGCTAATTCTCATACAAAGTTTTTTACAAAGAATAAACACATACTTTTTTAGCAATCCTGAATTCTTCGTGTCTCTTTCCTACAAACAAAATGAAGATATTAATCCTACTACCAAGACCACTCACATAGGAATGTCACCCTCAGACTAACAGTTAGCAGTTTTTGAATGTTCTCAGTTCCTTTCTCATGGTCTAATTAAACTTAGGAAGTCATATTGGTCATGTCAAGCATTCAATATGAATAAGAGATCTAAAGAAGTTCAAGAAAAAAAAATAGTTATTGATTACCAACCTTTAAACCATTTCTTGAAAGATGATAAATTTCCTCTCCCAAAAATCCCCTCTCTATTCACTCATTTGTTCTATATTATAGTTTTTTCAAAATTTGATCTCAAAATAGGATTTTGGCAATTAGGAATTCAACCAAAAGATTGTTACAAAACTATATTTTGTATTTTTAATCACCATTATCAATGGACATTCATGCCATTTGGCCTAAAGGTAGGACCCTCTTTGTACCAAAAAATAATGATTGAAATCTGTAAACCTTTCTTCATAGCTCTAACATCATAGATGATGTTCTTTTATTTTTCCCTGACATGCAAACTCATTGCCAAATACTTTTTTAATTCTTATCTTTATCTAAAGAATTTGGTGTAATGTTATCTCCTTCAAAGATGCATACAACCAACGATGAAATGACTTTATTAGGAATGGTGTTTAAAGATGGACAATACTCACCAAGTCCTCACATTGCGACAAAATTAATGAAGTTTCTAGACAAAAATCTCAGCCATAAACAAATATAGTAATTTATTAGAATTTACCTTAGACATTTTGTCTCATACTTCGCAGAAAAGGCCAACTGTCTCAAGCGCATGCTAAAAAAGTGATGCCTCTGCAAGGACAAAGAAGAAATAGACTACAATTGTCCACCTTTTGAAAAAGGAGTTATAAGAATTGTCCCTTTTAGAAATTCCCTCCACATGGAAAAGACATCTTCAAACAAATGCAAGTGATAAGTATTAGGGAGCAATAGTCCTTGAAGAAAACAATAGAAAAAGACTAATATATGAATAAGGGAGTGGCAAGTTCAAAGATTCTGAATGTCACTCTTATTCAACTTTTAAAGATATTTTTACTATAAAGATTGAAATAAAAAAATTTTAATTTCTTCTAATTGGACATCACTTTACAATTGTCATGGACTATTTCTCTTTCCTTGAGATGCTAAATTTCAAGGGAAAGACTTTTTGTCAACTGCAGTTGATTCACTAGAAGAAATGGTTTAGCGAATATAAATTTAATGTGGAATATATTAAGGGAGATAACAATCTCATTCCTGATTTCCTTTCTAAACCAAATTCCTTACAGTGTTCTCTCATTAATTCCTTTAAAGTTGTTCCATTGATCTTTATGGTATTCTCAGTCTCATTTTTTTTAGGCCTCATACCTTTCTTATATGAAGGACTTCCTCTTGAAATTAAGGCTAATATTTCTCAAAAAGCTCTTAAGGACTTGTCCTATAAATAGGTTTTTGAATATCAATCCTTTTTCATATGGAAATATGGCCCTCAATTTATTAGGGATTCAGTAATACATCCTACATACCCTTTTTCGTGAATTTATGCCTTTATGGATTTCACCATGGATTTCTTCTGGTAATGGCCAAAAGAATTCCTTTACTTTTTTTTTTTTTTGGTATTTCTATCATTTGAACCATATAGCTATAGAAATACAACCCTACAAGTTACTCCAATATGTCATTCCTAAAGTATGAGCCTATATCTAATTCCTTTTTTTTCACTTTCCTACAATGGTTCAAACCCCTTAAATAATAGCAAGATTTTCTTATCACAAAATTGTCCAACTTTGATCAGACAAAGTTCTAAAACTCAGGATAATAATCATCCTTCACCATTCGTACATTGCTATGGTGATCATCCTTCAGAAACTCATCTCATTACAATTCCTCAAGTCTCAATTTACAAATCTTATTTCTTTTCTCTCTATAAAGACCCATTTGACCATCCTAAGGAGTATACAAGATCTGAGCACTTTATGAAGGAGAAAAATAGCTTAACTCTCAGAGAGTTGTGGCCTTCATTCAAATATGATGCTCTATAGGTAGAATTCCCAACTAATTACTGCAAGAAGATCCAAGCTAATAAAAAAGATTGGGAATAGAACTGCCTAAAACAACTAAACAAAAGAAGTGGTCTCTAGTCAATAATTCCAAATGATGACAAGTTTGATCCCCTCACCCTCTTTGGACTCACCTAGTAGAAGAATCTCAAAATCCATATGATGACTCAGATAATTTAGACCTAATAGACTATGAGATAACGAACTTGTCTCCCTCTCATAAGCCAATCAGGAAATTAAGTTATCAGGAATCTTAGCTTTAGCATTCCATCTATAAAATAATGTATGACTATTTGTTTTAACTTTACTTTAAATTTCCAACTATAAGATAATGTATTCTAGCTTAATATCGTTCTTTTTCTCTTTTATATAATGAGTGTTCTAAGTTTGTATGAAGGCAGCGAACAACTTTCAAACACTACCTACCTTTTTTTAATAGAGTTTTTAAATTTCCTCTCTCTTTTCTTCTTGATTCCTTAGTAATACTTTACTAAGATATCTAAATATAAAAGTATGCAATGCAATTCTTACTTTTAATGGAACCTTGGCATCAAAATTATCACATATTAATGATCCTTATGAAAGTTCTATGTGCACTAAAAAGACAAGTTCTTGTTGAAGGCTTAATATGCCTATTGTTGTTCGACAAGTCATAGCTGTGTGCATAATATGTAAACTTGGCATTAGAGCCTCATGAAATCTTAGTTAAAATATTGTGATGGATAATAGAAGAGAAGATATATATCAACCATGAAATCCCAAACAACATCAATTGTCCCCATTATTATAATCTTACCTCCTCCACCTACTTTTAAAAGATCTGTTACTAATAAAATAGAGTTTCTCTATGAATTAAGCTATATGCCTGATTCTCAAAAGATTCAAGACACTTCAATTCCTTTCATGAACCCTTATGATGCTGTCACAATATCAAATAGCATCCGAACTCTTATCAGACATACTCCTAAAGCTGTAAAAGAGTATGTACAGTCTACAAAATTTTGACCAATTCCCCACCAAGGCCACAGAAGCAAAATAATTTATTGCTCTATAAATTTCTCTTGAATCTGTCCAGCAATGGACCTCTTAAGGATTCACCCATATCCATTTTGGAACAATATAACTTGGTTGCACCTATCATGATAGAAAAGGACTTTATGTTTTTATTAGGATTGCCTTACTTGACACTTAGTATCTTGAGTATCAAAATGTAGTTATCGGTGATGGAAAACTTGATCACTAGTATTTAATTTATGCTTTTAGTTATTAAATTAGGGTTGCAAAGTTTACAATTAGCGATCGGATATCTGATCACTAATTGACTTTATAACAACCATAATTTTGGCTGGTTGTTATAGAGATTCGCAATCGGTCAATTTATTTGCTCAAAAAGATTTTTGCGGCGAAGAATATTTCAATGGGTGATGACCAGCATTTGGTGGTCACAAAAAGTTTTTTGTAACTGGATATTAAATTTTAGCGATGACTTATATTCTTGTATATGTATTATTTTTAATTATAAATAAAAATTCATAGTATTGCCTCAAAAATATTATAAAGAAAATAACGATTTAAATAAATTAAATTTCTACAAAATTTTAATTTTTGCAGATTTATGTTTAATTTATGAACTATTGATATATAATATATTTGATATTAAGAATAATATTAATTTTTAGAAAATGTAATTTTAAATGTTATTGAAAATGTAATTTGAAAATACTATTTGCCTATTTTAAAATGAAATTTTATGATTAAAATCAATAGAATTTATTTTTAAAGTAAAATTTTAATTATTTTTAATTAATATTTTCATAATATATATATATATATATATATATATATATATATATATATATATATATATATATATATATATATATATATATATATATATATATATATATTATAAGGATTGAAATCCATGACTTATAATACTGTCAATAAGTACACAATTATTAATTTAATATATTAATGATTTTATTTTATCTTAATTTTCAATAAATTTAATTTCGATTGAGATTTAAATTTAAAATTTTTCAGTTATGAAAATGATTTAATATCAATTAATTATTATTTAATGATTATATGTATGAATAAATAATAATATATATCCTTGCCTCATTTTAACTTGTGATTGAAAATAAAAATGTGCATCAGATACTTTATATTTTTCTATTTAGGCTGATTGTGAGCTAGATTGGAGACATATGCTAAAGTAATCAAAAGAAGATGCTGTGATTTACAACTAAAATAAAATTCTGATTCCAACAACTTAATTTTATCCCTTTTATTGTTTTGTTTCAAAGAGGGAGAGAGGCAGGGAGAGGCATCCTAGAAGAATAAACACCGACCAAGTAAATCTTCTAAACAAGGCCAACAAGGTATGTGTCGCTGCTAGTTGTTAACATTGTATTGCGAAGTGATAAATTGTACTTAATTATTTTAAATTTTATATCAAATATAACGCACGATAATATAATTTTATATATTATAGTAAAATATATTTAAACATTTTGTGGAAAAACTCAAATTATATATATTATTATGTATATTACTTATAAAATAAATTTTAAAAAATAATAAAAGACATGCATATTCATAGTACACAATAAAAATAAATATTACAAAAAAATTAATTGAAATATCATATTAGCTTTTAATTTTTTTAAATCAATTAAACATAATTTTTCAATTTTAATGACATTACAATAATTTATACATATATTCTCTTTATTATATATATATATATATATATATATATATATATATATATATATATATATATATATATATATATATATATATATATATATATATATATATATATATATATATATATATAGTGTTTTCTATGATTATTTTATTTTTAAATAAAGTAATCTATTTTATTGCAAAAAAAAAAGTAGTTTTTTCACCTAAAATCATAATTTTATTTATATTCTTTAGTAAATTAAATTATTTTTTCTCAATTTTATTTAATTACGAAAAAATTTTAAATTTTATGAAAATATAATTTGTTTTATAATATAATTTATTTTATACAAAACCATAATAAAAAATAATTTTATAAGTATGAAAAAATGTTACTCTTTTTTAAAAAATCACAATCTTCTTATAAAAAATATCATATAGGCAAATTTTTATATTATTTTGTTTTAAAATAAAGTACAAAATTTTATTTTTAACGGTCAATAAGATAATTATAAATAATAAATATAATTAAAATATTTAAAGTATTATAATTAAATTAACATGCTATTACATTTTACTAATTAAAAATGAAAAATACTAGAATGATTAAGGTAATATTTTAAATTTATATATTTATAAACTTTCTAAAAAATAGTCTAATTTACGAAAAAATATATAAAATTATGATTTTTTATAAGAGACCTTTTTTTTGTAATTATGAAACTATTTTTTTTCATAAAATTGTTGTTTTGCGAAAAATAAGTTATATTTTTGTAAAATTTAAAGTTTTTTCATAACTAAAAAGAATTATCAAAAAATAGTTTAATTTAAGAAAAAATGTAAATAAAATTATTTTTTCGCAAACAAAATAGGTTATTTTGTTTAAAAATAAAGTAACTATAGAAAACAATTATACAATATAAAATAGCTCTCTTTATTAATAATTTCATTAAATAAATGAAAACTCTCATATGATAATCACTATTATTTAAGTTAAATTGAATTGAATCATCATACAACACACGAGATTTTATTTTAATTAATTCATTTTGGTTTTTATATTTATAAATAAATCAAAATAATTGAACTATGTCTTAGAATTAATGTTGTGAATTATACAATATAAAATAGTTCTTTTAATAATTTCAACAAATCAATGAAAAATGCTGTATAATAATGAATATTATTCCATTTAAATTGAAAAATCAAACAAAACAAATGAAATTTTATTTATTCAGTTTCTTCATCTATAAATTCCGCTTTATTCAATTCTTAAAATTAAATATTTTAATTAATTCTGTTTGGTTTTTTATATTTATAAATAAAATAATTGGAATATATTTTATAGTTATTTTTACATTTAAAAAAATTTTGATATGTTTAGAAGTTTTTCAAAAAATTATTTATTTGTTTTTCCAAAGTTAAGAATTTAGTTAAAAATGTAATAAAATTTATAAACGGACACAAGCAAATTATTTTATTTTGATTTTTTAGTTTACATATTTATAATTGACTCTCTATTAATTAATATACTTTGTAAATTGAAAGAATATTAATTATTAAAGTTATTAATTCATTAAATTTATGAAAATCTACAATTGTAAAATAGTTGTAACACTAATATATTCAAAGAATATATATATATATATATATATATATATATATATATATATATATATATATATATATATATATATATATATGCACGCGCGCACATATATATATATATATATATATATATATATATATATATATATATATATATATATATATATATATATATATATATATATATATATATATATATATATATATATATTGTTGCATATTTATCTACTATGATTGATATATATATATGTGCGCGCGTGCATATATATATATATATATATATATATATATATATATATATATATATATATATATATATATATATATATATTGTTGCATATTTATCTACTATGATTGCCCTATTGAGCCATAGCTCGCCTAAAATGAGGACCATTCACTTACAACATCACCAATGAGCATCGCCCAATGGTCTCCACCGCTATTCGGATACCATATTCAACACGGCCTCCACTTTGGTCTCCAAATAGAACTCAGAATCCATATGCTATCAACAACTAGCATCTAAACCCTTGTATAAATCTAACACTACAACAGATGAATGTGACTCCATAAATTTTTAATTTTGCACTCTTATGATTCAACCATAGATTGACATCAGCTAAGATTAGTGCCCTATACAAAACTAGTATGGTGGTATCAAGGAGGCAGCGCCCTGTCGAAAAAATGAATTTTTTCAAAATTTGCACTTCCAAATGATTGGCACGCGATTACTAACTCGTAGAATTAAATCGGGCTCAAATTGGATAAAAAATGGACTAAAACAGGCCAAAATAAGTCAAGCGGAAGATACAAGTACAAGTTGGGCTGGGAGGCATCACTTTGAACATTTTAGCAGAGAAGTAGAATTATAGGATCACTAGTAGAGTCATGAGGGAGTTATATCCATTAGTGGTGAAAAGGGGTTCGATCACTTTAGTTTCCAGAGTGAGAAGAAGATTTTCACCCTCCCTTCGTCCCTCAAAAACTGGAAGCATAAGTTCATAATAACTCACCCAGATGGATAGGGCGAACTCCTGAAATCTTAGGTAGATAGTCCCACAATAATTCCTTTTAATCGATTATTCCCTTTGTATCCACTAGAGGAGGAGAAGGTGAAATTTTTGGGGGGTCAAGGGCCTATCTCAGGTTCAAAAGTATTGAGTGACTATTTTTTACTGATCTCATGGCAAGGGTTGAGTCAAGGCTTAAAGCTTCTATTCCCTCTAATGGTATTTTCCAAATGATCGCTTATTGCATTTATAGATTTGTATGGTTTTTTAAACTGACATATTCTTCTTGTATTGATGCAGAGATAAAGTGCATGCCACAATTAATGAAGGAGAAGAGGGAGAAGAAAACCAAAGATCTCCAAATGAGGGGGGCATCCTCCGGTTTGGCACCTCAAGTATTTACTAAGCAAAAGATGTCTTTCGCTCCTGCTCCACAAGAGATTGCTACAAATGACCCACGACCACTTCAAAAGTCTCCTATCATGATAGGTGGTTCTAAGAGGTCAGCCTTTGAAACCTATTCTGCTCCAACCTCCAAGAAGCCTTGCTCTTCTCAGGAGGAACTATCGCTGGAAGAGCTTACTAATTTTTCTCAAATGGTGGAGCAAAAATACAGCCCTGAGGCTCCCATCCATAACACTGTCGTGGCTATAGAGCTGATGCACACCATTCAACTACCCAAGGATCATGCCATTTATGAGAAGATGTCTACTTCTTAGCTTGCTGGCTCGGCTTCCAGTGCTATTTGCTAGGTTCATTTTTGTTGACTCATACTAACTCGCCCTTGTGAATAATCCAGACCTGTATATTTGTGGTTCTATCTTTTTATTAGCTAATTTTGTGTATTTGCAAACCTCACGCTATCTCGTTGAGATTCGTGAGCAAATGAGGGCTTAGAGAGAAGAGATCAAGTCTATCTAGGCTCAGCATCTTGAGGAGATGGAGAGACAGTTCGCCGAGAGGCAAGCCAAAATTGAAGAGAGCCATAAGAAATCTATAGCAAAAGAAAAAGCAAAATATTCTACTTTAGAATCCGAGTTGTTGAAGTGAGTAACCGTTGTAAGTTCTGAGTTGGAAGAGAATAAGAAAGAGATCTAGGACTTATAGAATAAAAATGATGGTCTTCTCTGGGATCTCCAAAAAAGAAAAGGTAGATCATATCAAAGATGCTAAACTTGTGGCCAGCAGATTTTTAGACTAACAAGACAAGGTGCTAGATGTAGTTCAACAAAAATATCTCGATCTAGACTTTGATTTTATACAGTTGATATATCCTGATATAGGCTAAGAAGAGAATATTAAAGATCCATCAAGGTCTGAATTTGAAGATAATCCTTTTTCTCTAACAAACATAACTCCTTCCAGACTTGAAGGTCAAGTCGATCTTCCTACTGATGATCATCATGGTGATGACCCGTTGTCTAGAGTAGAGGCCTCCCTTTCCATAGCCAATTATGGCATAAACTTGACAGAAAATAGAAATGATGTACTAGAATAGTCCTGAACTATCTTTATGTAAAGAAGAAAAAAGAAAAAAAAATTATGTGGAATGAAGGATTTGAACTTGTTTCTTTCCTCTTTTCTTTTCATTATGCTCTAATGGTGACTCACTGTGTAGTGCTTTAAGGATGACCTTACTCATTTGTTATCTTTTACGAGGGCATTGGGCGAACTTCCCTATTTGTCCATTCCTACATAATTCCTTTGTTGTTCGCCTATCCCCACTTATAAATTGGAACTAACTTATGTGGAGGTCTTGGGCAAACTTTGTTGTTCACCTATCCTTGCTTACAAATTTATAAATTGGAACTAACTTGTGTGGGGATCTTGGGCAAACTTCATTGTTCACCTATCCCCACTTATAAATTGGAACTAACTTGTGTGATGGTCTTAGGTGAACTTTGTTGTCCACCTATCCCTACTTATAAGTTGGAACTAACTTGTCTGGGATCTTGGGTGAATTTTATTGTTCTCCTATCCCCACTTATAAATTATTATAATACTTCATGTTAAAAACAACAGTAAATATTAGAGAATTCCATATCTAAAACTTGTCTGGACATTAATCAAAGATCTAAGTACATGGATAGATTAAAGCACAAAGAATACATAAAACAAAAGCAAAGAACTTGTAAAAGAAATGGTGGAGAGGACTGATCTATTTACTAGTAGTAGATCCTCAAATTATCTTAGTTCCATGTCCTGGGAAGGATTCTATCTTGACAATCTTCCAATTTATAAGCTTTGAGTCCTATAACCTCGATGATTCTATAGGGGCCCTCCCAGTTAGGTTATAGCTTTCTTGGTCCTCTATTTTATGAAGTCTCACCCGAGTATCAGTTAGATCTGCTAGAGGAAATCGGAATGTTCATTTAGATTTAAACTCACAATGAAATCCTTGAGTTTGGATTGGTTAATTTTAAAAATGATTTTAGGAGTCGCTACCCCAATTTATTTTTAAATGGGAAAAACCCAATTGACTCCAATTCATTAATTTTCATTTAAATTACACAAGGATAAAATTACTAGCTTCGAACTAGCTTGAATTTGAAGACTAGGTTTTTGGTTTTAAATAATCTAAATTTGGCTCTTAAGTTTAATTTGACTTTAAAAAATTAATTTTATGGATGACAAACATTATATGACAATTATAATATCATGATTAATGCATGAGCATGGAGAAAAATAAAACATCCTTAAATTAAACTAATTACATAAATTAATTAAAAAGGGAAAAGGAGATTGATTGAGATTTGGATTCAATATTTAGATTTAGATTCCAAACATGCCTATGTACCCTATCGAATGGGGATCAAAATCTACGTAGTTCGTTCCACAATTAAGTGGAGGGGTTTAGGAGTTGATTGGATTGATTGATTAGATTTGGGTTTGTGAGTGAGAGGAAAAGGATGATACCTTTGTTTTTAGGTGGCAAAGAGTTTTACTGGATTGAAATTCTATTTTATTAGGACCGGGTAATTGGATTGATTGGGAAATTAATTAATTAATTAAAATGATTAATTAATTAATTAATTTTGATGAATGGTAGATTAAGGAAAATGATTAATTTAGTTTTAAAAAAGTGATTAATTAATTAATTAAAAGATTAATTAACTTGGTTAGGGTGAGGTAATTAATTAATTAGAGAGTGGTTGGAGGGAGAAGAAGAGAAGAATTAGAGGACAACTATCAACTCTAACTCCAATAGTGTGGAAAAATGGTAGAAATGAGGGGGTATTTATATGAAAATGGGGGTGAGGATAATTTGGAAAGTGAAAAAATGAAAAGAGCAAAAGGATAGGGTTAGAAAAATGTTGAAAAATCATATTGGGGAAATTTTGGAAACTAAAAAAGGTGGTGGAGACCATGCCACCGGAGGGGCTGGCAGCGCTACCGGGCTTTTGGACAGCATCACAGGTGTGCTGGGCGACATGTCACTTAGGAGGGTGGTGGCGTTGCCTATTGCGGCAGTAGCATTGCCAGTTGCTCTAGTGGCTCACCAACTGAAAATTTTGCTTTAGCGTTCAAATCAGTTTTTAAGATTTTCGGGTCAATTTTCGAGAGTTTTAAAGTTTAGAAATTCTATCGGTCAGTATTGATAGGCTCAAAATTAATTTTAAAATACTTGAGCAGTCAGTCTGAGGGAAAATTATTGTGTGATACAGAAGGTCTAGTTAGGGTTGGATAAGTGTCAATATTCAAAAATTAAGTATCTTTCTAGTAATATGCCTAAAAGCCCATTTTTTGCTCCAGGAGCACTACCCCCTTGACCCCTGCCCACTAACCAGCTAGCGGGACTGATATGCTGGCTCTACATAGCGCATTAATCTTAGCATGTATTAAGTTGCGACCGAATAATAAAGGTGTAAAATTAAGGATTTACAGTTGCTCCCTTATCAAAATTGTCTTTTCTGTAAGGTAATTCTGATGATAGTGAACCCAAAAGAAGAGATGGTATAAGGAACCAAAGTGATATCTAGGTTAGTGTTTGGACATATTTTGGTGAGAGACATGATTGAAAAAAGATAATAAAAAAAACCACCGGTATATTTAAGCAATCGTTCCTAAACATTTATGGGTGAAAAATGTGATTGATAAATGAAAGCGAGAAAATAGACCAAAGGGATATCTAGAATGGTGATTAGATATTTTTGGGTGAATTGATGGATTTGGATAAAAGATGTGGAAAGTAGAACCATATAGATGTTTAAGTGATTATTTCTAGATATTTATGGGTGAAATTGATGGATTTGGATAAAAAAAAGATGGAAAAAAGAACCACATGGATGTCTAAGTGACTGTTTCTAAAACTTATAGGTGGAAGAGGATTTTGGAAAAGATAATTTAGTGAAAGAAGAGCCTTGACCTATGGCGAGTTGGCTCGAGAGATTTTAACAAGGTTTTGGTAAAGGAAAAGTCTCGACCTATGGCGAGTTGGCTTAAGAAATTCTGAAAAGATTTCAATAGGAGAGTTTCAGCTTATGGCAAGTCAACTCGAGAGATTCTGAAAAGATTTTGATTAGAGAAGAGCCTCGGCCAATGGCAAGTAAGCTCAAGAGATTCTGAAAAGATTTTCGTAAAGAGAGAGCCTCCCCTTATGGTGAGTCAACTTAAGAGATTCTAAAAAGATTTTGATAGGAGGAGAGTTTCGGTCTATAGTGAGTCAGCTCAAAAGATTCTGAAAAGATTTTAATAGGAGAGCCTCAACCTATGGTTAGTCGGCACAAGAGATTCTAACAAGATTTTGGTGAAGGGAGTGCCTCAGCTTATTGTGAGTCAGCTTAAGAGATTTTGGAAAGATTTTGATAGGAGGAAAACCTTGACCTATGTAGAGTCAATTCGAGAGATTCTAACAGGATTTTGGTAAAGGGAGAGCCTCAAACTATAGTGAGTTTGATAGGAGGAAAGCCTCAGCCTACGATGAGTCGGCTCAACAGATCCTGAAGATTTTGGTAAAATGAGAGTCTTGGCCTATGGCGAGTCGGCTTAAGAGATTCTGAAAAGATTTTGATAAGAGGCGAGCCTCAGCTTATGGTGAGTTATCTCGAGAGATTCTAAAAAGATTTTGATTGCATCGAAGAAACTTAAGTTTCTAAATGTGAGGGGTTGGGCCTTTTGGAAGGCTTAAAAAATCTTTGATGGGATTAAAGGGACTTTGGAAATCACACTTCATCGATTATATCTAGAAAGGTATTGTTTAACTCTAAAAAGGCACTGGTTAACTTTAGAAGATGTCAGTCAGTTTCAAGGATGTATTTTTTAGCTTCAAGAGATATCGGTGAGGCTAGTGGCTTAGTTTATACATGATGAGGCAAGATTGCAAATAATTGCATAGGTGCTGTGCACAGATGATGCACATTTATATATATATGTTTCAGAATTCATAGACCTTTTGTTTGACTTTTATGTCCTGCATGATGTGTGATGATGCTTGTCATGAATGATTGCATAGATGCATGAGGGTGAATTCACTCATTTACTTTGTAAATGTAATTTTTTCATTATGACTTTTGTGTCCTACAGAGACATGCATTTATGGACTGAAAAACTCGATAAGGTTAAAGAAACTCAACTTGGGTTGGTATGGAATAATTGCCGTGGTGACATTATAAGGAGTTCGAATGGATTAAGATTTTTCTAAAGGCTTGATTTAGGTTTTGGAATTTGGTGGCCTATGATTTTTATTTTGGTGCTGCTAAGGAGGAGTTGTGTCTCACTTTTAGGAAGTTCAATGCTATGGCTTAGCTATAACTCGAAGGCAACTCTAGTGATGCTAGAGTTCAAAGTTTTGCATTTTCTACATTTTTAAAGAGATTTTGGACTTGCCTTAGGATGTCGCAAGGCAGATGGTGGTTAGAGATGGTCAAGTGCATTTGATTGCTGTGATTGAAAAGTTCCAAGATCCTGATAACCAGAGAGGTATATTAAAATGAGGACTTTGATTTTCTATTTAAGAGTTGGATACCTATTTCACGAGTCCATTGATTGGGATGATACCATAGTGGAAGGATTGGTATTGTAGAAACACTAATAAGTCTTGATTGCTTTGTTCAAGGATTAGAGACATGGACTGTCTTGCCAATTATTTTCAATACCCTTTCTATTAGGGTTTTTTGTGGGTGTCTAATTTTAGGTTTTAGGTTATTTTGTAGGTGTGGCTGATAGATCATTTTCAAATGTTGGCCCCTGCTTTTTAGTCTGTATATACCTTATTGAGACTCGGTTAAAGATCGAATAGGATGGTTATTTGAAGCTTACTCCGGAGGACAAATTTTGGCACTAGTTGTCGAGTGGTTTGCTTGTTGGGTTTGGTTTGAAAGACCTTTCACCAGGGGATGAGGTTTTGAGGCAAAAGAGACAAACTCAAGATGTGCCCCCAGTTTTCTTTTCTTAGAGTTTGTATATATCATAGCTACCACTACTAGAGCTATCAAAGCAGTTGGCTAAAAGAGTTATCATTTTTGTTCATTTTGAGATTTCATTTGGGACCATAGAGAGATATGACAAGTGGTTGATAAAGGTAGGTTAGCTAGTTGAGAGAGAGTACTAGGCCATCCTACTGAGGAGAATAGAGGGTAATGCAGCTAAGGAGAGAGAGACTGTAGGAAGAGCCACTAGTAGTAAAAGGACTGCAACATAAACAGAAGGGGACACTCGATCTTTGAAGGAGACTTAAAGATCTACTGAAAGTGCGACACTATAGGTTACAGTAATGTCTAAAACTATAGTGGTAATGACAAAGGACATTATGACTACAGTGAGACAAGATGACATTAAAGTGGTGATTCAGAGAAGGACTGCTATAATTAGGGTAGAAATGGGTACTATAGTTTTTGAACTGCAAAGGAGGATTTTTAAGAGCAATTTCAGAACTGATACTCAAAAAAGTGTTTTCAATACTACTGTGGTGAGTAGTTTTGATTCTATTGGTATTTCTACTATTGCTACAAAAGGAGCCACAGAAATACGAAGGAGGAGTGTGCCTATTTGAGGAGACTGTGGTAGACTCTGATTTTGATGAGGACATAAGAGATGTGCACTTTAAAAAGTAGAGGAGGACTGGCTAAACTATGACTTCAGACATGACCTTTTTTGCTTTTTGTCTAAAATAATTACATATTGATAGGACTACATGAAACAGGATAAGCTATAAAGGATATTTAAAGGGTTATCCTTTTTGTCAAGCTAATGGATTTGTATTTTGCAAAATTTGATCATCATTAAATGAGACATCTTTATTTTTGCTATAATTTCTACCTAAGCCACCCTTTCAGGTTTTCAGCTTAAAGAGCATTCTTCCCTTCTTTTTTTTTTTTTGGTCTTTTTTTTAGGCAAAAGAATTAAGTGAATGATGTACTTGGGAGAAAATGAGAATGTGATGCAAATAAAATATGTTATATTATGATTTGGACCGCACCTGAGACAGGCTGCCTATGTATCCCTTACAATCATTTTTCTCTCATTAATTTTTCTCATTTTTTTTAGGGAGAATCAAGTCCATGTAGTTCTGATTATATATGCATAAAAACAAAAATGAAATGTAGATGTCATTTTTGGATGAATTATCACTTTGGTGATTGAAGTTGCAAGGATAGGAAAAATCATTTTTGTCCATGTTCATAAGGATGGCACCTTTATCGGATAGAATCTTCTTGAGCATGTACTATCTAGCTTAGTTCAAGTTTAACTTCCTTTTGGATCATGAATAGAGGCTTGGATTTCTCCCAGAACTGGATTTCCTTCTTATGAACCCTTGTCTCTTGCCTTCTAGTTGAAGTGCTTGTCTAATCTCAATTGATAATCTTGAATTTTGTATAGAGTATCAATTCTCTTTCTATCAATGGCATTCAGGTAGTCATGATACCTTTCTATCTATTTTGTCTTCATTCTTGTCAGCTTCTCCTTTACAGGTTTCTTATGTGTGTAGTCAGGATCTCGTGAATTGCAATGCTTAGATCATCCTTATCATATCCTTATCTTATATAGCTTATAAGTTTTTCCACTATTGCCATGCAAATGCAATGTATGGGATTTTGGATTTTTTGTAGATGTCACATTTAAAGATAAACCAGAAGAATTAAAGCAAAATAGAAAGTCAAAAAAAAATTTATTACTGACAAAAGTATGATCCTTATGGGTTACATTAAAGGATAAGTTGAAAAGGAGGATAACACTCAACAAACTCGAACTCAAAGAAAGATTTAATAGATGCAGACTCAAAAGACTTAGACATAAACTCGAAAGACTCGGATAGGTGCACAGCAGGGCTAACACTCTTTTCAAAATATTGGTTATTGGCTAAAGCTTGAGATGGTCAGGTAGGCTCGGTGATTCAGAAAAGGATAGGTGGTGGTGCTAGACTTTAGGTCTGGGAGTAATGATATCTCCGCTATCAATAAGATCTTGAATTTTGTGCTTCAGATCTTTGCACGCATCAGTTTTGTGCCCTGACCCTCGATGATAGTCGTAGTGCTTGTTAGCATTATAGCCCTAGGGTAAGGGGTTAGGAGACGCTTTTGGCTCTAAAGGCTCATCAAGATGGGCTTCCAAGGCCTTCTTATAGATAGTACTTAAGGGCATGTCTAATTCAGAAAAAGCTCTTCTTTCTAACCTCATTGGTTGGTGATAAGAGATAGCATTTGCGTCCCCTTCTCTTTTGGTGGTGGAGTTAGTGGTGTGATTATTATTCTTGTGATACCTCAAACTAAAGGATTCATTTGATTTGTCCTAATTAAATCAAATCCTTAATCTTAGAAGCAATGGAAATAAGACCTTTGAAGTTAGGGAGGTATTGAGTTTGTGGATGAGCCTAATATTGGGGGTAGAGGTTCTTGGTGATGATGTCAATTTGATCTACTTTAGATAGATAGTTCACCATTTGAGATGCTTTTATCCTCCATGTTGTAAGAATTGCAGTGAAGGATTCTCTTTGCCCTTATTTAGTATTTTTTAAATCTCAACGGGTGACATCCACTTTGATGTTATAGTGGTATTGCTTAACGAATGCATTGTATATGTCATCCCAAGTCTTCTTGTGATTCTGATCGAGATCTAGTAACTACTTAACAGCGGCTCCAACCAAGGACTATTAGAATAACTAAACAAGGAGCTCATTATCCATACCTAAGGGTCTCATAGTGCCCATGTACATCTTAAGGTGAGTCTTAAGGCGTGTGGTGCCATTAAACTTATCCATGACCCACATTTTGAATTTAGTTGGAACCCATACATTTGGGAAGAGAGTCAAGGAATCAACATCTACCATGTCTTCTAGCTTCTTGATGCTCTTGAGTGTTCTTTCTATGGCCTAAAATTTCTCCATCAATTTCTTAGCTTCGAGAAAGCTAGAGAAATCTCCACTTTGAAAAGGATTCATAGTGGGAGAGAGAGTGATTGTGTTCAACTCCATGACAGGAGAGGTTCAAGTTTCAGGTGCTCTCTCATTATCGATGAGATTGATAAGGGGAGGAGTAAAAGTAGGGGCATGGATAGTCCCAGCTTGGGTAGATGCAAGCTCAACACGAGCAAGAGGGGGAGTGATAATGGCATTGGTCATTTCCTTGACCTCATTGATGATGGACTGGCGTTGGGAGTTAAGGGTATTAGTAAAGGTGGCAAACTGCGTGTTAAGAGCAATGTTGAAAGTGTCAGTTTAGGTCTTACAAATGGTGGTGATTTGGAAGGTTTCATCTTGTTTTTTAAGGAGGTTGGTGAAGAAAGTGCTCAAAGCGTCTTTGTTGAAGTTGGAGGTATTGGCCATTGGTACCTTAAAAATAGAAAAATGGATAAGAATATAGAATTATGAAGAAAAAGGGATGAATATGATGTTGTATGGGGAAAAGGATTCCCACCACATGGTTGGTCACAAAGGTTTAACAGGTTGTGTTAGGTTACTGTGTTTTGGGTGATGGACTACCGATTTAGGTCTTTGAGGTGTTTAAGGGTTCAACTTGTTTTAGGTGATGAACCACCAATTTGGGTCTCATATTATATATGCATGGCAATGTCATGATGTATGCCAAAAAAAGTTTCATGGGCATATACACAAATATCTCAATTATTACGGTATATAGAACCTAAGGTTGATGCTAGGGTGACTACATGCACAAGGGTGAAGGGTGGTTTGATTAAAGGTCCCTGTCCCACTAAAGCATTCATATACTTAGCCATATGTGAGGCAAGGAGCCTCGTATGGGTCCAACGGTACTGATTGCTCGTTACACTATCAAAATGATAAGGGATTCATCGCGAGGTAGAATGCTTTTGCTATCTCCCAACATACTCAAAGAGAGTTTTTGAGGTAATGCTACTCACTATCCAAAAGTTTTCTTAAAGCTAAAGTTAGGCAAGGAGTCTTTATTATGCAAAGTGATGCATGAAAGTCAAATTATACTTAATGAGCCAAATAGAGATTATTTTGGAAAAATTTTCTTTAACCAAATAATAATCATCATGTTTTCCTTTTATTTTTGAAAAAAGATGGCAACCAAGTCCCCAGTGGAATCCCTAGCTATGGGGGCTCACCCGAGCACTGACCTAATCCACTAGACAGAATCGAGATGCTCATTCGAGTTTAGACTTACGATGGAACTCTCGAGTTCGAATTGATTGATTTTGAAAATGATTTTAGGAGTCACCACCCTAATTTATTTTTAAATTGGAAAATTAAGGAAACATCTAATTAACTCCAATTCATTAATTTTTAATTAATTTACCCAATGATAAAATCACTAGCCTCAAAACAGCTTGAGTTTGGAGATTAGGTTTTTGGTTTTAAATAATCTAAATTTGACTCCTAAGTTTAATTTGACTTTGAAAATTTAATTTTATGGATGACAAATATTATATGACAATTATAATATCATGACTAATGCATAAGCATGGAGAAAAGTAAAACATCCATAAATTAAACTAATTACATAAATTAATTAAAAAGGGGAAATGAGATTGATTGAGATTTGGATTTAGATTCCAAACTTGCCTACATACCCTATTGAACAGGGATCAAAACCTATGTAGTTCATTCCACGATTAAGTGGAGGGGTTTAGGAGTTGATTGGATTAATTTATTTGATTTGGATTTGTGAGTGAAAGGAAAAGGCTAATACCTTTGTTTTTGGCAGGCAGGAGAGTTTTACAAAACTGAAGTTCTATTTTATCAGGACTAGATGATTAGACTAATTAGGAGATTAATTAATTAATTAAAATGATTAGTTAACTAATTAATGTGATGAAATGGATGGATTAATTAATTAATTTAAATGATTAATTAATTAATTTAGATGAAGGATGGATTAAGGAAAATGATTAATTTGGTTTGGAAAAAGTGATTAATTAATTAATTAAAATGATTAATTAACTTGGTTAGGGTGAGGTAATTAATTAATTAAAGGGATTAATTAATTAGTTGGAGAGAAAAGAAGAAAAGAATTAGAGGATAGCTATCAACTCTAACTCCATGGGTATGGGAAAATGGTAGAAATGAGGGGGTATTTATAGGAAAATAAGGGTGATGATAATTTGGAAAGTGAAAAAGTGAAAAGACCTTTAAGGATAGAGCTGGGAAAATACTTAAAAATCATATTTGGAGACATTTTGAGAACTGCAAAAAGGGTGGTGGAGACCATGCCACCGAAGGGGCCTATGACACCACCTAGCTTCTAGGCAGCAGCGCTGGTGTGCTAAGCGGCGTGCAACCGTGGAGGATGGTAGTGCCGCTGAGTGCTCCGGTAGTAGGCCAACTGGAAATCCTGCTTTGACATCTAGGTCAATTTTTCAAATTAATTTTAGGTTATTTTTTGGGAGTTTTAAAGTTTAGAAATTTTATTTAGTTAGTGTCAATAGGCTCAAATTAATTTTAGAACACTTGAGTAGTCAGTCAGAGGAAAAATTATTATCTGATACAAAAGGTCCAATCAGGTTTGGTAAGTGTTAGTATTCAAAACTTAAGTATCTTTCTACTAATACACCTGAAAGCCCATTTTTTACTCCAATGGCGCTGCCCCCTTGACCCCTACCTGCTAATCAGCTAGCGGGACCACCGTGCTGGCTTTACATAGTGATTAATCTTAGCATGTGTTAAGCTGTGACCAAATGATAAGAGTGTAAAATTAAGGGTTCACATATTCCCTCTAATAATTTCTGTCTTTCTTAAGGCTAGGTCACCTTCCTTAAATATTCTTTCTTTGACTCATCTATTATAGTACCAAAAGTTCTGTCTTTCTTAAGACCAGGTCACCTTCCTTAAATATTCTTTCTTTGACTCGTCTATTATAGTACTAGGCTACTCTCTGTTTATAAGCCGCTATCTTTTCAAATACCAAATCTCTCTTTTCTTCCAGTAAGTCCAAGTTAAGTCTAAGTTCCAATTCATAATCAATATCGTCAACATATTCAATCCAAAAGCTGGGTAAACAGATTTCCACGAGCACGATCTCTTTTGAACCATAAGTTAAAGAGAATGGAGTTTCTCCTGTTGGCTCTCTAGGAGTAGTTCGGTAACTCTATAGTACTTTGTAAAGCTCATCTGCTCAGTTGCCTTTCTTTTCATCCAGCCTCTTCCTTATTCCTTATAGAATGATATGGTTTGCTACTTCAATTTGCTCATTGGACTACGGATGAGCTACTGAAGTAAAGCATAAGTCGATCTCCAAGTCTTTATAAAAGGATCTGAACTTTGCTGAATCGAATTGCTTGCCATTGTCAGAGACAATGATGTCGGGGATTTCAAACCTGCAAACCACAAACTTAAAAAAGAAATCAGTCACGTTCTTATGGGTAATTTTTGCTAGCAGTTCAGCCTCAATCCACTTCATGAAATGGTCCACGGCCACTACAAGGAACTTCACTTGACGAACCAAGGGTGGAAATGGGCCCAGGATATCTATTCCTTATTATTGAAATGGCTAGAAGCACCCTATAAGAGAGAGCATATGCGAGGGTTGCCTGTGTACCACTGTATGTTCCTGGCATTGTGTGCATCGCTTAACCAAGTTCTCTACATCCTATTTCAATGTAGGCCAAAAATATCCTTGCAACAATGCTTTCTAAGCTAAGCTAGAGTTGGCTTCATGAGCTCTACAAATTCCCTCATAAATTTCCAATAGCACATAGTCCCTATCTTTAACTTAGATGCACTTCAACCAAGGGTGAGTCTTGGATCACCTGTAAAGGTCACCTTTATACCAATTATACTTTTTTGCTTTATTGATTATCCTTTAGGCTTCTAACCTTTTTATGGCAGAATTCCCCCTGCTAGGAACTGAATAATCAGCTCCATCCAACTGTCCTTCTAATCTACAGGAACTATAGGTATGGATTCCATTATAGGGGACTTCTGTATGGCAATAAGGATATTTCTCAAGATCACTACTTTCCCTATAGCTACTGATTTAACAATTTCGTAGCTCATTCGTTTTTAACTCTTGGTATATATCTGATCTCCCATTTTCCACCTAGCTTCCCACTTTCCAAGAAAGCCTCTTTTTCCAGCTTAGCGTACTTTTTTAGTGAGGCTTCTTTAACAGCATAGTTGCCATCAACTTGGTTGACAACTAGCTGTGAGTTGCTATTTACCATCAAATAATCCATTTTTATTTCCCGAGCTACTGACAGCCCTGTCAATAGCACTTCATACTTAGCCGCATTATTTGAGATTGGGAAGTCAAACTTGACTGCATATTCGATACAAATTTTATGTGGGCTTTTTAATACAATTCTAATCCCTAATCTTATAGCTCTATCTACCCACATCTCCCATCTCTATTTTTCTAACTCACATCCTCCATTCTCTACTGGTGTTAATTTGGCCATAAAGTCAACTAAAACCTATCCCTTTATTACTCACCAACATTTATAAGTGATTTATAAGCTTCTAATCCGATTTGGTGAGCTTCACAATAGTGCTTTAGCTTCTAAGAGGCCATGAATAAAGCTAAAGCATGTTTTTCTAGAGTCAGGTACCATAGCTCAGCATCTTAGAGGACTCGGCTAACATATTAAATTAGCTGTTGTTCGTTGAATTCTTCCCTTACCAATATAGTAATGATGGTTTCAATAGTTATGGACAAATACAAGTATAGGTTTTCACCCTAAACTGGACGACTCATTAAGAGAGAAGTGGTTAAGAAAGTCTTCAAGTCTTCAAAAGATCATTGGCATTCATCTGTCCTTTCAAAATGTTTAAAATTCTTTAATGCTTTAAAGAAGGGTTGGCATCTTTTATCTAACATAAGATCAATCGCCCTAATGTTGTGACCTTCCCATTTAGTTTTTGAACTTCTTGTACATTTCTAGGTAGGTTCATTTTTAGGATTGCCTCAATCTTATGACGTTTAGCTTCTATCACCCTCTATGATACCATATTCCCTAAGAACTTTCTTGTTGGAATTCTAAACACGCTTTTTTCTAAATTTAACTTTAAGTTGTAAACTTTTAAGATCTTTAAGATCATCTCAATATCCTTAAGGTGATTTTCAGCTTGCCTACTCTTAACGATCATGTCATCAATATACACTTCATGTGATTCACCAGCCTTTGGTAGGTTGCACTAGTATTTTTTAGCCCAAATGTCATCATTTTGTAGTAGTAAGTACCCTGATCGGTGACGAATTCCATTTTCTCTTCATCAGACTTGTGCATCTATATCTAATGATATCTTACTTTTGCATCTAAGAAGGAATAGAGTTCGTGCCCGGCTATGGAGTCTACTAGCTGATCTATATTTGGCAAAGGATAGTTGTCTTTAGGACACGCTTTGTTCATATCTGTGGAGTCCATGCACATTTTGAAAGTTCCATTCAACTTTTTAACAAGGACCACATTCGCCAACCATTCTGGGTAGTACACTTCCTGGATGAAAACTGCTTCTAGTAGCCTTTATACTCTTTCACAATAGCAAACTGCTTTTTTGGTGAGTGTTTCTGCTTTTTTGAATGATCGGCTTGGCCGAAGGATCAATATTGAGCATGTAAGTGATCACCTCTATGCTAACACCCACAAAATCTTGGGTATCCCATGCAAAGGAAACATTATTTTCTTTTAGAACTTAGGTAACCTTTTTATTAATCTCTTGACTTAACTGATCTTCAATCTACACAAATTTCCTTTACCTCTACTTTTACACTTCCTCAATCTGGTTTAGTTCTATCTTTCCTGTCCTCCTTATCAAGCCATTTAATTTGAAAAGTAGGAAAAACCCTTTTAAGAGCATTAAAATAGGTCTTTCAAGCTATTTCCTGGCATCCCTTAACTATTGCCACTCCTATGGCTATAGGAATCTTTATAATTAAATATCTTATGCAAGTCACTACACAAATCTCATATAGGATTGGTATGTTAATGATTGCATTATAAGCAAAGGAGATTGGCTACCATGAACTCATCCTTAATCTCCTTTGTTATGCCTCCATCTCTTAATTTCATATCTATCATCACTGACCCTTCCACAGGTATAACCTTCCCTCCTAACCCAACTCAAGGGGTCGCCACTAGTTTTAGTGATTTTTTTTGATAGCCCCATCATTTTAAATATGCTAGGGTGATCAAGTTAACTACACTACTATCATCTACTAGCATTCTCCTGACTTTGAAATTGTTCAAATACCTAGACCATGGCATCATTATGAGGAGAAATCATATTACCACTATATTCTTCTGAGAGCGCTATGGGGCCAAACACTCTCTCTAGAGCTCGAGAAGTGCTAATGGAATACACATCCTTGATGGTAAGCTTTCTCTTCATTGAGTTATCTCCTCTTGGGCTACCTCTAAGTATGATGTGTATCTTATCTGCTGTCTTCCTTTTTTATTTTTTTTTTTGTTCAGTCTCTTGAGGTTCAATTCTCTCATGAGAACTATCCTATCTCTACTTACCTTGATCTTGGCAAACAAACTATCTAAATCCTAGGACATCCCTCTATATCAGCCTTTCTATTTCTTCCTTCAAATGCCAACATTCATTTGTGTCATATCCCTTATCCCTATGGAATTGACAATATCTACTATTATCTCTTTTCTCGACTAAGGAACCACTCATCTTCTTAGGCCATTAAACTCCTTCTGCATTATTTATGATCCACATTAGAACATGAGATTGAAAGGTTAATAGCAGAGTGTACTATTGATCTCTTCTTTCTGGCCTATGTCCTCTTCTACCCTTATTATCTCTATATTTATTATGACAATGACCACCGATCTACTGCCCACGATAATCTCTATCGGTATCTCCATTCTTCTTTTTTGTTCTCAGTTTAAGATCTCTCATTCCATCATCAATCCTAATGTGGGATTGTGCTATAGACATCAAAGCTGAAATTGATAATGATGGGTTAGATAGTAGTTCCTTTCTAAGGTCATGATTGGTCGTTCCATTCAATATGGTCGTATGGGCAATATCCTTATTTAGGTCTTTAATTTGGATCACCTCTCTATTGAAGGGCTCCACAAACTTTTTGAGGCTCTCCCCTTCTCTCTGAACTATAGCAAGCAAGTCAATAGAGATCTTCTCAGGTGTTATAGAGGATATGAATCTAGTATGGAATAGTTTGAAGAGTTTTTGAAAGGATGTGATTGATTTAGGGGGTAGGGCTTAGTACCAATCTTGAGCGACTCCTTTTAGAGTGGTTGGGAAGAGTTTGCAGAGGATGTGGTCTTAATGAGTTTGATCATTGATTATGTTTTAGTATGTGGTCTTAATGAGTTTGAGCATTGATTATGGTTTGGTATTTGTAGAGGTGGCTTTTGGGACAAATGGTACCATCATAGGATCCCATATGTGTGGGGATCCTAAAATTCGAAGGGTAGCTTGCCATCAGAATGCTGTTGTATAAAGGGAAGTGTGTTCTTACTGCAAAATCCATTTCATTTACCCTTAGCTTGATTTTAGAGACGATGTCTCTAATTTTCTTTATATCTTCATAGGGTCCTCCCTACCACCCAATTCTCTTTTTGACCATGGTTCATATCTGCACTTGTGATGTTCTTATCCGACTCCAAGGAAGGTTCTTCTTGAGAGCCTCAAGTTCTCTCAGATATCATAAGTTACTTGCCCTTATCATTCGTCTGAAGGTTAATCTGTGTTGGTGTGGGTGGGATGGGTGTTTAGGTTTGTTGGCTCATGGCTTATTTTAGTTTTTTAAGTTAGTTAGTGACTTCAGTGAAACCAGAGAAGAGTGTTTGCATGGCTGTTAGGTTGTTAAGATCTATAGGGGCCTATTTAGGTTCGAGATCTGTGGAAGCAGCAGCTGGTGATTATCTAGGTTTTCCATATTGTCGGGGTATTCTAGGAATAAGCTTAGGCCAAGATTAATGTTTGTGTTATTAGAGTTTGGTTCCATGATATGCGAGGGAAGAAATCATATTGGAGGCCAGTAAAGATGTTCCATGCTCACCGCGTCAAATGATGTAGGCCAATCAAGATTTGTTCTACCACCAAATATAATATGAGCTACCTGAGCCTGCAAGACAAGGGAAGTAACCGGGCAGATCGCCTGGATAGCACTCTGACGTTAAGTTAGTATGTGCTTCAAAAGAAGAAGATTTAAGTGTTTAGAATATCAGGAAAAATATACCATTTCACATAAAAATCTTTGAAGTATTTATATAGGCCAATCTTAGGAGCCACGTCCCTAGAATATTAGGTCAATAAGTGTTCAAGAGATGGGGAGAATATGTTGCCTGAAATTAAGGGACAAGAGGACATGGGACTGATTGTGGGCTAGGTGAAAAATGTGGGGACATGCATGTGAGGCCTCGCCCGAGCACTGGTCCAATCCGCCGAGGAATCGAAATGCTCTTTGGGAGAAACTCTATGATTGGAACTTGCTGTGAGTTCAGAAAATTGATTTTGTAATTTGAAAATTCAGAAATAAGTCGCCACTTTAATTTACTTCTTTTAATTAGGAAAATTAAAGAAAACCCAAAAAATGATTGACTCCAAAGAATATATGATTTATCCCAATAGAAAATGCACTAATCTGCGAGTGACCAAAAAGGGCTTGGGGATTAGGTTTTGGTAATTACATAATTGTGAAAATATAATTTATTTTAGTTTGGCTAAAATTTGCAAAATAACTCTTAAAAAAGGAATTTTCGTGTATGTATGAATAGGAATATAATGATGCGTGAAACAAATATATATGATAAGATGAAATGACAATTATAGATAAATAAGCAAGATAAATCCTACTTAATTATTTCAAAATCAAAATGATTAAAATAAGAGGATCTTTCCTCTAGCCCTTATGGGTACTAGGGAAAGCACACATTTCTCAACTAAATTGAAGAAATGAAAGTACAGATTTGGAAATAAATAACAAATATAAAAGGGAAAAATGTTATTAAAAATGATTTTGGAGTTGATGTCTTTTCAGAATGGCAGCCTGCGTATCCTATTGAATAGAAATCAAACCCCACATAGTTCTTCCTTCTTGCGAAGGAGGGGTTCTAAAAAAAAGTGCTGGTTTGTTTATTAATTTAATTCTGATTCTTAAATTAATAAATTTTAGATCTTTTCTATTTAGACCTAAAGATAATTCTAGATCTGAGTTTAGAATTTTGAGAATGGAAAGGAGATTATACCTTTGCTTTCCTTGTGTTTCGGATTAATGGAACGAGCTTAGCTCTGGATCTCAACTCCACCTTACATTTGAAACCCTTGGAAATCTGAATCGTAATAACAAAAGATTAGCGAAATAGCGTGATGAAATGTAAATTGAAATTGAAATTAAAACAATAGCTCTTTTGTATCAATTTTCAAATAGGACTTAAAAGCAACAAGTATATCAGTATTAGAGAGAATTTTTCCCTTGGAATCTGTGTCAAATGGGCTTGAATAAGGCTCTATTTATAAAGCTGCTGAGGAGGCACCGATGGTAATGACGGTGGCACCGAAAGCTCACCAGTGGCATGGGCAACACCAATGGCTCACCGAACGTCATGCCGCCTAGGGGATGGCACATCCAGCGTGCCACTCGAAGAGGCGGTGTGCCGTGCATGCTGATCGGCTAATTCGACTTGTTTCCTACTTTTTCATTCATTTCTGGTCCATTTTAGTTCTGATTTGAGCTCGGTTTGATTCTATGAGTTCATGACTGAAAAGCAGTTGACTGGAGGTGAAAGATTTAGGAAATTTATTTTTCAACAGGGCACTACCTCGCACCTCGCAAGGGGTGCTGCCCCCTTGACTCTTGCCCGCTAACCAGCTAGCGGGACCGCTGTATGCGTAGCACACTATTCTTAGTAGGTGTCAAGCTATAGCTAGATCATAAAGGTGCAAATGTGAGGGTTCACAGCTACCCCCTCATTAGAATTGGCTTTAAGCAAAAGATGATTCTGATGATAGTGAACCTTGGGAAGAGATGCCATGTTAGACTTTGGTCTTGTGCTCTTTCAACATCAGATGTTTGGCTTATATATTCTTTTGCCATGTCAGATTCTAGGCTATGCCATGTCAGAACCTGGGCTATACCATGTCAGACTCTGGGCTTGTGATATCTGCTTGTACTTATCATGCATAAGGACATTCATGCTTTGTGCAAACTGAACCTTATGGTATAAAGGTGTGAACCTTTTGGGAGAGGGCCCATAGGATAAATGAGGTTTTGTCAATGGCCATTAGTTTGACCTTAGCGTTGGATGTGAGAATGGTCATGGTGATCTTTAATTAAGGCTATATGTCCAGCCTAATTATTGGAGGTAAAGATGATTTGGTGAATTTTAGTCAAGGCTGTCTATTCTGCCTAAACTTTAAGATTTGGAGATTTGATCGACCTAGGGAATTCAAATTAGTTTAGCAAGGCCACCTATTTGGCCCTACTATTGGGGAGATTATGATCGAAGTTATCTGTTTGGGAAGATTGGGATCAAAACTATCTGTTTGGTTTTGGTGGTTAGGAGGATTAAGGTCAAAGCTATCTGTTTGGCTTTGGTGGTTTGGAGGATTAAGGTCAAAGCTATCTATTTGGCCTTGTTGGTTAGGAAAGTTGGGATCAAAGCTATCTGTTTGGCATTAGTATTAGAAGGATTGGGATCAAAGCTATCTGTTTGGCTTTGGTGTTGGGAGGAATAGGATCAAAGCTATTTGTTTGGCCTTGATGTTAGAAAAGTTCATATCAAAACTATCTGTTTGGCTTTGGTGTTAAAAGGATTGGGATCAAAGCTATCTATTCCACTTTGGTGTTAGATTTAGAGAAGGTTATGTCTCTGAAAGATGAGGGGTGTGGGAATGTCAACATGGGTGGCTTGACTCGGTTTGCCTATTGAAAGTTAAAGTTGAGGATTAGTCCTTGTAGGGAAAGGTCTTGGCTAAGGAAGGTAGGTCTGGTTAGGAAATCTATTTGAAAAGTTTAGTCTGATTTTGCCTTAAAGGAGATCATGGGCTTCATAAATGAAGGCATTTTGGGAGTGGGTTTCATGGTGAAGGCTTCTTGGTTTAGACTTTATGATGAAGGCTTTTGGTTTTGGGATTCATGGCAAAGGTGTTTGGATCTGGGCTTCACAGTGAAGGCTTTTGGATTTAGGCTTCATAGTGAAGGCTTTTGGATCATGTGCCTCTTAACGAAGGCTTCTCGGTTTGAAGGTAGGTTGAAACTTCTAGATTTGAGCTTTTTGATGAAGGTTTTTGGTTTTGGGCTTCATAGCAAAGGCTTTTGGATCTAGGCTTCATAGCAAAGGCTTTCAAATTTGGGCTTCTTCATGAAGGCTTTTGGTTTAGGCTTCTTGATGAAGGCTTTTTGGGAGATATGCCTTGACTTTTGGTTTTGCCAAGGAAACTAGATTTAAAGATGATAAGCCCTAATAGACTTGGGAATTTTGATTCTACTCATTTTGAGATTATGCCAAGGAATGGGCAGTATGTGGTATGTTTTTCCAATGAGGCTTAGGATGGAATAATATGATTTCATAAAATTAGAGAATGGTTTGAAGATAAGCTGAAACTTCTGAAAAGAATCATAGAGATTGTATGATTTTGCTTTTTGTAGCATGAATCATGGAAAAGAACAAGTCAAGCTTTTCTCATTATTTGAGATTGAAGAGACTCTTAGAGTGACACTTAATTGTAAATTGCACTAGTTGAAACAAAAAGCCCTTAGGAATGGCTAAAGGGCTAGTGGAAGAAGATAAATTAGGGATCGTGATTCAAAATGAGAGATAAGAATGTGATAGACTAGAGATATGTATGAGGGATTATGCATTAGCTCTTTAAGCTAAGTGATAGGATGGATTGACAATAAATGACGACCTGGGAAGACATGCCCTCATTATAGGATAAGGGCATAGAAGATTGTATATCCTTAGAGAATAAATCTCTGGTTAGGAAGGATGATGGATTGATTAAAGATGATTTGACAACTTCAAACATAGGGGAAGATGACTTGGATGAGCTTTCTCTCTCTCTGTCTCTCTTTCTCAGCTCTAACTTTTGTCTAAGCCGCCCTTTTTGGGTTTTTAGCTTAGCGAGCTTGCATTTAGGAGAAAACATTCCACCATGATTTGGGTTGCTGCTTTGAGGGGCTTTGGCCTTTGAATTCTAGATTTGACAAAGGTCTTTTCTGAACTTATTGCCCTTATTGAGGTGCATTGTTTGATTACCTAATGTGCAATAGGTAATTTCATTTGATTTGCTCTTTGTACTTCAATTGTTTTGATTTTCTTTGATTAGGAGTTAGTGAAGCAATTGTTGAGAGAATGAGGACACCTCAAATTCAGATCTATGCTGATTGTGGTGGATTTAATTGGTTGCTTGTCCATCTCTTTTTTTTCCTTTTTTTCTTTTTCTCTTTTTTTTTTTTGTTTTCTTCTCTCTCTATCTTTTTTTTTTTTTTTTTTGGCTCATCCATGTCAGACTAAATAAGGAAGATGAAAAAAAAATATGTGTGCATTTCTATAAAGGAAATTTTATTACAAGGTGACAAAAGGAAACACTATGGTCAATGAGAATACAGAAAAAATAAGACGATAGACTCAGACTCAGACTTTGAGATTTAGACTTTGAGATTTAGACTTGGACTTAAGTTTAGACTTGGAATTTAGTCTCAGACAGGTCAGATTAGCTGAACTTAAACTACTATATGACATGCCTTTGGGGGCTGAGCTAAGGTGGGGTTGAGTTAGGACTAGATTCCTTATCACTGTTTAGATTGGTGGTAGGGAATTCAGCTTGAAATGATTGACTTTAGATGCAATCTTCAACTTTTGATGCAGTTGCAACCAAAACTCTGAAGGTGGATAGGTATTGAGTTAACAAGTGGGCTTTATAGGCAGGAAGTAGATTCTTCACAATGATATCTACTTGTTCTTGCTCGGTTGGCCTGTTTACCATTTGAGCAGCTTTAGCCCTCCAACTAGTAAAGAACATAGTGAAGGACTCATTTGGAAGTTGCTTTGTGGTTTCCAAATCCCTTCTTGTAATGTCCACTTCAATATTATAGTGGTACTATTTGACAAATACCTTACAAATGTCCTCCCAAGTCTGTTTTTGGCTACCATCCAAGTTAATAAACCATCTTAAGGCAGTATCCATAAGGGTTTGATGAAAGAGTTGAGCAAGGAGCTCAATATTGATACCAAAGGGATGCATTACCCCCACATACATTTTTAAATGGATCTTGGGGCAAGTAGTACCATCAAATCTGTCCAAATTCGGCATTTTGAACTTTGGTGGAACTTTTACATTGGGAAATAAGCTCAGGGAGCCTGTATCAACCAGGTTCTCTTTCTTCTTCAGATTTTTTCCATATGCATCACTTTTTCCATTAAGGCTTTGATTTCAGGGTTGACTTCCTTCCTTTGGAAAGGATCCGTGGGTTAGGAAGTAAGAGTAAGGGTAAAATTTGGTGGTTGAACTATCATGGGCTGATAAAGTAAGTTGTTTCTAAGGAATTCAGGTGATAGAATAGGTAGTGGTAGGATCATGTCAGTGTTTGCAGGCTCTTTGTCTTTGGAATCAGCTTTGGAAGTGAATCCATAAACAGGATAAAGAGCGGGTCTTGGGTCAGATTTGAGTAGTTTTGGGTTGGTTGAGTTTTGGACTAGGGAGGTTTGTTCCAACATGGTACGAACATCTTTCATGATAGCCCTCCTTTGGGCCTTGAGCATGTCTTGAAAAGAGCTTCTTGCCTTTTCATCATAGTATCTTGGTGTTCAAAGAGCTTAGCAAGAAGTTCGTCAAAGATTTCATTAGCCCTGGAAGCAGTGATTTCATCTCGGGCAACAGACATCTTGTCAACCTTTGAAAAGGAAAAGAAACTAGGTTAGTATCAAGCTTTGGAAAAAAGGGTTATGGGGAGGTGTGACAAACCAAGAGACTTTGGGTTTAATGACAATGGATGACAGTGTCTTATGGTTAGGTTAACAGTGTATGGGTAAAGATGAGGATAGAGGTGTATGATATTAGCTAGGTAGGTATTTAGCTAATAGAGCTAGGTCATATTTAGCTTTGGGTGGCTAAATCAGATTTTAGCTTTGAGTAGCTAGGTCAGAATTTAGCTTGGGGTGGCTAGGTTAGATTTTAGCTTTGAGTGGCTAGATCAGAATTTAGCTTTGGGTGGCTAGATCAAAATTTAGCTTGGGGTGGCTAGGTCAAATTTTAGCTTTGAGTGGCTAGATCAGAATTTAGCTTTGGGTGATTGGGATTGTGATTTATGAATGGTTTATCATGGACTTAAGGATAGAGTGACCATGAGTTTTGCGATTGGGTATGGATGTACCATGGATTTAGATGTTGAGTGGACCATGGGTTTGGTGATAGTTGGATAATGGGTAAGACTAGATCATGGGCTTAGATGGGCCATGGCTTGGATAGTGATGTAAGAGATGAAACTTAGTCAGCATTTAGTTTAGATAAGGATTATAGAAGAGAATGAAGCTAGGTTAGTGTTTAGTTTTGGTAAGGATTGTTAGGATAAAGCTAGATCAGTGTTTAGCTTGGATAAAGACTATGAAAGTAGAAAGCTAGGTCAATGTTTAGTTTAGATAAGGATAAGGGTACCATAGATGGGTTTATTTTAACCATAAGTTTGACATGGGTTTGGATAGGACTAGACTATGAGTTTTGGGTAAACCATGAGTTTGGGGCTCTGACCATGGGTTTAGATGGACCATGGATTTTGGGTGTTCACCAATGGGTTTAAGTGAACCATGGGTCATGAGCTTTAGGTATTGACTATGGGTTTAGATGGACCATGGGTTTTGGGTTTTGACCATGGGTTTAGGTGGACCATGAGCTTTAGGGTGTTGACCATGGGTTTAGATGGACCGTAGGTTTTGGGTTTTGACCATGGGTTTAGGTGGACCATGGGTTTAGGTGTTGACGATATTTTACCAGAAGTAATCCACTTTATCTTTTATTTGAAAAAGATTTTAAGTCCCTAGTGAAGTCGCCAACTGTGAGGTCTCACCTGAACACAGATCTAATTCGCCGAGGAATCAAAATGCTCTTCGAGAGAAACTCCACGATTGGAACTCACTGTGAGGTCAGAAAATTGATTTTTGTAATTTGAAAGTTCAGAAATAAGTCGCCACTTTAATTTACTTCTTTTAATTGGGAAAATTAAAGAAAACCTAAAAAATGATTGACTCTAAATAATACATGATTTATCCCAATGGAAAATGCACTAATCCGCGAGTGACCAAAAAGGATTCAGAGATCAGGTTTTGGTAATTACACAATTGTGAAAATATAATTTTCTTTAGTTTGGCTAAAATTTGCAAAATAACTCTTAAAAAAGGAATTTTCGTGTATGTATGAATAGGAATATAATGATGCGTGAAACATATATATATGATAAGATGAAATGACAATTATAGATAAATAAGCAAGATAAATCCTACTTAATTATTACAAAATCAAAATGATTAAAATAAGAGGATCTTTCCTCTAGTCCTTATGAGTACTGGGGAAAGCACACATCCCTCAACTAAATTAAAGAAATGAAAGTATAGATTTGGAAATAAATAACAAATATAAAAGGGAAAAATGTTATTAAAAATGATTTTGGAGTTGATACCTTTTTAGAATGGCAGTATGCGTATCTTATTGAATAGAAATCAAACCCCACGCAGTTCTTCCTTCTTGCGAAAGAGGGGTTTTGGAAAAAAGTGTTGGTTTGTTTATTAATTTAATTTTGATTATTAAATTAATAAATTTTAGATCTTTTCTATTTAGACCTAAAGATAATTATAGATTTTAGTTTAGAATTTTGAGAATGGAAAGGAGATTATACCTTTGCTTTCCTTATCTTTCGGATAAATGGAACAAGCTTAGCTCCAGATCTCAACTCCACCTTGGATTCAAAACCCTTGGAAATTTGAATCTTAATAACAAAAGATTAGCGAAATAGCATGATGAAATGTAAATCGAAATAGAAATTGAAACAACAACTCTTTTGTATCAAATTTCAAATAGGACTTAAAAGCAACAAGTATATCAATATCAAAGAGAATTTTTTTCCTTGGAATCTGTGTCAAATGAGCCTAAATGAGACTCTATTTATAGAGCTACTGAGGAGGTGCCGGCGGTACAGACGACAACACCGAAAGCTCATTGGCGGCAAGGGCGACACCGGTGTCTTGCCAGACGTCTGGGCGGCATAAGGGGCGTGCCGCCCATGCCGTCGGCACGGATTTCATGCTGCCTAGGGGGCGGCACATCAGACGTGCCGCCCGGAGAGGCCGCGTGCCGCACGCACACTGATCAGCTGGTTCGACCTATTTCCTTCTTTTTCGTCCGTTTCTAGTCTGTTTCAATTTTGATTCGAGCCCTGTTTAATTCTATGAGTTTGTGACTGAAAAGCAGTCGACTGGAGATGAAAGATTCAGGAAATTTATTTTTCAACAGGGCACTGCCGTATGCATAGCGCACTATTCTTAGTAGGTGTCAAGTTGCAGCCGGATCATAAGAGTATAAATTTGAGGGTTCACAGTGTGTCATAGGGTGAACCAAGGTTTTGCCGGTGTCTATACGTTTGGTGAAGGTACCGAGTAGCTAGGTCAAGATCCATAAGGCAAGCTAAAGATGGGTCTAGTTAATCTGATTTGCACGTTTGGTATAAATAGATTTAATTAGAATAATTTATGTGTTTTATGTTATTTCAAATATTAAGAAGTTAGAGAAATTCTAATTTAACTTTGATTGTTTGAATATTAACAAATTAGTGAAATTCTAATTTGACTTTAAGAAAATTCTGTTGTATATTAAAAAAATTACTTCTAATTTTATAAGAAGATACAACAGAAAAATAAGATATACTAATTAAGAGTTCATTTAATAATAATAAGCAAAATCCTATTATTTTATAATCAAATGTTAAAATTTTTATTTATAATAATATGTTCTTCTAAAAAAAATTAAATTTGTTTGCAATTTTAAAAATACTTAAATTTACTTAAAATTTTTATTATAAAAGAGATTCAAAATATTAAAAATTTCTAAATACACATATCTATCGAGCGTGAGGTACAATTTTAAACTTTTTTAAGGCAACTATATTCATATTTGCAAATTGAGAAACTAACAATGACCATAGACTCTTACAAATAGAAATTTATCATGAATCACATGTGTTATGCACTCCATCGCATTTGAAGATAGAATAATTTTTCAAATGTAATATAATGAATATTTTTAGTTTTCAGTTTAGTTAATCATATATATTATATTTTTAAGTTTTCATCATAATTAATTTTGAAAAAAGCTAAAAAAATCAATTTTAGGTATAATAAAAACTAAAAGATATGTACATTGAAATACAATTTATTTTTTAGTTCAAAATTAGTTTTCTTTTTTATATAAAAAATGCAAAATTAACCCATATATTTATTAAAAAAGTTAAAATCGAATGATAGTTATATTGATACCCTAAAAATAAATTAATAAATTATTTATTTATTAAATAATGATATTGTCAAAAACACTTGCACTCAAAGTAAAAAAAAAAATTATAAACCTAAAACATATAAAAATATAAACCAATATATTAAAAAGTGAAATAAGTATATTTAAAATTTGTGAAGTGCATTTAATTATTCTTAAAAATTAATTAAATAGGAAAATCAAAATTATAAAATTTTTAATTTAATGATTATATGTCACTATTATTATTTTTAATATCAAATTAAAAATATTTACAAGTATTCATGTGATATAACTATTAATAGATATTTTTTAGGTTTATGATATAATATGATATCACATAATAAATCAATTATATATAACTAATATTGAATCAACATTGATATTAAATTCACACATGATGCATTAATCCTAATGTAAATGCATAATAAGTCTTTTATTAAATAAAAAAATTAATGTATTTTATAAATTAGAAATTTATTGAAATATAATTAGAGTTTTTTAGGCTTATAATATAATATGATATCATATGATATAATATGATATTACATGATAATTCAATTGTATATAATTAATATTAAATTAATATTAATGTTAAATTCACAGATGATACATTAAATTCTAATGTGAACATATAGTAGGTCTTTTATTAAAATAAAGAAAAAAATTAATGTATTCTATAAACCTGTCCGGTTTAGTCACCAGTATGGTTTTTAAAACAATGATGCATATAAACAATAGAAAAATTATTGATTTTTTGGCGGAAGGGAAATTAAGCTATAATATATTAAAGAGATCAAGTTTATTAAAACTAATAAAAACATACAACCTACATCGAAATTATAAGAAAATAATAGATGTACTAAGTATTAACATAGAAATCAACCTATAATTAATACAATATAATAATAACAAAGTAAATTCAAAAATTATAATAAAATATACCCATCAATTCCTTTACTTTTTTTTTACTAACATATTCTTTAACATAAGAATATTATTTCAAATTGTAAGAAACAATTTTATTTAGATATATTTGACTCATCTTTTTTCTAATATTGTGAATATATTAAAATATGAATTTATTTAGACTGTTTTTTCTTATGAAAAAGAAGGGTAGTTATAATATTATTTCTAATAATGGTTTATAGGATGTGGTGGCTGAAGCATCTGAATTTGACCTAAACCTTGCATCATCTGTGAAATTGATTTATGTAATATATTTGGATGCATAGAGGAATGATTGGAGATAATTGTTGGTGATAATGGATAAGGATACAAATATAAAAATGAGTGATACTAGTCCAAATATGGGTAGACTTTTGAAAAAATTAGACTCTAATTTTAAGGAGTTGATATCAGATATATCAGAGTAAAAATTTGAACTTAATGTGAGTGCGAAGATGGATTCAAATAGGGATAACAAATGTATTGTTGATGATGTAGAATGTGTGAATATTAGTATTATAAAAATATAATTGAACTAGTTGGTTTAACTTATTCAACTGAAAATGGCAGCCAGTTCATTTCAGTTCACTAAAAAAACAAAAATTTCAATTAAACCGTCATTTCATCAATTTTTAACTAGTCAGACCTGTATTAATAGAAATCTTTTAAAAATGATAAAAAATAAAAAAATGAAAAATTTCATCCAACAAGTTGAACCGTGAACTAGTGACCTGTCTGATTCAATTACTAGTCTGATTTTTAAAAAAATGGCACATACAGACACTAAAAAAATTATTGTTGATTTTTTAGAGGAATAAAAATTAAGCTATAATATATTAAAGAGATCAAGTTTATCAAAATTAATAAAAACATATGACCAAGATTAAAATTATGGGAAAACAAGATGTATCAAATATTAACATGAAAACCAATCCATAA